>CM056501.1:45298339-45898339 GCA_029783415.1 Anisodus acutangulus | reverse complement strand
GACTTACGATCGGATGAAAATCGTCAAGCCACTCACATTTGGTCAAAGGAACACGTTCTAACTTCTCCTCAAACGAATCAAACTTATTTAATAAGACAAGAAAGTCCATTTGATCAAAGGTTGGATGAGTCACGATGCTCTCGAAAAGTTTCTTGGTTAGTAACATCTTGTTCCCTTTCTCCCCAGTTTCATCAACAACATATTCATCATAATCACTTAAGGCAACACAGAAAATAACCACCCGAACGTCTTCAAACATCTCAATCCACTTGCAATTTTCAATGAACCCCCTTGCCTGTACTCTAATCAGCTGAAATCTGAGTATCCAGAAAAAAATAAAATTGTTTTAACAATGCCTATGTAGAGTAAATGTCAGGGGTTATAATAACTTCAGTTCTCACCCTATATTCATTTAGGAAGATCCTAAAATCAATTATAAGAAAATATTATCTGCATAGAAGGGTTCTCAAACACAGGCACACCGGTATTTAGAAATAGAAAAATCATAAGGACTCAATTGCCCATTTGATTAGCTACGTGGGAATCCCAGCCCAATGGTTTGCTTTCAGTTCTCATATCAAATACTTAGATTGCTGCACCAGCCATGAGATGGGTCTCTTTTCCAGTGTAACAAAAAGGGCAGTTCGGTGCACTAAGCTCCCACTATGCGCGGGGTCCGGGGAAGGGCCGGACCACTAGCATCATAAATGAAACTTTTTACTATGTTGCACTACTAGGCTATTTTGCTCAGATCCTTCAAAAATGTCGCCAGCGGTGTGTCGGATACTCCAAAAGCTATGCATTTTTGGAGGATCCAAGCAACATGAATTCTAGGTCAGTTCACATTAGTGAGAGAGTACGTCAACGAGGCAAAAGTGCTTCCCCATCAAAGGTATTAACAGTGCAAGGGTGAGAGCAAACCAAATGTGATGTTTTACTTTCTCTATCAACTAGAAGAGTATGGGCAATTAGCATTGACAAACCTGACCACAGAATTAGGATGATCACTGCTGTCAAGATAATCATAATCTTCTGAATCTGGGAATGAGAAGTCCACACATGAAAGTCCATTGGAAGAAGTAACACCCTCGGCATATAAGATATCCACATCTGAAGGTTCATAGTCAGTTTTTAAAATATCAACTGCCTGAAATAGGAAAACAATAGATGCAGAGATATTTAGCAACATAATGAAATATCCTTCCATCATCTGTAGGAATCAACAAGGAACTCACAGTTACATAACCCAGCAAAACGATATTATGTTGTCACCAGATCTATTCAAAACTTGGAATAAACAAACCAATTCATATTCAATGTCAACCCAATTTAGTTCACTAAAGTACCATAAACATTGTTATAAAATATAGTAAGAAGCTATACTGTCAGAGAAGTTTAAAAACACACCAATTTCAGTTGTTATCAGGTGTCTTTAGGTCTAGACCACTTGGGGGTATCTTTTTGATTAATCCAAAACAGAGAAGCTTCACTCTTTTAGGGTACTCGGCACCTTTATCAAATTAAACATATATCTCCAGCTGCAGAAATAAATTTTGCTCGCTCCTCAAGGCACATCTCAAAAAAAATAACCTTCATCAAGATCTAAACCTCCAAATGCTCCATTGCTAGATTCAGTTTTCTTTATTCCCATGCATTAACCAATATTAATAAAGTTAGTCTAATACCATAACAATAGCACCTCTTTTAATTAGGCCAATATTCCAAATATGTTTTCATCATTTGATGTTAAGTATCATAGTTCATATGTTTTTGCATTAATACATAGCAACTACTTAACTCGTACCAAAATATGTTTGGAAATCATCCACTGCCAACTCAACCTTTTTATTACCAAGTAATGAAAAAAACATTCTGATGGCCCATTACACTTCTACCCCTTAAAGGAAAAAAAGGACGGCTTCCTTGCATGTGTTGTATAACCTAAACTTTTTGCAATTCAAATTATCAATTATCAAACAAGCAGAAATAAACACTGCTGATTACAAAATTCTCCTTGGTAGAATATATGTGATTTGTTTTTTTCTTTTAGGCAGCCATGCTCAATTGACAGTTCAATTATATCGATTGTCTTCCACCATGGGAGTAGTTCTTTTTATTGTTGATTCCTTCCAATTGGTCTTTTATCAGCTTGGTCCCCGCACACCTTTTATCTTCTTTATGCCCCTGAGCAAGTCTAATTGTTTAAGTAGGTCAGTTAGTAACAGTAATTGAATGTTCCACTCCTCTTCAGGTGTTACTTAAATGAAAGAATAACCATTCTCAAAGAGAAAATACAATGGTGTTCCCCCTTTGATTTTCACATATAGCTTCGCAAAGATTGCCTAGTGAACCACATTGAATATTTAAATATTTTTCTTTCTTTTGCAGTGTTGTATTACATCTTGAGGATTTTTTATGCACATTCTTATCATACCAAGAATAGCCATGAAGGGCCTTGGAGCAACGGTAAAGTTGTCTCCATATAGGTCATAGGTTCCAGCCACTGATACCCACTGATACTTGTCAAGGTAGGGGTGCAACCCTTCCCTGGATCCGCGTGAATGCAGGACGTTTCGTGCACCGGGCTGCCCTTTAGGAAGAAATCAGTTTCTTGCTTAAGACTCTGACTATGTTGCCTAGACCATACACGCCATTGTTTCACATACTCTGACGTACTTCATTTTGAATAGTTTACAAAAGAAACTTTTCACCCCATATTTTATGTTTTAATTGTTTTTTATTTGAAAAAGGAAAAATTTGAATAGAAAGTTTTCACAATATCGTCTAGATGCCTTGTCTTTGGTCTCTCCACTCTCTAGTAGTACAATGTGGATATAATACTACCATTATTAACTCCCCTACTGGTATATTGATGTACCCTAACCATTTCATCAAGAAGGTAATTAAGCAACACTCTGGACACCCTGGCTCTTTGATCTTCTTCAAGAATAATCTTATTTGTGTTGTCTTAATGATATAGTGATTCTTTGGAGGAATTTCATCTTAGACACATACAAGTCTATCCTCACAAAATTTACAACTTCAGTTTTGTTTCGGCTTACAACTAGTATTCAAATGTAAGCACATGAGGGAAAAGATAGATGAGTTGATACAATATCCAATTGCTAAATACTGATGTAACACACAAACTAGACAAAGTAACATTCATCTATGCAGTCAACATGAAGTCATAAGGCGGCAATAATAACCCGCCCTAAGACGGAACCTGTTTTTTTTAATAATATTTTATTAAAAAAGTACCAAGATGGTACATGATACAAAAGTCCAACCACCATCACTAAGACGGAACCTGTTTTAAATAGTCTTTTCTTTTTCTTTTAAAGACACAAAATGTCATAAAGTTAACAAGGGAGTACGAACAAAGTGCTAATTACCATACAACGTATACGATGGATAGAGCTCCTTCTTGGGCCAGACCCTATTTGTCTATATAGTTTGGACTTCGGACAGCATGGGTGGAGCGCAAACGTGAAATGAAGGAGTTGAAATAGTTGTTGACTTTGACCCATAAAACGAAGAATATAAGACACAACTCACAACTTCTTCCTTCAAATATCGATTGCAAGCAATTATGCATAAAAGTGACATAGCAAATTGACCACATGAGAATTTCTTACCCGCTCTAAGAAATAACAAGACACGTCATGAAGCATCTCCAGTTCACTTCTTCGCTTATAAGTTGCCTGGATGGCTGCATCATTCCACAACTCCTCAATTAATGGGGCATATTCCCGTGTTGCAGCTGGGAAAACGGCTTCCAGATTACCCGTGGCCATTATTTTGAGAAGCCAATCTGAGAATGCTTTCAGTCTCGGAGGTATGGAATATAATGTTTTCTTCTCAATCACAGTGCTATCGCCTGATGTCATACACAACTACTGTTACTTAAGAGGTATATTGCAAGAAATTCAGATTCACCAAAGTAGGCTGAGGGGAAATAAACATGATGGCATGCACATGATTATGTTTATGGAACCAATTAAAATGAGGAGCCCAAAAATTGTGATACCTGTCATCCCAGAGTCACAAGACGAAGAACCCTCGCGCAATTCATGCAAACTCTCTTCCTCAAAGCGCTCGCGGCCCTCAAGCAGCACACCGAGGTATCCATATACATTACTTTGGATCAAAAATTTGATATTTTCTCTCTCATCCTCCGAGAAAGGAACATCCTTGTAAAGAATTTTTGCCTAATTTACCAATCAATTATAGTAGAAGCCAAATTAAACCAAAGACAATCCGATAGGCGGAAAAATCAAGGTGCATAATAACAAGGCTAAATGGGAACTGGCAACTTAAATTGCTAAAAAACCAAGCAAGCAAGTGAAGAAAGGGATTCAAGAAGTTGAGGTGCCCAAATAGAAATATTTCCTGATACAAAACCTACCCTCTAAGGAACAAAAGCAAGCAATGATACCGGCATGAAGACTAAAATCAGTAACATGTGTGAAGTAGATAGGACCCTCAAACAAGTATAATTTTCAGATTGTTTCAATGTTTGCATTTATATTTTACAGGTATTTTAGAAAGCAAAAATCTGAAGAGAAAATATAACTAGATGGAGCAAACAACCCACAAAGCAAATAGGCATCACTTTAGCGAATCGAGGTACCATAATAAAAACTCACTGGCTCAGAAACACAAACTTTCAACCAGTTCTCACCTCTGCGGCTCTACCTCTCTGTAATATATATTTTTCAATATCTTTTAAGCTTTAACATACTACTACCTCATTCCACCATTCTTTCCAGAAAAAAACATTTTTAAGATCATAATAAAGGCAAGTCAAGGTTAGCAGCTGAAATGATTCTTCTAAATCAGTCAGGTCAACACCATAAAAGAAGTATCAACATAAGTCTTTGCAAGGAGAAAACTCTATGAAAGACAACATTACAATAGGCCACACAATTATTTAACTTATACATTAAAAAAGACCAATAACATCTAATTGAGCTCAGACAGAATACAAACAAATGCAACAGTTTATAAACAACAAGAAGTTAAAAACAGTTCTTCGGAAAGAAGTAGGCATAGGTGCCTGTATTCCTTTTCCTTTCCTTTTTTGTTTATTTTTCCTTATCTAGGAAAGAAACTATAGGATAGGGAGATTACTGCATGTCCGCTATACTTGGAACACGAATACCAAGAAAGGAAAAGGTAAGGGAATAGAAGGATGAATCTCTAAAACTTCCTCGGGCATGATGAAGGAGTAACTAATGCTTCTTAAAAGAGCAGACAGTCCATAATCCAACATAAATCAGGTGAAAATAGGAGTGAAACAAGATAATTGAAAGCAAACACGCTGGTAATCAGAGCACTATGCACGTGGAGAGATACTCCCTCCATCTCAAATTATCCGTCGTGATTTCCAAAAATAGTCGTCTCAAATTATTTGTCATTTTAGAAGTTCAAGACAAAATTAATTATTTTTTCCCAGTTCACCCTTAGTAGTTATTGTTCTTGAAGACTACAACCACCTCAATTATGGGGTGATGTTATGATTGTTCAAATACCAATGAAGGGTAAAATAGTTTAAAACCCCTCCTAATTAATGTTTCATAAGGAGTGTGTAAAAGAGAATCACGACAAATAATTTGAGATGGAGGGGGTAACTGATAAATTATATTTAGCTAAAACAGCAAAGAGCAATGCTCAAGAAGTCAGTTCTAACAGTAGAAAATCACCTGCTTATATATGGTGCTAGTACCAGATCCACTATATCCAATCAAAAGTAGCTTGTTAAGTGCCCTTTGTTCAAGATAATCAGGTACCACTTGACTAAGCACACTATTAACTTGCTCTCCACAAGTATTAGATGATTTTGAAGGAACTGGAAGAGAGAGTACAGCACAAACCAGCTTCATTCCAGCCTGAAAAGTTAAATACTTCCACTGAGCACCACTAATAGTTGTATGTTTGAGTATGTGAAGTGGATAAGTCAAGAAGGAACTCAATCATGGAACATAAATAAGGATGGTTTCCATTTCCATTTCCATATGCTAATTGAAGTCAAACAGGAGCAAACCAGGAGAAATTTGACCCTTATTCCTAGCAATGATCCCCCCAAAACAAAACCTCACTGAACCAAGGTCCATTTCTATGGGATCTACACTAAATAGAGGCAAGGGAAAAAATTGAAAGAAGGGTAACAAACTCAAAATCGAGCATAAAAATCTAACCTTGCCCCATATATATCCTTTGGTATTTTTTTGCCCCTCTTCCTGATATGAACCATCCTCATTCACCCAAAAATGTGGGTTGCCAGCACATTGTACCCCTGCTAACTGTATAAGTAATCAACAATGTCAGTCTAAAACATAAAAAAAGTGAGTTATTACTGGACCTTGTTTTGCAGTTATCGAAAACTAACTTGTAACATCCGTAGCTCGGATTTGGTGATCTCACGACCATTTATATAGACCTGAGTGTTTCCGTTGCTAGCATTTGGCTTGATGGAGCCTCCAACATTTAAATGAGGAGTGATAATTTGTGAAGGTTTTTGTCCTTCCTGTTATATAATCGACTATCGGGTTAAACTTCCAGATTAATGCTCAATGTACAAAACTTATCATGAAATAAACTCTACTCACCTTTCCCCAGAGACCAGAAACTTTGTCATACCAATAATTCCCAGGTTTCAGCTTCTTTGGTGGATTTATGCAGCTCTGCAATATAACAAGCTCTTCAGGACAAAGAGGCCTTCCATTCACACATACATATTCAGAGGGCAACTGATTCACTTCACACATTTTCTCTGCCTTCATGATCTGCCTAATCTCCAAATCATTTAGCAGTCGCTTGAGCATCCTAGAGCATTTGCCCAAGTTGCCTCGCTTTGATTCGTCAATCGGATAACCGATGCAGCTGACACACTTTCTTCCCTCTGGCATAGACCCCATTGCTCTAAGCACACAATTACTGCAATATTTGGCATCACAAACAACACATACCTCCTTTTCAGTAAACCTAGTTCCTTTACAACAACGATAACATACCCCTTTCTTCACCTTAACTGCAGGTTCTTTCTTTGGTCGGACGATCTCAGGCTCGGCACCACTAGCATCTTCATTAATATCTTCATCCTCCGACTCAATATCACAGAAAGTCACGACGGGTGCTCGTTTAACATCACAGCTAGTTTCATTAAAGCTATCCCCGTATTTATGTGAAGAAACACGAGAAGACGGATAATCAAGACTCAAAATTGACTCATTCGAGGCCCAATCTGGTTGGCTGAAATCATTGAACTCCAAGCTTCTGTCTTTACGACCAGTTGACGCCCTCAAATTGTGACTACTCCTTGACAAGTCCCTGGATTTCTCAAAACTACTTGAAAATCTGAAAGTACCAGAACTACTCCCCACCCTTCCCAGCAATTCATGTGAATGATCACGACTAATGGAAGTAGACGCCAAGTCAGTGGATTCATTAATTAAACCAGAAAAATCACCTACATTCTCATCACCATTACACCTATTACTATGGACTCTCTCATCAAGTGCAGTAACAGAGCTCGGGGACAATGTGGTTTCTGAGCCTAAAGCTAGTTCTTTGCTAGCGGAATCGTCTTCATCCACCCTCTGAAAAGCTATAACAGATGTGGGAGACACAGTTGATTCTAAACTATGCTTCAAATCTTTAGAAAATCTCTTGGTTATATCTGTAGCTGATATAGGTTGAACAACTGGTAATGTTAACTTATGGGATAGTGGCACCTGTGAAACTACAGTGGCCACTGGAATCCTATCAACATTGATAGGTACCGCCCGTGGAAGATCATGGGTTATCGGTGGACCATCATACTCCATAGCAAAGCAATATTCTACTCCATCATCAACCACCACAGTCGCCAGTTCTGGCGACATTTTGAGAGGAATATCAAAGCACCCTCAACAACTATCAAAGATAATTACTTACACACAAATAAGAATATAGAACATATAAAATATTAGATGGGTAAAAATCCATGAACAGATAAAATACTAGATGGGTAAAAATCCAATCTTGATGTATCAGCTACATGCCCCTTTGAAGATTCCAAAAGTAACCAAACCTAGAAATGCTATTATGTGAAATCCCTCAACAACTATCACCAACTATTATTTACAGAACAAATACAGCAGTATAACAGAGAGAACTGAGATGGGTTAGAAAATAAAGAACTAAAAATGCAATCTTGCTGAATAAGCCAAATGCCCCTTTTAAGATTTCAAAATGAACCTAACCAAGAAACACTATACAATAACTGAAGCTGGCAGAAAAGTGAAATCCCTCAACAAGTATGACTAATCTTTACACACCCAAATACAACACTAGAAAAAAGACAAAAACCAAGATGGGTATGGAGAAAAAACGCCAAAAATGTAATCTTGATGTATCCTCTACATGCCCTTTCAAGATTTCAAAAAGCAACCAAATCCAGGGGAGAACAACAGTTCAAGAAACTGAAGTTGGCAAGTAAAAGAATGAATTTTGAAGTCGATTGAAGAAGAAAGAATGAGAATGGGAATGGTATTAGGGAAAGAAAATCCAAAGCTTGGGGATGGAGGAAAAAATGTGTTGGGAAAGTAGAAAAAGGTGGGTAAGTGGGGGAAAAGACAACAAAGGAGGGGTATCCAATAGTGGTGGACAATGTTCTGTAGTGGCATCTTTTTTTTTTCTTTTACTTTACTTTTTTGTTTCTCTTTGTTTGATGTTGCCTTTGTTGAAACTTGGAAGAAAGGTTGTGTCTTTGGCTGCGTTTGTACTTTGTTGTCGATGTAGAGTAGAGTAGTGCGTGGGAGAGAGAAAAGTAACATTGTTTTGGATTGTTTTGGATTTTTGGATGGAATTTGGACCACTTGTCTTGTACCTTGTGATTGGCATATCAACATGTTTTGCTTTTAAGTTTTAACGATAATGGACTCCCTCCTTCCACTATTTTTTATTCACATCAAAGTTCAAACTTCTTTTTTAACATACAAATTTTTGCTTCCAGCCAAAACTTTGTTTCTCCTTTGAAATTATTTTACTTCTTTCTTTCAAGCTCATGCGGCTCTCCTTCAAATGCTATGTTAATACTTTGTGCTTGAGTTGTTCTTTTTATACCTAAATGAAAGAAATAATCTCCTTCATTATTTTCATTGATTGAATAGATATATATACAAGTTACAAACCTTCTTCTATCATAATTTTAACTATACAATATGATAAGTGTATATCCTAATTATGGTAAGTGTATATCCTAATCTAGGTAACAAATAAACTACAATATACACACAATATACTTTCCTTAATATACAGGATTTGTTCCACTGATTTTCGAAACTATTCAGTGATGGGTCAATGTGACTTCTTTGCTCACCATCGCTTAACACACCCCCGCAGTCATAGCGGGCGGTTTTCGAACGCTGAGACTGTCCCTAAAATCTTCAAAGAGAACCGATGGTAGACCCTTTTGTAAAGATGTCTGCAATTTGATAACGAGACAGGACATGGCATACGCGAACTTGACCCTTTGCAACCTTTTCACGGACAAAGTGAATGTCCATTTCGATATGCTTGGTGCGTTGGTGTTGAACGGGGTTACCTGAAAGGTAGATGGCACTAATGTTATCGCAATATACCAAGGTTGCCTTCTGAATGGGACAATGAAGCTCCAAAAGTAAATTACGTAGCCAACATGATTCGGAGACCACATTCGTTACCCCTCGATATTCTGCCTCGGCACTTGAGCGTGATAGAGTTGCCTGACGTTTTGCTGACCAGGAGACCAAGTTGTTGCCAAGGAACATCAAGAGCAGAAGTCGGCCAGATGCGGTGTCGGGACAACCACCCCAATCAGCATCCGTGTAGGAGACAAGTTTGGATGTGGATGACGGATACAAGTGCAACCCATAGTCTAGTGTCCCCTGAATATACCGAATGATGCGTTTGATTACATTCATGTGCTCCACTCTGGGATCATGCATGAATAAACACACCTGCTGAACCGCATATGTAATATCCGGTCTGGTAAAAGTAAGATACTGGAGGGCCCCTGCAAGACTGCGATAGCGGGTCGGGTCCTCGTATGGTGCACCTGCAGCGGCACTTAGCTTTGGGTTTGCATCAACTGGCGTGGAAGTGGACTTACAGGATGACATCCCCGCCCTCTCGATGATCTCAGCAGCATACTTCCGTTGAGACAGAAACAACCCACCTGAATGACGCTTGACGGCAATCCCCAAAAAATAACTCAAAGGCCCTAAGTCTTTCATAGCAAACTCAGAACTGAGCATGGCCATGATAGACTGACGCAAAGCATCGGAGGAGGCAGTCAAGATGATATCATCCACATACAACAGAATATAGGCCAATGACGAACCACGGCGGTAGATGAACAAGGAATTATCTGACATGCTGTGAGTGAACCCAATAGTCGAAACAAAGTCAGGAAATCGTGTATACCAGGCCCGTGGAGACTACTTAAGCCCATATAATGATTTCTTCAACAAAACAGACAGTATTCGGGCGGTTGGGATCCCTGAAACCCAACGGCTGATGCATATAGATTGTTTCCTTGAGGTCACCATGTAAAAAACATTCTTGACATCCAACTGATGAATGGGCCAAGTCTTTGAAAAAGCCAAGCTAAGCACAGTGCGAATGGTAGCCGGTTTGACCACCGGACTAAACGTCTCACCACAATCAATTCCAACCTGCTGAGTCTTACCATCACCAACAAGTCGTGTCTTATGTCGAGCAAAGGACCCATCTGAATTTTCCTTATGAGCAAAAATCCACATAGACCTGATAACATTAATACCATATGGACGGGGCACCAACTCCCACGTCTTATTAGCAATAAGAGCATTATATTCATCAGTCATAACAATTTTCCAATTAGGGTCATTTAAAGCGGACACTGGATTGCGGGGCAAGGGGGATTTAGAGACATCCGAATGTAAATTAAAATGTCTTTTAGGTGTAAAAATACCCCGCTGACTACGAGTGACCGGTCTATGACTCGAGGA
This sequence comes from Anisodus acutangulus, assembly GCA_029783415.1. Lineage (NCBI taxonomy): Eukaryota > Viridiplantae > Streptophyta > Magnoliopsida > Solanales > Solanaceae > Anisodus > Anisodus acutangulus. Next base: position 45,887,324 of record CM056501.1, on the reverse strand, counting down.
AGAATTAAGGGAATTTTGAGAATTTTCTGGGTTCGGGACGGGTGGCGTGACGATGGGCTCTTGGCCCAAAGCGTAAATCTTTGGAATCGGCCGGACCAGTTCGAGTGGGCTGGGCCCGCCCAATAGTTGGAACTGTTCCAGTGGCTGTATTTTTTGGGCGTGACGGTACTGTGGGGCCAGCGAGCAGTGGGCCCACTGGAGGATTTTGGGTACGGGAGATGTCTGAAAAATTCCGAATAATATACGGGGATATTTGGTCATCCAAAAAATTATATGACTTAGGTTCGGGAGTATGAACTTTCGTAAATGGGAATTGAGTTTCATCAAAAATGACATGGCGATTTATTATGATTTTCTTTGAGGATAAATCAAAACACTTATAACCACGATGATTTGACAGATAATCCAAAACACACACGGGGTAGACCGAGCCTGAAGTTTGTTAATTTTGGTGGATGGGAATAACGGATAACACAAGCACCCAAAAATCCGAAGATGAGAATACGAATGATCCTTATTATATAGGATTTTGAGGGGGGAGAAATATGTCAGACCTTTAGAAGGAAGTATGTTAAGAAGATATGTGGCCATTTGTAGAGCATGATGCCAAAAATATGGAGGTACGGAGGCATGAATTAAGAGAGTTCGGACAATGTTGTTGATGGAACGAATTTTGCGTTCGGCCTTACCATTTTGTGGAGATGTATGAGGACACGAAAACCTAAAATTGATCCCATTATTAGCACAGAAATCCCGAAACTCCCTATTGTCATATTCTTTCCCATTATCACATTGAATATTTTTTATGTCTCTTTCGAATTGAGTACGAATGAACGCTCTAAATTTGATGAAGATGGAAAATACTTGTGATTTATTTGCAATTGGAAACGTCCACAAAAATCTAGTATAATCATGTAAAAAGAGAACATAATATTGATGACCCACTGAACTTAGAACATGAGACGTCCATAAGTCACTATGAATAATGTCAAATGGCATAGAAGTATAAGAATTGGAGTCTACAAATGGTAACTTAACAATTTTTCCTAATGAACAAGACTGACAAATTGGAGTACGACTCGTACCCTTACAGGAAATAAAACTATCTTTATCTAAAACTGATAAAATAGAAGATCCCGGATGACCCAGACGAGCATGCCACATGGAAGGAGAGATGGCTGCAAAGGCTGACGGCAAGGTTTGACTCGATGGGCTGAAACCAGGCATGATAGGATACAGATCCCCCCTACTATCACACCTCATGAGATGACTCCCCGTCTTGAAATCATTCACAGAAAAACCAAAAGGATCAAATTCGACGGAAACGGAATTGTCAGTAGTGAACTTCCGGACATACACTAAATTTTTAATCAATTTAGGAGCATGTAAAGTATTTTTCAAGAGAAGGGGTGGATTGGGGGGAGACAACGTTTTGTAACCATAACCCTGAATTGGAATAGAGTTGCCATTACCAACAATTATACCCCGAGGGATGCTCAAATTGAAATAAGAAGAGAGAGTACCTGATTCAGAGGTCATGTGAGTAGTTGCCCCGGTGTCCATGTACCAATTTGGGTCCGATTGAGTCAACCCCAACATGTGCATAGCGGCCTCGATATCAGTCTGAGTGGGGCCTGCTGCATGATGAGCCTGCGGTGGTCGGGGCCCAAGAACTCCTATCCGTGGTGCACCTGGGCGTGGTGATGTTGCTACATTCTTTGGGCCCATCGGCGATGGGCGCCACTGGGTATTGGGCCTGGGTGTTGGCGACCAGCTAGCCGTTGAAGCTATTCTGGCTCTTTGTGGATGGTACGGGTTCCACTGCCATTGGCCCCACTGCTGGGCCCATGGCTGGGACCTACCACCTATTTTTTGACCACCGGAACCGCCACCTGTACCGCCGCGTTTGCCCCCGCGATTTTTGTTATTATTTTTGCGATTATTCTTGCTGCCACCATTATTATGGTTTTGGCCCGAATTATTCACAAAACCTAAAGAACTAGGGGAGGATGCCACCATGACAACTGGGCTTACTCCGGTAGCCGCCTTTTTTAGTCAAACCTGTTTCTTCCAACGTAAACATAGAGCGGGCTTGATGAAAGTCTGGAAGAGGGTTGCTTTGGCGAATGAGAGTTCCAACACCATTATAGGCCTCCGAAAGACCGGCAACCAACTGTAGAACTAGACGATTATTTGTTACTAGGGCGCCAACATTACGGAGTTGATCCACCAACTCCTTTAGTTTCTTGCAATATGCAGAAACGTTTGGAAATTCGTCCATTCGAATGAGAGAGAATTCCTGCTCGAGTGTGACGACACGTGAATGTTGGTTGTCTTGGAATATGTCACGCAATCTATTCCATGCAGCCATAGCCGTGGTATCCAGCTCCATAATCGTCTGTAGAAGATCCAGCGAAATAGTGGCGTATATCCACCGAAGAACGGTAGTATCCAGTGTAATCCATAACTCAGGATCCTCCGCAGGAAGGGGTCTAGCGGGAGGAATGATGTGATGAAGAACTTGATAAGATATAGCGTGAATTTTAAACAACTCTGCCCACGTTGCATATTGAACGTTTTCCATCTCAAGAACAATAGGGATACTTAGCTTGATATTGGAAACCGTGAAGGCAGGGTGAAAATTATTCTTAGACATATTGTAAGAACAAAGAAGGAGGAGAAATTTAAGAGAGGTTTTTGAGAGCGGAAGACGAGATTTTTGGAGAGAAAACCCGAGGGAGGGGGGGTCTCGGCCAAAGGAGGCAAAAGTTTGAGAGAAGAAAACTTTTGTTTAGACCTAGTCTCTTGATACCATGAAAGAAATAATCTCCTTGATTATTTTCATTGATTGAATAGATATATATACAAGTTACAAACCTTCTTCTACCATAATTCTAACTATACAATATGGTAAGTGTATATCCTAATTATGGTAAGTGTATATCCTAATCTAGGTAACAAATAAACTACAATATACACACAATATACTTTCCTTAATATACAAGATTTGTTCCATTGATTTTAGGAGCCCATTCAGTGATGAAATTTGGTGTGACGTCTTCTTGCTTCCTTGATTTTGGGCTGTTCAGTGATGTTGGGTTGTGACTTCTTTGCTCGGCCACCGCTTTAACAATAAAATTATCTTATTCCTAGTACTATTGTTTGATGTGCATCAAGATTGTGTAAATTCTTAATAATGAGGATTTCAATAAATTAGTGAAGCAAATTAATTTGAATTGTTATAAGGTCGTTAAATCACATGGAGAATGAGAAAAGATGATTTAGTGATTGATGAATGGGTATAGTAACTTGAAGATCCAAAATTGGAAACTTGGAATACCTATAATTGTAGGCAGGACATGAGCTTAGTGGATTAGTGATGGAGGGATAGTGTATTTCGACCGAAGTAATGTTGGAAATTAGCCTTTAGCGGGAGTTGCGACCGACCAACTTTAACGGCTTAAACACTAGTGTTACGTATGTTGGATTGTCCAGAAAGTCATTTATTTTGGCTGAAGTTTCCAGAAAGTCAGAATTTGGACAGTCAAAGCAGAAACGTCAAGCACTCAATTCAACCATTTATTTTGGCTGAATTACTCCTCCTATAAATGGCAAATCTGTTGGTCTTTCACCATTTATGTTGGTGACTTTACTACCTCCATAATGTCCATTATTTGGTCATTATGGAGGCGGTTTCGATCCTCCCTCACCTATATAAACACCCCCTTACACCATTGTTGAGGACTAACACTAAGACTCACATATACACGAAAATACAGAAGCTTACACAAGCAGAAAACTCTTTTTCCTACAACTTCCAAGCATCATTTCGTTACTCAATATTCTTCACTGTAACACTTGAGTTTCCTTTGCTCAAGTGTTCCATTGTTGTTTTTATCTTGGGAGACAAATTGTCCAGGACGTATAAAGGATACATACGGGGCAATATTGTCTTAAGAACAGAGTGTCACACTCGACTCAGCAAAAACAGTTTCCAGTTTTTCTTGTGCAACAATTGTAATTTCAGATTTCTAGTTGAATTATTGAATCTTTGTTTATCCTTTCGAATACTTATAATAGTTATATTCCTTCTGATACTGCTTTATAAAGTACAAGAGTAAAATCTTCCAACAAGTAAAATGACCATGCCCAAAATCACATGTGATTTATCTTAGGATTTTTGTCTTCAGAATAGTCCAGTCAGACGATTTTTCAACTTGACTTTTTATGCTTGGTAGGTGAGTTCTCATAATTATAAGACAATCTTTCTAATATTAGAATTGTTGATCACTTATAAGAGAAAAAATACATCAATCTCTTCGGACTTAGCTTATGACCTTTGGCCAATTTTCATGTACCGAAAGTTGGTTGAAACACGAACAATCTATCTATATATTATTAAAAAGATGATAGTTTAACCTAAGATTATGACAAGTGACAGCACAGGATAATGACACGTGTTAGTTTTAGAATACAAATTAGTTAATAATTAGTATCTTTTAAATAAAAATAGTGTCTAAAGCAGAAAGAACAAGTGTCCACTGATTTGAATAAAAATAAAAATAAAAATTAAATTTGAATGAGTTTGAATTTCAATTAAAATCCTAACTGACTCAAGAAGAAAAAGAAAAGAATAACCTAGGCATCTACTTGTGTTTGCCGTACAAATAGCAAACCTAATAACAAGTGTCCACGGATTCAGCCACAATCTTGCAACTCCCACCTAATTAATGTTCACGGTTCTAAAGTCTAAACTGAAGTTGGCTGGAGTGTTGTTGTTGATGTTAAGGAAGACCCAGATATTCCTTTTCACCTTACGGGACAACTTAGTAAATTGAATTTTCTTAAAGATTATTTTTTTCTTATGATTTTTATATACCTTCTTTTAGATACATCTAGGAGTCTCCCAGCTTTGAATTATTTTTCAAGTTCGTGGAGTTGGCGAACTTCGTTGTTGCTTCTAATGCATTTTCTACCTTTAAGGTCATATTGTTTCAAGTTCAAGATTGCGCTTGCTATGCATAGTTCTGTGTAAATGTTGATTTTAACATATCTATGGAAACCTGCAGGATTTCCTCACCAAATATGAGTCTGCTTTGTCTCAATACTTGGCTAATAACTACAGTGATGTTTGCTACATTTTAACCATCATCATTATTTATTTACTGATTAGTCTTGCATTTAGTTTCTTCTTATATCTATTGAGTGTGTATCAATATTCCATTTATACGAACCAAATGTTATTCAATATATTCATCTCTCTTTGAAGAGGTTATAGTATTTTTAGGTCCAGTAAAACTTACATGCATATTTTTATAACAACCTACTATGATGGAGTGAGTATTCTTTTAGGTTTCCTTCTTTGTTTCAATAAACTCTTTAACTTTTAAGTTGTTATAAGTACGTTCTTGACAGTTTAAAGTGAAAGAATGTAATCTGTGGTTTAAGCCTGAAACTGGCTTAAATCATTGATTGTTTGATATTACTTATGTTTCGTATTTTTACATATATCACTGCAGTACATGTTTTCTCTGAATTGGATGCATTGTCTACAATTTCTGGATCCTCACCTTCATGTTTTTGACCGAGGAAAGTATGACACTGAAACGTATGCCATCTTTTTAATTGACTAGCAACTATCATCCCCCGCAATAAAGTACCAACCTACTGGGAATTTTGAAAACCTAAAAGGCACTAAATCCACTCAAAGACTGGGAACAACTTTTAATTAGTAATTAAAAAGAAAAAAAAAGTAATTTTGCATTGCAGGAAACTTGTGTTTCTGGAAACTCCTTAGGATGTGTCTGAACCATTCTAGGGCCCTAATTTTATGATCAATGGTGTCTGATTGAAGCTTTTCGGTTAGTTGATTCATTAGAATCGAATGATATAGTTCCTTCGGTATACTCATTGACACTATCAAAACAAGCTAAAAGGCTTAACAGCAGATGAATTCACTGTCGGTGTTCGGTGATATGCCTCAAACAACTAAGCTATTTGGTAAGAATTTTCATTGTTTCTCTATTGCTATTAGTTAGTAAATTAGTATTGCCTTCAACGATGTAATATTGTGTATTCCTTTCTTTAATTTTATTTACTCTTTGGATTTCACAGGCTTTTGAAAGTCAAATTTGCTCGAGGTGAAGAGAGAAAATATTGACTGTTAGAGGTAAGCTTTGGACATTTTTTGGTCATATGCTTAGTTATAACATAGAATTGTTGTGCTTTATATTTCATGTTCTATTGAATACACCTATATATTTAAGAACAAATTAAACGTTAAGATTACAAAATTATCAAATGTCTGAAAACAAATGAAAGATGGACCCAGCCCAAGTGTATCCAGCATAGTACTCAATAAGATTACAATATTCGTTGCTTTTAGTTCTGATATAATGCTAATTGCTATTTTTCAATTTAGCATTGCCTTCCTTTTATTTTTTTCCTAGGTGGAGATTTTATTTGTAAATTGTAAAAACCGCCAGCTCAAAGAAAAACAACAGCTCAAACTTTAAACGCCTTATGGGTGATATATACTATGATTTACATTATGAGTATTCACCTTCGCAAAAGTCTTTTTTCCGGACTTTTTGATATGATAATTCTTATAAAATCTGCTATATGTCCCCACATGATTCATCTATACATTTGTTTTTATTATTTGTCTCCGCTCAAATGATCCGCACATCGCGCGGGTACGTATACTAATTTATTAAAAAAAAATTGTAAACTAGTTAGATATTACTTTTGATGTTCAGGAAAACTGAATAAGGTCCTAACCTAATTGAACATTGTTTTGTGCCGATTGATGTTAGTAATTCCTAAGTTCAGTCATTAAATTTAAAAATGAAAATTTAACATAATCGCAGAGTTAAATAAATAAATAAATAAATAAGGTATTACCCCATGTATTGAAATAAGACTGTAATTTACTCATGTTGTATGAACAAAATAATAATAAAACTGGCTTCCACAAAAAAAAATTGACTTCAATATGTCATGTCATGTGAATAAGACGTGGAATTTCCTTTTCCGCGTTTTTCTTTGTTTGGTGACAGAATTATAAGTTGCTCCGTATACATTATGGAGAATTGGAGATGGATGCGATATTTTTCATACTGTTATATTAACACTTGAAGTATTACAAGTTGAATAAAACACAACCTATATAAGTTGATGCAAACCAAACAGCTCTGATCAGAAGAAGAAAAAAGCTTCTATATTTATGAAAACGTCGAAGAGAAAGAAGAATATTACTATATACTACGCCGCCATCTTAAATATGCAGTAGCTACTAAAAGTTTCATTAACGTGCTATTACTAGAAAAATAAAACAGTAAGAAGAAGAATTAGAGAGGGAAATTCTTCATGGGTTATAGATAGAAAAAGATTTATTCAAAGACTGTTAATTATTTTTTTTGCATGACTTTTCGACCAAAAAATTGCATCTTAAGATTATTCAGGTATTCACGAATTTTCAGTACCAAACAAATTAAACTTTAACTCAAAAGATGCGAAAAATAGGGACCTCTTCCCTTTCACTTTAATTCTATTGTTATCGATTACTTTTAGTTCTTAGTCATTAATATGGAATTAGTCAGCTCGACACACTTGTTTAGAGTGGAAGGATGAGATAAAAAACAACAGATCGATCACCATAGGGGACATTAATAGTTTTATATTTAACACATCTACTCATAAAAACATGTAGCAAGGATTAAAGACCTTAATTTTTTCATATATTTGATGAGAAATGACTGTTTTATTTTTGTAGTGACTCGAAATCTCATTTGGTTGTATTTAATGAAGATCTTAATCTTAATCATCATCCAGATTTTAATTAGTAAGTGCATTTATTTTTTATGTTACAATCACTTAATAGGTCAATAAAATTTTAGTATCAACCACCACCGCCACCATTTACTACAATCAGCCGTCGTCATCACTAGCCGCGATTTTTAATTATCACCGACAATCATCATTACTACAACAATCATCAATTCGAAGATTACCATAACAACCACCATTATATATTGTCAACCACCATCATTACATCACTATTAACTATTATTATCATCCACCACAACTATCAACAACATTATCTCTAATCGTCACTCACAACCACCACCACCATCAACCGCCATAAAAGACATTGAAAAAACAAACACTTAATTATTTAGCATTCAAATCTTAATACAATATCTTAATATTCACATGTATATTTTGATTTAGACATCTAAATCTTAATGCACATTTTAATATTCAGATGTATATTTAAATTTAAACGTCCTAATTTTAATGAAAGCAAATGAAATCGTTCCTTTTGTACCCCTCATTCCTCAACTTGTGACTATGTGCAAGATTGTGGCGAATTACGCTAAATACCCTTGTAATATATTGCACATACATTTCCTGTATTTTAAAATCTTTACACCGTTTGTTATGTTGAATTCCTGCACAAATATAATGATGCTATCTCTATTTTGATTTTAAAAAAATATATACTTATACAATGAAAATCCTATACAAAATAACGTTCATTAAATATAAAGTTATACCATTACATCATCTGGCTATTCATGTGTTATGTTTGTATTGTTACTCCATATTTGAGATATTGTTCTTAAATAGTCTAAATATAATATGTATTTTCATATAAAAGGATCAAAAACATATATTTTAATAAAATTAAAAATTAAATATATTTAGTCATATATGAACCTAATCAGACTTTTATCATTAATTGAGTGACCAAAAGGCTATTAAATCAAAGAAAATAGCGCGAGGGAAAAAAGAAAGGGAAAAAAACACAGAAGGTTTAAACTTTAAACCGGCAAGAGATTGAACCGTTCGCCTTACGGAGTTACGGTTTAAAGTCTGCTTAGAAAATATGCAACCAAAATCTCTTCTTCTCTATTTATACCCCCATGTTGACACGTTCGAATATACACTGCCATTTATTTACACGTCGCAGAACAATAATATTCCTGTTCTTTGCTTTCTCTGTTTTAAAACATGATGTATTCTTTTAAAAATACCGGTCCATGTAAGTAAAAGTTCATTCTTTATGTTGCTTTTGATATGTCCCCTGTTTCTTGTGCATGGGTTTTCTCCACTTGCATGCATTAATTTTCTTGATAACTGAATCTAGTCATGTTTGGCTTCTCTGGGGTCTCGCATATTCGTTCTATTTTCTTGATAGTTTATGCCGTGAATCTTGAAAACACGACTTAGTTCTTTTTTATTAAGATTGTTATATACACACAATATACATGTGTATATTGTCTCGATTTCTCCCTTGCAATTACCTTATATAGAGTATATATTTAGGTAATATTTAGTCTCCTAATTTAGGTAATATTGTAAAGTAATTAGTATTGTACACTTACCATAATAATTATATTACCATAAATGTAATCCAAGTAGAATAAGGTTTTAGGAATATGATTCTCCTATTATGGAAATATGTAACTTGTATAAATAGTTTTTCAATTAATGAAAATAAAATGGATTATTTCTTTCATGATATCAAGAGTCTAGGTTTATTTTCTCTCCCAAATTCTCCACATTTCCGTCGAATCCCTAGCAAAATCGAGACCTTGCTCTCGGGTTTCGTGTCGACGAGAACCCCCATTCTTCCAAAAAATTTCTCCCTAATCCCTCAATCACATATTGTTCTATCAATATGTCTACATCCCGGAACATGTTTCATCCTGCCCTTACAGTTTCTAACATCAAGAATAACATCCCTCTTGTTCTTGAAATAGAAAAAACGTCCAGTATGCGACGTGGGATAAATTGTTCAAAATTCATGCACGATCGCATCAAGTCATCCATCACATAATTCCCGCGGCTCCTGAGGATACAGAGGTGTCAAAACGCGAGGATGATCCTAAGTTGTGAACGACTTTTGATGTTACCGTCCTTCAGTGGATATATTCCACAATATCTATGTCACGCCCCGACTTTTCTCAAGTCTTTCTTTGGGACGTGATGGCACCTGGACAACTATCCCTTTCCAGGCGAACCCTTTACTTCATTTTCTTCCTAAATTAAACAGGTATTTGCGGAAATAATATATATAAAAATCAATTTGAAGTTTACGAAGAACAATCTCATGTGGGGCATTCCCCGAGGTAATAAAACTTAATTCTTTAAACAAACTTAGTCTAGAGTAATTTTCACCAAATCCGAAATAATGGATTGGTGGTACGATGAGGTCATGGACGATCGCTAGCCCTCTTGCGAGCTTTTCCTCTATCGCGCCTTCACGAAATATGTTAAATAAAAGAGTCAGCCCTACCATCCGGGGCTGAGTGGAAATCTCACCTTACAGTCCAAAGTAACCTCACAATATTTTTAATTACAATCACATTATAAGAACATAATAAGCATGTTGAAATAAACAGATTTCAACCCTTTTATTAAATAAATCAATAAATACTCACGTGCAAAATTTTCTCCCCACTCGTCATAAAAAAAACAACTTAGTTTAATCAGTATTCCTGCTTTTTCCCATATGACATATTATACATTTGTTGCGGTACGTGCAACCCGATCCAGTGCATTTATATATTTGTTGCGGTACGTGCAACCCGATCCAGTGCATTTATATATTTGTTGCGGTACGTGCAACCCGATCCAGTGCATTTATGTATTTGTTGCGGTACGTGCAACCCGATCCAGTGCATTTATGTATTTGTTGCGGTACGTGCAACCCGATCCAGTGCATTTATATATTTGTTGCGGTACGTGCAACCCGATCCAATGCATTTATATATATATATATATATATATATATATATATATATATATATATATATATATATATATATATATATATATATATATATATATGTTGCGGTCCGTGCAACCCGATCCAATGCATTTATTTGTTGCGGTACGTGCAACCCGATCCAATGCACTTATTTGTTGCGGTACGTGCAACCCGATCCAATGCACTTATTTTGTTGCGGTACGTGCAACCCGATCCAATGCACTTATTTTGTTGCGATGCGTGCAACCCGATCCAATGCACTTATTTGTTGCGGTACGTGCATCCCGTTCCACTGCACTTATTTGTTGTTTAACTATGTCATATGTTCAAAAGGTTCAAAATAATATTTCATTCCTTCACTATTTCGCCCTTTCCACTTGTAAGGGTTACAACTCTCAAACCGTAAGTCGGATTTATCCCGTAAAGTCTCAAACTGTCAAGGACACAATAATATATAACTTTTATTCAGCACAAACTTTCATATTCATTACCGATTTATACAGTTTTACGTTATACATTCTGCCCTTCCAGACCCGGTTGATCCGAGGCAGAATGTTCAAACAGAGATAAACCTCAAACCGTAAGTCGGATTTATCCCCATAAAGTCTCAAACTGTCAAGGACACAATAATCTATAACTTTTATTCAGAACAAACTTTCATATTCATTACCGATTTGTACAGTTTTACGTTATACATTCTGCCCTTCCAGACTTCGGTTGATCCGAGGCAGAATGTTCAAACGATGATAACTCTCAAACCGTAAGTCGGATTTATCCCCGTAAAGTCTCAAACGGACCGTAACAGAAAGATGTATAACTCTGAAAAATTTCATCAAATTCTAACAAGTATAGACCAGTATAACAGATTACAATTGCACAATCCAAACTAGTCATTAAACAATCATAAATTTCATGCTCATTCTTTCAATAACCGGATTATATTCTAACATGTATTGCAACTTAAAAATAAAGGATTTTACTAAGAACTTTGAGTGAGAAAACTCACCTTTGCTGCTTCGTAATTGCGAACAAAACCTCAACTTCAATCAAACATTTTTGGAACTCCTTAATTGCTCTCTTTAATCTTTTTTTCTTTTTCTCTTCTTTGTTTTGTTTCTGATTTGCTGTATCTCCCTTTTTGTTGTATTGTATATTTGATGTGTTGTATCATGTGTGTGTGTGTGTTGTATTTGTAAGAAAGTGCAGAAAGTGCAGAAAGTGCCCATGATAAATGGGATGTGAGGGAGTTATGGGATGTGAGGGAGTTATGGTGTGTGTTGAATCTGATTTTTTTTCTTGCATCTTTTTTTTTTTTTTTTTTTTTTTTACAGTTTTTTTACAGGACTTTACATTCTCCCCTCCTTAAACAACATTCGTCCTCGAATGTGAGTAAGGTCGTAACTCATGCACATAGACATGCAAACTGCACACACATGAAACACAACTTCCAAGACTTTACATTCTCCCCTCCTTAAACAACATTCGACCTCGAATGTGAATAAGGTCGTAACACATGCACATAGACACACAAACTGCACACACATGAAACATAACTAAACACATTTTATTACCTTACTCAAACATGAAAGGATATTTGATTTTCATCGCGTCTTCGGCTTCCCAGGTTGCTTCTTTTGTGGAGTTATTTCCCCATAGGACCTTCACGGATGAATATCTTTATTCCTAAGACGTTTAATCTGTCTATCCAGTATTTCTACCGGCATTTCTTCATATTGAAGCTCTTCATTCAGGACTATTTCTTGGGGTTGGATGACGTGACTTGGATCATGCAAGTATTTTCGTAACATTGACACATGAAACATCGGATGCATCGCTTCTAATTCTTGTGGAAGGGCTAGTTCGTAAGCCACATTTCTCACTCTTCGTAAGATCTCATATGGTCCAATAAACCTTGGGCTCAATTTTCCTTTCTTGCCAAATCGCATCACTCCCTTCATTGGAGAGACTTTTAAAAACACTTTCTCCCCTTCTTGAAATTCGAGATCTCTTTTGCGATGATCCGCATAAGACTTATGGCGGCTATGAGCTGTCTTGATCAGCTCCCGAATTATCTGAACTTTATCGTTTGTTTCTTGAATGACTTCGGGTCCGAACAGTAGTGTTTCGCCCACCTTGAACCACCCAAGTGGAGATCTACATTTTCGCCCATACAATGCTTCGAACGGAGCCATATGTATACTAGCATGAAAACTGTTGTTGTAGGCGAACTCAATTAGACATAAATGGTCCAACCAGTTGCCCTGGAAGTCCAATACACAAGACCGCAGCATGTCCTCCAATGTTTGAATTGTTCGTTCAGCTTGTCCGTCGGTTTACGGATGGAAAGCCGTACTCAACTTGACCTTTGTCCCGAGGCCCTGCTGGAAACTTTGCCAAAAGTGTGAGGTGAACTGGAAACCCCTATCGGAAATAATTTGCAATGGAATCCCGTGTAACCTCACTATTTCTTTTAAATAAATTTGTGCATACTGCGGTGCCCGATATGTAGTCTTGACTGGTAGGAAATGGGCTGACTTTGTAAGTCGATCTACAATCACCCATATAGAATCATAACCTTCTCGTGTTTTTGGTAGACCGGTCACAAAATCCATATGAATCGCCTCCCATTTCCACATAGGGACGCCAATGTCCTGAAGTAGGCCGCCAGGTTTTTGATGTTCGACTTTCACCTGTTGACACGTAAGACATTTTCCGACAAACTCTGCAACATCTCTCTTCATTCCTTTCCACCAGTAATTTGCCTTGAGATCATGATACATTTTCGTTGATCCTGGATGAATGGAATACATGGTATTGTGACCTTCATCTAAGATCCTTCTTCTTAGATCCCTTACCTTAGGAACACATAACCTACCCTTATACCGAAGGGTACCATCATTTCCTCCTAATGTAAATTGTGAAGGTTTTCCTTGTTGAATCCTCTCCCGAAACCTAACAAATTCCATATCCTCAAACTGACTCTCTTTTATTTACGAAGTTAAGGCGGTGTGAGGTATCACGTACCACCACCCTACCTTCACCGACCTCAGTTAAACTAATCCCGAGGTTCCCCAATTTTTGTCTTTGCACGAACAATACCTCTCTTTTGTCTTGCCAAGTGGGCCAAGCGCCCATTGATCTCCTACTGAGTGCATCAGCCACCACGTTAGCTTTTCCAGGATGGTAAAGAATGCTAAGGTCATAATCCTTAAGTAACTCTAACCATCTTCTTTGTCGGAGATTCAAATCCTTTTGCGTGGTTATGTACTGCAAACTCTTATGATCTGTAAATATATCTACATGCACCCCATACAAATAGTGTCTCCATATTCGTAAGGCAAACACTACCGCGGCCAATTCCAAGTCATGAGTTGGATAATTCTTCTCATGTATCTTCAATTGTCGAGATGCATACGCAATAACTTTTCCAAATTGTATCAAGACACATCCTAACCCAACCCTAGAGGCATCACAATAGACTGTGAACCCTTCTTGTTCTGGTGGTAAGGTTAGGACAGGTGCAGTAGTCAACAACTCCTTCAGTTTCTGAAAACTTGTTTCACATGCATCTGACCACTGGTACTTAATCGCTTTCTGAGTCAATCGGGTCAAGGGAGCAACAAGACTAGAAAAGCCTTCTACAAATCTTCTATAATACCTAGCCAAACCCAAGAAACTCCTAACTTCTGTCGGAGTGGTAGGTTTTGGCCAGTTCTTCACTGCCTCTATCTTTTGGGGGTCTACCATAATTCCATCCCTTGACACAACATGGCCCAAGAAGGCTACTTTTTCCAACCAAAATTCACACTTTGAAAATTTAGCGTACAGTCTCTCTTGTTTCAAGGTTTGAAGCACTACTCTCAGATGTTCTTCATGTTCTTCAACACTCTTGCTGTAAATTAGGATATCATCTATGAATACAATCACGAACAAATCTAAGAATGGTTTGAAGATTCTGTTCATGAGATCCATAAAAGCTGCTGGAGCATTGGTTAACCCGAAAGACATGACCAAGAACTCATAATGACCATATCGGGTTCTAAACGCTGTTTTGGATATATCATCCGGATTTATTTTCAGCTGGTGATATCCTGAACGAAGATCAATCTTGGAAAAATAACTGGCTCCTTGAAGTTGGTCAAAAAGATCATCGATTCTTGGTAATGGATATCGGTTCTTGATCGTGACCTTATTGAGTTGTCGATAATCAATGCACATTCGGAGCGATCCATCTTTCTTCTTCACAAAAAGGACTGGTGCACCCCAGGGGGAAACACTAGGCCTTATAAAACCTTTATCCAGAAGATCCTTCAACTGTTCTTTTAACTCTCTCAATTCAGCTGGGGCCATTCGATATGGAGGAATAGAAATAGGTCTTGTACCCGGAATTAACTCTATAGCGAACTCCACTTCTCTAACCGGAGGAAGGCCTGGAAGATCTTCAGGAAAAACCTCCGGGAAATTTCGAACAATAGGGACATCTTGCACCGCTGGGGATTCTTTTTGGGTATCTACTATATTAGCCAGATATGCGTACTCCACTTTGTGTCTTCTTAATAACTTTTGAGCCCTAAGATATGAAATAAGCTGACGTGAGGATATTCCAATCTTACCCTTTATAACAACTTCTGGTTCCTCGGGAAAAGATAGTTTCACTATCTTTCGTCGGCAATCTAACATGGCATAACATGCTGACAACCAATCCATACCCAAAATGATGTCAAAATCTACCATATCAAGTAGTACTAGGTTTACTATTGTTCCTCTGCCATTCACTTCTAATGAGAAATTTTTAATTACTCGAGAGGCCCAAACTGAGGCCCCTACGGGGGTCATAACCTCAAAAGGTTCACTTAAACAGGAAGGTTCTACATGTAAATTCTTAGCAAACCCCATTGACACATATGAAAATGTAGAGCCGGGATCGTATAATACAAATGCAGGAATACTCGAGACCAGCAAAATACATGTGACCACCGCATTAGATGCCTCCGCCTCATTCCTCTGGGGCAAAGCGTAGAGCCGATTAGAATTGTTGGACTGTTGACCTCCCTGACCCTGTCTGAACTGGTTTCCCTGATTTCCCTTGTAGGCGGCTGTGGTTGCTTCTGACCTCCCATGAGAAAATTGAGTTTGGACTCTCCTCTTGCAATCCCTGGCATGGTGGCCTGGTTCTCCACAGTTATAACATCCTTTTGGTGAGAACCAACATTCTCCAATATGTTTCTCCTGACAAACCTTACAAACCGGGTTGTCACCTCCTGTGTTAGGGCCGGTGGCATGGACATTTCTACCTTGGTGAATGAACCATTTGTGCCATTGGGGCCTGAAATGAGATCGCCTCATCGACCGGTTCGGTTTGACGAACCCTCATCGCTTTCTTGCCTCTGGTTTTGATTTCGATTAAAGGATCCCGACGATTGAAACCTCTTCTGCGAATACTCTTTTTTTTTGCTTTAGCAAAACCTTCTACCCTTATTGCCATATCGACGATCTGAAGGTAAGTCCGATCATGGGCTAATGCCACTACCTTCCCTGTCAAGTTCGAGTTTAAACTCTCAACAAATATTTTGACCTTCTCAATTTCCGTAGGAATACTGTGTGCGTTGTATGCCGACAATCGCATGAACTGGGTATCGTTTGCACATTGCAGTCTCCTTGTTTCAACTATTCAAACTCACGCCTGAGCGCATCTTTTCGGGTGTTAGGCATGTACTTTTCAATGAATGCGACTCTGAACTCCCCCCACGTCATCGATGGTGACATCGGGGAACGATTTCTTCTACAGTTTACCGTTGCACAATCCCCTTCCATAATCTTTTGAAGGAGGTAGTACAAGAACCAAGTCTTTAAAAAGACTCAAGATAGGCACGAGAAGAGTATGAAAGAAGGAAAACTGTTTAGGATGTTATTCCGTTCACTTATTACTAAGGTGGCGCGCACACCGTCGCAATAAGTAATCGTTCAAACACCCAACTCAAAGAAAGTTCCTAAGATCTCTTAACCTGGTTTAGCTTTGATACCAACTTGTCACGCCCCGACTTTTCTCAAGTCTTTCTTTGGGACGTGATGACACCTGGACAACTATCCCTTTCCAGGCGAACCCTTTACTTCATTTTCTTCCTAAATTAAACAGGTATTTGCGGAAATAATATATATAAAAATCAATTTGAAGTTTACGAAGAACAATCTCATGTGGGGCATTCCCCGAGGTAATAAAACTTAATTCTTTAAACAAACTTAGTCTAGAGTAATTTTCACCAAATCCGAAATAATGGATTGGTGGTACGATGAGGCTGCGGGACGATCGCTAGCCCTCTTGCGGAGCTTTTCCTCTATCGCGCCTTCCTGAAATATGTTAAATAAAAGAGTCAGCCCTACCATCCGGGGCTGAGTGAAAATCTCACCTTACAGTCCAAAGTAACCTCACAATATTTTTAATTACAATCACATTATAAGAACATAATAAGCATGTTGAAATAAACAGATTTCAACCCTTTTATTAAATAAATCAATAAATACTCACGTGCAAAATTTTCTCCCCACTCGTCATAAAAAAAACAACTTAGTTTAATCAGTATTCCTGCTTTTTCCCATATGACATATTATACATTTGTTGCGGTACGTGCAACCCGATCCAGTGCATTTATATATTTGTTGCGGTACGTGCAACCCGATCCAGTGCATTTATATATTTGTTGCGGTACGTGCAACCCGATCCAGTGCATTTATGTATTTGTTGCGGTACGTGCAACCCGATCCAGTGCATTTATGTATTTGTTGCGGTACGTGCAACCCGATCCAGTGCATTTATATATTTGTTGCGGTACGTGCAACCCGATCCAATGCATTTATATATATATATATATATATATATATATATATGTTGCGGTCCGTGCAACCCGATCCAATGCATTTATTTGTTGCGGTCCGTGCAACCCGATCCAATGCACTTATTTGTTGCGGTACGTGCAACCCGATCCAATGCACTTATTTGTTGCGGTACGTGCAACCCGATCCAATGCACTTATTTTGTTGCGGTACGTGCAACCCGATCCAATGCACTTATTTGTTGCGGTACGTGCAACCCGATCCAATGCACTTATTTGTTGTTTAAATATGTCATATGTTCAAAAGGCTCAAAATAATATTTCCTTCCTTCAATATTTCGCCCTTTCCACTTGTAAGGGTTACAACTCTCAAACCGTAAGCCGGATTTATCCCCGTAAAGTCTCAAACTGTCAAGGACACAATAATATATAACTTTTATTCAGCACAAACTTTCATATTCATTACCGATTTATACAGTTTTTACGTTATACATTCTGCCCTTCCAGACTTCGGTTGATCCGAGGCAGAATGTTCAAACAGAGATAACTCTCAAACCGTAAGTCGGATTTATCCCCATAAAGTCTCAAACTGTCAAGGACACAATAATCTATAACTTTTATTCAGAACAAACTTTCATATTCATTACCGATTTGTACAGTTTTTACGTTATACATTCTGCCCTTCCAGACTTCGGTTGATCCGAGGCAGAATGTTCAAACAGTGATAACTCTCAAACCGTAAGTCGGATTTATCCCCGTAAAGTCTCAAACGGACCGTAACAGAAAGCTGTATAACTCTGAAAAATTTCATCAAATTCTAACAAGTATAGACCAGTATAACAGATTACAATTGCACAATCCAAACTAGTCATTAAACAATCATAAATTTCATGCTCATTCTTTCAATAACCGGATTATATTCTAACATGTATTGCAACTTAAAAATAAAGGATTTTACTAAGAACTTTGAGTGAGAAAACTCACCTTTGCTGCTTCGTAATTGCGAACAAAACCTCAACTTCAATCAAACATTTTTGGAACTCCTTAATTGCTCTCTTTAATCTTTTTTTCTTTTTCTCTTCTTTGTTTTGTTTCTGATTTGCTGTATCTCCCTTTTTGTTGTATTGTATATTTGATGTGTTGTATCATGTGTGTGTGTGTGTTGTATTTGTAAGAAAGTGCAGAAAGTGCAGAAAGTGCCCATGATAAATGGGATGTGAGGGAGTTATGGGATGTGAGGGAGTTATGGTGTGTGTTGAATCTGATTTTTTTTCTTGCATCTTTTTTTTTTTTTTTTTTTTTACAGTTTTTTTACAGGACTTTACAATCTACCGACCTTTTGCAAATAATTATTGAGCCTGACGGCACATGCGACTTGGGATAGACTGCGTGATATATTCCAAGATAATCAAAATTCTAGAGCCGTTACCCTTGAGTAGGATTTATCCCACGTCAATATGGAAAATTTCCCTAATGTTTTGGCTTATTGCAAAAGACTAAAGGAATTGGCGGACCAACTTGGCAACGTTGGCGTGCCGGTTTCGAACGACCGTTTCGTTCTATGCTTACACTAGAAGAAGCAGGCATGGCAAAACGAGCGGCTACCGGTACTAGTCCCGTATTCATGATGACCGAGTCCACGGTGTATCCTACCGGTTCCAACAACTCGGGCCAAAACGCAACAACGGTGGCGGCAAAAAGGGTGGAAATAAGAAAAATAATGGCAAGAACCGCAGCGGCAACAACGGCGGCAGCCGGCAGAATGGTGGTGGAGGTGGGGTCCTCGCGGTGGTCAGCAATAGCAGTTCTGGGGGCCACAGTGGGCCCCTAATGTAGTGGCAGTGGGCCCTACAACAGCAGTTTGGGCCCAGCCAGTTTGCCTCCTAGCGGCAGTTTCAGCCCAGCAACTTTCCATTGGCGATGAAGCGGCGGCGGCGATCCAGGCCCGGTCGGCCTGGTCCACCTGACCAGCCGATGCGGGCGAAGCATAGCGAGGTGCTTGGGCCTCGGCCCCCGCAAGCCCATCACACAACGTCACCCACGCCTACCGACATCGAAGCCGCAATGCACACACTTGGTTTAAATCCTCCGGACCCAAATTGGTATATGGACACCGGTGCCACTACCCACATGACATCCGATTCAGGTACACTATCGTCTTATTCCAATTTGAGCAACACCGCGGTATAATTGTTGGTAATGGTAATTCTATTCCAATTCGTGGTTATGGTCATAAGATGTTATCTCCCCTCATCCACCTCTTATCTTGAAAAACACCCTACATGCCCCCAAATTGATTAAAAACTTAGTCTCAGTCCGTAAATTCACTACTGACAATTCTGTTTCTATTGTATTTGATCCATTTGATTTCTCTGTGAAGGATTTTAAGACGGGGAGTCTTCTCATGAGGTGTGATAGTAGGGGGCTGATTCATGTAGATTGTCTCAACTGAAGCATACTTCTATGGACAGTAAGCTTTCTTTTTTAATGAACTTATGCTTTCATGCCTTCCTTTCGTCTTTTGGTTCAGCTGGATTCTAATAGATGCATAAGTCAATTTTCATAGTTAGGGAATGAGGACATCACATGTAATGTTTAGTGGATTACTTAATATCTACCATTTTACGGCTGATCCATTGACATCATGTTTCCATAAGTTCAAAGCCTGGAGTCTGTAATAGTTCAAATTAAAACCAAGCAACTTCACAGATTAGTGATTCTTTACAAGACTTTGAACACTAGAAAGATTATCATCTATAATCTATTTGACTATATCTAAGATATAAAAGTTGACTTGCTATTTACAAGTTCCAAGAATTAAGAACCAAACCAACTTTGCTATTTAATTGCTTATAATTCCCTTTTCTGTTAACTTGATAAAAATGTAGGAATGCATGACGGAGACAAAGTTGGTGATAAGCCCAACTTAGCGCCTGAGGAGATGCATTATGATAATTGTGGACAGCTGAAACATTGTTTTCAAGTTTCAGTTGGAAGTGCTGATGAAGCTGGAATGGATGATAGGGATGTCGATGCCATAATGCCAAAGCTCCAACGTGCTGATTACTACATAGTTCCTCCTATCTAGGAGTTAATATCAAAGGAGAAGGAAGAAGCTGGTTTTTGTTGCCACGTGAAGGAGTTTGTGGTAGGAAGACATGGCTAAGGAAGCATCAAGTTCTTGGGAGAAACAGATGTCCGGAAGCTTGATCTTGATTCTGCTATCCATTTCAACTGCCGTGAGGTGATCATCTATATGGATGAGAGCAAGAAACCCCCAGTTGGACAAGGCCTCAGTTGTTGGTATTTCTATGGTACTTTATAAAGCAGTACGGGAAGTAATAACTATTACAAATGTTCGAAAGGATAAATAAATGGTCAATCTTCAAAACTGCCGCATGTGTGTTGTGTCTTGAATCTTGATCACCTTGCAAAACCAATGTTGAGAACTGCCGCAAGTTTGTTGTGCCTTGAATCTTGATAACCTGAAATCAAGAAACAACTAAATCTGGATGGTTACAACGTTGTGTGTTGAGTCGAGGATAGCCCTCTATCCTTAAGACAAGATTGCCCCGTATATATATGCTTTTACGTTAGCGGGCAATAGTCTCCCAAGATAAAACAACACTTTAATCTCAACACTACAAAGCCAATAGGTTGAGTCTGTCGAAGAAAACAAATATGACTCGACTTGCTGAAGATATGGAATAGGAAGAAAGAGTTTCTCTCTACTCTTCTCTTTTGTCTCTGTGTATATAGTGTGTCTCTGTAGTGTATATCTTGTGTATACGTGAGGGTTTGGTCACTGTTTTTCAGTCGAAAATTGCACTGATTTTCGCTGAATTTCACTGACTGGTTTGTGCTAATTGGTGGCTGTTTTTCGCACTGTTTTGTGCTGAAAAAAAGTCAGTTTTTCTGTGTCTTTTTCTTGCTGATTTGTGCCTGTTTTCTGGTCGTTTTTCATGTATTTTCTGCCAGTTTTTCGTCTACTTTCTGTTGCTGATTTGAGCCAAAGAAGACTCAATATATAGCAAGGAGAAGGGGCTGTCCAACTGCCAAAACATGGCTGTTAATGGCCATTAGGAGGGCATTAAAACAGCCAAGTAATGATTGTTAATGGCCATTGAAAGGCTGCCCAACTGCCCAAGTAATGGGCTGTTAATGGAGGAGTTAATCAGCCAAGTAATGACTGATTAATGCCTCAAAAACAGTCCCAACGGTAGGCAGAAAAAGTCTCCAAACTGTACATATGAAACTTCAGGGATCAAACTGTACATCTGGCAGAGTTTTCTGGTCCAAAAAGATAATATCAGAAAGGCCCACCAGAACCGGACGGGCGGCGGCGCGCGTGTGGGCTTAGCCTTGAACCCAAGCACATCTAGGTCTTCCCTCCTTTAAACACATGGGATACCCCTTGGGGTCCCAAACCCTTTACCAATTAGAGACTTATATAGAGAGCAATTCTTCCTATTCCCACCGATGTGGTAGATTTGTCTCACACCACATTTCCATGGCTCAAACACCTTACTTCGTGGACCAATATCTCTTTCATTTCTTAACGAAATTAGACGATTCTTGGCCCTACGGTCATCTACTCACTTCGTAGATCATGCATGTGTAAAGAGACGAGGTCTCCAACATACGGAACACTAGTGTTTAATTCATCAAAGATGGGTGGACGCATCTCCCCGCCAAAGGCTAATTTCCAACATCAACAAGCCAGCTGAGATAACTCTCCTTGATGTCAGATGCATCAACAAATCGACTGGGAAGGAGTACAAAGATGGACCAGCGGTCAACAAGTACAGAGATATGCTAATTAAGAAAGCAGTAGAGCAAGGTGCAGAATTTGTTTCTTATGATCCAGTGGAAGGCCTGTGGAAATTTAGGGTATCACACTTCTAAGATGACATCTCCGTACATAGTTGCTTGCACTAAAAATTGGGAGTTCAAATTTTCTTAGTTGATGATGTCGCATAACCAAATGTTTGGTGGTTGAAATGGATTTCACTTTGATGACAAATTATAGTCTTGAAGTATCTATATGTTCTGTTTGTTTGATCAAGCAGATTGGCTTCAGTGATTAGTTTGCAGCTTTGCTATAGTACAGTGTTCTGATTTTGGTTAAATTCTACTAAAGGTATATACCAGTTGAATCGTAAGGTGTCCTCCAACTGATATGTTATACAATTTGCTCACTTTAACAATTATGATTATTTAGTATTCCCAGTGATATCAAATTGAAGAAGTCCCGTTGAAGGAGCTTTTCGAACTAGTACTTTTAGCCTTAAACGCGGGAAAAGAAAAAAATATGAATGACGATGGTGTTCAAACATCCACAATTAACTCCATTTTAACTTTAGCTTTAACCTGGTGAAATGTCACCAATGACTCTCTTTCAAATCTTCGTATTACTACTATTTTTGCATATAAAAAATAATTAGTTTCACAAAAATACTGGTTATTAAATTTCGACATCTATATCAGATAAGCAATGTAGATAATATAACAAATAGTAGCAGCAATTCTAATCCATGAGTCGAACTCCAAAAGGTAAAGATACAATAAAGTCTTCATTTACAATTTCTCAGCAAAGTTTGTGCTCCCAGTTTCCGCCATTACTATTTTCTCCTTTGCCCAACTCTGCAGCTACCTTGCGTCGCAAAGCTCCAAGCTGAAGGAAAATTTTGCGGCGGACTCGTTCCCACTTCGGCCTGGTTTGGTATCAACTCTGACGACACTCTCCAAATCTTCACCGATTTATCGAGGCTGCCACTATAAACAATAAATTGTTTATCACCACCTATTGGATCGTGTTCCTCTTCAACAGCCAAGCATTTTACAGGACCAGAATGTCCGCTCAACACTGATAAACATATATGTTCCCCTCCATCCCTTTTCCACACGCAAATATTATTATCAGCTGATCCACTGAAAATTAAATTCCCCGCGGCTGCTAAACATAGTGTTGCAAGTTTATGACCCCTTAAAACTCCTCCATGAGATAAAAGCTTGTCGTGTTGCCAAAAATTAACTAGCCCGTCCGAGGAGCCACAATAGAGGAAACTCGACGAAGGATCAACAGCTAAAGCTGTTACCGCGCATTCTTGTTTCAATAACGTTTGTGAAAAGAAGTGTTTTGTTCCCTTCCCTTGTGATTCTTTTCTCCATATTTTTACAGTTCCATCAGCTGAGCCTGAAAAAAGTTGCCCGTTAAAGCCTACAACGATCGAATTTACAGCATCGTCGTGGGCTTGTATCGATTCCAAGCATTTCGAATCTGATGCTCTCCAAACTTTTATTGTTTTATCCCAAGATGCTGAATATAAAAGCTTTTGGTCCTCGCTCATGCTAAGGCAGGAAATAGCATCAAAATGCTTGATCCACACAGCATTTCGATTTCGCCTTGTTTCAATGTAATTGCTTGGTTTCAGTGAACTTTTTATACAAGCCGTTAAAGTCGGTAATGTTCCAATTCGTTTGTAAACGCTTGGATCCTTGCCAGAAACCTTCCAGACACGTATCTTTCCGTCTTGATGACCCGTAAAAATTCTTTCTCCAGCAATAATAATTGCCTTGATCAATCCACTATTTGATTTGAATCCGGAAAATTCTTTGTGATTCTTCCACACCCTTATATTCTTACTATCAGATCCCGTATATAACAAATCCCCTGACGCTGCTAAAGAGTATATATGGCCTTCTTCGCGAACGAGGGACCCCATGAGCCCTGTATACGAATAATTAGTATTATTCTCAACGTGAGATGTCCATGGAGATCTTGATAATGGTGATGTCTGATGACTCTGGTCCCAAGAGGGATCTAAATATGGAGATGATGATGGGTCCCATGGCGGAGAAGTTGCGAGAGGAGGACTATAATCGGAGCTTAATCGAGGAGGAGGACGATCATAATTTGTATGGCTAGGTTCGGATGTGTTGCTTATTCGAAAAGTATATTCATCTTCATTTGGATCAGAATGTAACATGCTCCCAAACGCTTGTTTGTGGTGGCTGTTTTCTTCTGTCACCATTTTGCTCTTTCTTGAATTCTTCATTCTGCTATATTATCATGAAAGAAATGATCAACGAATTAACTAAATTAAGGTTGATGATGAGAAATCAAATGAAAAATAAAAGAAACCAGGGAATAAAGTTTCAGGAAAGTTGGATTCTAAGAAAACCAATTAGATGTGGGAATGGAGAAATGAAAGTTGGGACATATACATACGGCCATAAAGATCTTGGGTACAAGACTTTTGGAGGGGAAAAAGACGTCGCTTTCACGTTAATTTTTGAGGCACAATATGTCAAATTAAACAACATTCACTCCGTTTCAAATTAATTGTGTCCTTTAAAAATTGACCACTCTTAAAAAAAAAATTAAAAGTATTTTTATTAATCAAATTTTACCTCTCTCTAAAAAAAGTAAAACTACTTTTATGATTCTTAATCATGTAAATAAGAATAATTTTGGAAGGATAACATCAATTTATTCTTAAAATCTTAAAATAACACTTTGAAATAAAATGAAAACCCTAAAAATCACTTATTTTAAAACACGAAGTATATGCTAAAATGTCATAATCAGTAATAATGATAGATAATTTTAAAAAAAAAGTTATTTACACTTGATTGTTATGTGCACCAACTAACTTTATTGAATACAAAAACATATCCAGTAAAATCTCATAACGTGGATATGAGATTGTAAAGTGTACAACTAACTTTATTGAATACTGGTGCAAAATCTCATCGATATGAACATTTCTTTTAGGATTAATTAGCCATTCTCCTAATCAATAAAATATTGTGTGTGAAATTCTTTTGTCCATCTTTGCTACATTATTATTGTTATTATTATTAATTTGATCCAAATTAAGGAATAAGCTGTTCTACTACTAATTAAAACTACATTTACCTCATTCACCTGTCAATATGAATCCGACTTCCTAAAAATTCCCATTTCCTCTATTCCTAACATATCTCATGTTACATTATAGATTTATAGTCACATAGCCATCAATACCCTCTGAAAACGCCACGCATAAAATATAATATTATGATATATATATATATATATATATATATATATATATATATATAAATCACAAAATTATATAGTTAATCAGATTCGATTTTGATTCAAACTCCTTTTTTCTTCATATACCAAACCACATCAAATATTATTGATTCGTAAGAAATGTAATCAAATTATACATCGACATTTAAGTCGATTTAATTCTTGAGTCAATTTAAATAATTTTTATCAATTCACTTTGATCTCAATTTTTTAAATTAAACATCCTTACACTTTTGTTACCTAAACATTTGTTTCTTCTATCACTCGTTTTGAAATTCCATTATATTGGGGATCAAGAAAAGAAAAGAAAAGACTAAATGAAGTAATGAAAATCGAATGTACTAGTACTCCTCCACCTTCGTTCCTCACCCACGGAAAGAATATAAAAATGAGTTAAAAGCATTTGCTTGATTGTTTCCTTTGGCACTTGACAATGAAACGACACCGTATTCGCTTGGATTAAGCTTCACTCCAAGTGTAATTATCGGTCCAAAGTTGCGAGTCTTATTTTTCCGTTCTCATTGCCGAATTGGTACTGGTATCATTGTTGCATTATACAGTCAAGAAGATCAAATTGTAGCAAAGATTTCCACGTTATCAATGGTGAATTTCGGAAACATGAACTGCGTTAACTTGTATAAATCAATCGGATGATTTGATTCAACGGAGCCATGGTTAAGAGACGAAATTGAGTTGAATGTTCAGTTAGGGTTTCTTCATTCTCACGCAAAGTTAGAGAACCTTAGCTTCAACACGTCTGCAGTCAAACGAGTTGCTAGATGATCCTACTCGTTTGTGTTTCAAACAAGTTACTGTTCAACGGTTGAGCCTTCATGTATCCAACTTGTCATCACCTGCATTCGATTTCCAAATCCATGGCCTTAACGTCGTTCTATCAGTCGGGTAAGTTTACTCTCCTCACCTCTCAGCTAATGGTCGCGTTTTGGCGGGTACTCACTGCTTTTTTGATAAACAAATACTAATAGTAGTTTAAAATTTGTAAAAGAGTTAATGATCAAAAACACATCTTAACTATTACCTTTTTGCGAGTTTTATAACTCAACTATCCACCTAAACTATCACTCTCTTTGTATTAAAACACACGCTGAGTTGGTATCCACGTGCCTGATGTTGTCGATTGGGAACGAATATTTGGCCAAATCACCATCGGGGTGTGTTTTAATACACGGGAATGATAATTTAGGTTGGTAAATGGAACAATGGATAGTTGACGTATGAAACTCACAAAAAGTGATAGTTTTGGTGTGTTTTTGACCATTCACTCATTTTAAAACGTACATATTCATATTAAGTTCGCACCTATTGTCATAAATAATAGGAGTAGTAGAATAGTGGGGGTAGTGAAATTCAGCATTCACTGCCTTTTATGGGTTCATTCCGCTTGTTAGTGATCTTTTTCTCCTACTTCCTAGAGAAGAGGAGGAGTAGGGTGTTAGGCGGAGCCCAAAGCCTAGAGACTCGTCCATTGAGGAGTGGGAAAAGATTCTAGCAGATCTTGATCCGGAGGTACTTGACTACTTGTTTGATTATTTTTGTTGGGGAAAAAGTATTTTATGGAAAATTTCTGTTTATTCATACTATCATTCAATGCTGAGAGAAGATATTGTGGAAAATGGTCAATGGCCATAAATAATGAAATGGAGAACTAAAGCACCAATTAGAGTAGCTTGTGGACAGGATTGTGGCAAACATGCTTAACACAGGACAATCTACTAAGAAGATTTAGTCTGCAGTAGATGTTATTTTTATGAGGAATCTGTAGCATCAGTAAGGCACATTCTTTTGCATTGCAAGTTTATCTGATTTGGTGCATGTTCCTGGAAATATATGGGATAACAGTAGATAATTCCTGGCTACTTAAAACAAGGAATGACCAGTGGACGCGACAGAGGTGGAAGTAGGAGCAAAGACAAATTTGGAAGATAATTCCTTCATGTCCTGATCTAGGAAAGACATTTTTTCATGTATATTCTGGACAGTATGTTCAGAGATATATTGTAAACGTTTTGAGGCGAAAACAGAGCATTATCTCTTGTAAAGTACAAGAGTCTCCAACATTTGTTGTAAAGATCGAAATTATTTCTGGACTTCACAGATCCTTACGTACAAACATAGAGGAGATAAGTCCGGTTGTATTTTTATACTCCTAGAACCTTCTTGGTGATGTTGTTTTGTGAATAAAATTACCTTACAGTTTTTTTCCATGTGTCTGATCTGTGAACTTCTGAATTTTAGTTTCTTTGACATTGATATATAACAGGGTAATGTTTTGCACAATACCATAAAGACGATTTCAGAAATTACTGCAGGAAGTTGGACCACTCATTTATTTGATTGGATATTACAACAATGTCGGTTGCAAGTGCATGATGCTCATTTCTTTGTGCAGTCTCCTTTATCAAATGATTTATGGTCACTGTCATTTGAGCTGAAGGAACTTGGGTTACAATGTAAACACATTAATGACTGTCTCCTAACTGGACTGGTTAATTCAATTTTTCTGCCTTCTGGAGAGAATTCTTTAGATCTCGAGGTTCAGCAAGTGGAGATCAGCTTGAGAAGAGGAAATTACATTAGCTGCATTTTCCCTTCATCTGATTTGCTAGCTTCCGCGAAAGTAAAGAATCTTCAGTTCAGAGAATTGAACTTTTATGCTGCCGCATTAGATTTTTCTTTATCTCCATCAGACATTTCCATAATACTTGTACTTTTTGCGTTGTGGTCGAAAGAATCCAACCGTGCCAGAACTGGTAAGCAACTATGGGAAATAGCAGCAACAAAAATTAGTTCTCTGACTTCAACTCCAAAGTTTGCATTCCATAAAATTGCCAGCACTGTGTGCTTATGGTTGCGTTATGTACATGCTTATGAGAAAATTCTTTTACTGGTTGGATACCCGTTGGATGATGCGATAAAGAAATTCATTGCTGTTGTTGTTTAGAGCGAAGCGTATTCAAGAACTCTTAAGCAACAGTGGGAGGTTATTTCTCAAATTGAGTAGGAACTACCTGTTGAGGCCATTGTGCAGGCACGGAGAATAATCCGTTATAAATCAGCATCATCTGGTCAACAGTCGAAGTATGGTGGTAATGGACCTAAGTTGAGCAGGATTTGTTGGAAAATCTGTCGATCACTTTCCCTGATTTGGATGGTCATTTGCAGTGTGCTCCATTCTGTTAAATGCCTTCTCCTCTTGAAGAAAACGCTGGTCAGGAACCAAGATATCTGTCACAAGCTCGGAGTTATAAATGAAGATCACATCCTAGGAAGTCACATTTGCCTATATGTCGGAGACTTTTCTGTTTCAATTTCACCAGATAATGAAGTTCCACCATCTTTTAGTAGGAAGCTGGTATCAGATGTTGGGCATTCATACCCTGGTTTACTCACATTCTGTCTCTCTGTTGATTTCTTCTGCTTAAGGTACTCTAAAGATGTTTCTGAACATTACTTTTCCTTTGCATGTGGATCCTTGAAGGTTGTCTCTTCTGCTCTTACAGAAGATAAGGCCAATAAGTTCAATAATAACTTCAAAGGACGTCCGAGAAAAAATGTTCACAATCTGCAACCTACTTTATGAGGGGAACCTAACCAAATTCTCCACTCCACAGAAACTGGTGGGGCTAATCCTCCTCATGATACTGGTGGAGATTTTGTAAATACGCCGAATTCTCTTATAGAGCAAGCATGCCTGAATTGGAGGAATTTTTTTGTCAAGGTTTGGAGAAATTGAGATCCAAAACATGGAGAATCCTTTTATTCTGTGTGAGATTAAGGGAGTTTTGACTGATCAAAGTGTCAAGAACCTTACTGCTGGATACACTACTTGTTGCATGGTACTGGGGAGGTTGAATTTGGTTCTGGAGTATATTGTAATAGTGTCAGCTACAGTTATTTGCAGACAGATAAGTGCAATATCTCGGAGTACTAGCCGCATAGGGACCACTTTCGTAGAGGGTGATTCTAGATTAGTTGAGGATCCACCAGTTGCAGATTTGAATAACAAATACAAATCATTTTCTGCTGAAATAAAGGTTATGGTGCCTAGACTGCTTCCTGAGAAACATATGCAAATAGCGATACACATTGCTGGTCCCCAGGTCAAGCTGACATTGAGAAAGGAGGATTTTCATGGTGCAAATTCGGATCTGTATCATAAGCTTGGGAATGATGAACTACACCTTTCTTTTGATGCTGACGACATTGAACTGGGCGTCTCACCAAGTTTGGAGTCTGATTTGACTTCCTCAAGTAGAGATACTGCAGTTTTTTTATGCAAAATCGTTGAAGGACCTTCAGCAGATTGATATTGCTAATTCAAATGGTGAAGTTAATAGCAGTCGAGCGTGCACTTCACTTTCTCAAAAAGTTATGGAATAATCAGGGTTGCCAAGTTGTCGTGTAAAATCCTTTAACTATCCAACTGTTATCTTTAAGGTATCTGTTCCATTCTCATGCTTCTCTTTTCTTTGCTTTCTATCATGTGCATGCTATACTTGAGTGCACAAGCAATTAAGTATGCTTGGTGTAAAAATATCACATGGTAATTTTGTTCACGAATAGTTTTTCTACAGCTTTGCTCATCCTGATCGAGATATCCATTATTGTTTTAAGAAAACTCTGAGGTATGAAACTTTGATGTATGCCGAGGAAATAAATGGGGTTGTTGATATGGGAAATCGTTGTTCTTTATCAGCTTAAGGTATCCCATTTTCACCCTGGTTGTTGTAATACAACCAAAAATTCACCAGAAAACATGCAACAGGGGGAAGTTTTAATTTTCTTTTTGTTGTCTAGTATTACTGTTGTAATCTTGCTACTTGGTGTCCACTTTTGTTTTCAAACTTATAAAAAGTGTACTTTTCTGTTGAAGTGCCAATCTGTTATTTGTCTTGTGTGCTTCAGCGTGACACTGATGACTGTCTAAATAGAAATATCTCAGTTTCCTTTATCAGAGAAGCATTTCCTGGATATATCTAAAATTGTGTGACTAAAGCTAAAGTTAATATACTTCAACGATCTTTTGGCAGGAAGGATCTGCATTCTTTGGGCTCAGTAGATACTTCTCTCTCTATATTATTGCATTGCATGAGTAGCGGATTGACGACTCTGGTATTTATGGATGAATTTGCAGTTTTCTAAAGGTGATTCTCTTCTCTTGGTGCATTGTAGTTTCATTGTTTGGTGGTTTTCTCCTTTAGCATATGACTGGATTTTTTGAATTTTCTACTGTGGTACTGTTGTAGTTGACATATTGACGTCATTCTAGTGTGTACTTTAATCCCTATTTTCTCTCTCGTGCTACTCTCGCATTCTTTAGGATTGTGGTTGCAGCATATCTTATAACTGACCTTGAACATACAGTCCGAACTTGGAATTCTATTTGTAGCCCTTCTGTACCGTCTCCACTTTTATGAGGTATCTTCCAGGGGTTGCCATTGTGATCTTTATGTTACCGGCCTTCTACATAGTATTCATTGACCCTGGTCAGCTTTGATATAAACTTATTTGATATTAACTCCTCAATTATTCAAGTCTTCCCCTTGTCATTCAAACAGTTAGCTTAATTGAAATTGAAAAGACTATGCTCCTTCACTGTTTTCTCCAATATAGTATTGGGTACTGTCCCCTTGGAACTGCAGATGATGTTCCATCCTTCCACGAGACACTTCGTGGTTCATACACGAAGGGATCCATTGAAGCCGAGCGTAGAAAAACTGGCACTTCAGCCTGAAATTGACGTTTAGCTAGTTGTTGTAAGGGCTAACACATTGACAACAGATGCAGTCCTAAATGAATGGTGCCTCACAGAGCTAGTCTTTTTTCTCAGATTTTGCTGCCATCGCAATTTCATTCTTCCAGTTGTGAACAAGTTAGAGCTCAAGGCTCATTTTTAGGACCTGCTAGCTTTTCTGTTTCCCGAATGTTGCAGCCATAACAATTCCACTCTTCTAGTATGTGAACAAGTGAGAACTCAAGGCTCATTTTAGGCCTTGCTGAGTGCTAACATTAGAGGCTTGACAAACAGCCTCCTTACCATAACCAGAATCAGTTTTGCTTCCAGCCGATCTACTTTGGTGCTTCAGACCTTGTTTATGACACCTCTGCTGTAGGACCTTGAGAGAGCATGTGTGTGTGGGGGGGGGGGGGGGGACCACCAACCTCCCTGATGTGTTTGTGGCTTGGAGATTCAGAGCTCGAAGTTCCATAGTTGGTTGCTTGTATTGACTAGACCGCTATCGTATTTTGTCATTTTATAACATAAGTCAGTCTTATCATTTCTTCAAAGTCCATTTGGGCATATTCATATCATGTCCTGTTCCTCAGAATAGCTTCCCATGCATCCAAATATTCTCCTCGCGCGCACCTTGTGTGAGCTAACTGCTCTAGATACGTCAATTTCCTCTTCAAATGATGGACACTTTCTCATTCTAAATAACCTAATTTTCTCTACTCCTCACTACTCCCTTGCTCTTTCCAGCGATAGTACTCCAAATACGACATGTCGATATTTCCTTCTTTAAGCTGCCATCTCAGTTGTGTGCTTACCCGGATTGCCTCACATATTCCTCAAATTGGTCATTCGTTACCTGTTTTTATAACAATGCAATTTCTGTTCACAATACTGCTATCAGAATTTATGATACTTCCCACAGACAGGTTGACTTGACCTATCATGCAGAGCACTGTAACAAGTGACTTACAGTGCTCACTAGAAGTCTAGAATTGTATAAGATAACCTCCTATAATAAGAAGTTGGGTGGATTTATACAGACATTTGACTTTGCAATTTCTTTTATAGACTCCTAGAATTGTATAAGACTACTGATTCTGAAAGTGAAAGAGCACCCATAAATAGAATCACACACGTAGCTTCAGTTCTTACTGATACTACATTCAATGTCAGTATGACATGTGAACTTAGATCAGTGAATATGATCCTTTACGACTCCAGGAAAGGATATAATGTGCATACCTCGTTCTGTTGAGGGGTGTGCTGAGGAGGGGTGTACGGACAAGACGTTTGATGAATAATTCCTCGGTGAGTCATAATTTGCTGAAACTGGGAGGATTTGTATTCTAAGGCATTATCACTACGAAAAGTATGAATAGAAACTCCAAATTGATTTTGTATTTCAGCACAAAAACACTTGAATATAGAGAATAACTCAGAACGATCTTTCATTAAGAATAACCAAGTGCATCTGGAAAATCGTCAATGAAACTAACAAAATAACGAAATCCTAAAGGTGAATTGACTCTACTAGGACTCCAAATATCATAATGAACTATTGAAAAAATAGATTGCACGACTCTCAGCATTACGTGGAAAGGTAGCGCGAGTGTGTTTCCCAAGTTGACACGATTCACAATCTAATTTGGACAGAATAGACAAACTAGGAACCAACTTTTGTAGCTTGGACAGACTCGGGTGTCCCAATCGTTGTTTATGGATTAAGTCTGGTGGATCTGTAACTAGACCTGCTATAGTAGAGGTCTTGTGATTCATATCCTACTCCAATCGTCTGTCCCGTACTGCGGTCCTGCATAATAAAAGAATCATCAAGAAATAATATAGCACAATTTATGGCACGAGTCAAACGACTGACCGATGCAAGATTAAAAGGACAATTAGGGACAGAGGACATAATTTAAATGAATATTGATCATTTGATCTGAAAGTGGACAGACGGTGTATTATGATTAACATTGCACCGGACAAATTAGACCTAAACTATACTGAAAGGGAGCCACTTCTAGACGATTATATCTAATCCTATAGCTAGAAGGATTATTAGTGGCTTCCTGGAGAGAGACGACGGACTATTTCCTTCTTTTCAATACGTGACGGAGTTCGAGGATTAAATTATGATTTTTTATATAAATATTTTAAAATATAATTTATATGTTCAAAAACTACGCAGAAAGTAAGTTAACATAATTTATTGTTCAAAATATTTTTAAAAAATTTGAGATAATTATAATTAAAAAAAGGGTTATTTGAATATCAAAACAGTAACACTTTCACAATGAGACGAGGGTGATTTTTTATTAAGCTTTCTCATGAAAAGTATTTTTAGCTAGAAGGATTATATGTTCATTGTATATTGATCATATATATATCTGCAAGCTATTTGTAGTTTTAGCGGTTGGCGGTGATAACTGAATTTGGATATTTTAAAATTGTAAGCTGCGCGTGGTGATACCATTGGTAGAATAATAACGAATACTTTGAAATGTAGTTGAAATGGAAGCAACATTATTTCAAATCCTGCAATATTTATAACTTCGCAGACAGTTAGATCCTTTGAAAGTGAAGAAAAATTTACCACAAAATTTTCTACCGACCGTCAGGGAATTCAGAAAAAGGTCGACGTCTGCATGCATACTTTCAACTTCTTTTCGTCTGAACTTATTTTATTATGGTGACGAGTATTGACAAGATAATAAAATTACAAAATAAACTTTAAAAAACGATGGTTTTTGAAGCCATCATTGTCAAGATATTATCATGAAATTTCACTTGCTAGAATTTAAAATTTTAAAATAGCAGCTAGGAAATTCACTCGATGACTTTTGTGGTTTTGAACTTTTGAAAATGTATGGTCGAACTTTTGTCCTTCATTTGCTTTAGGAGAATTTTAAAGGGAAAAAGTCAAAAGTATAGTCCATAAATTAAATATGGTCGAAACTTTAAAACCATTAACTAGTTATTTGTGAAATTTTACCCTTCAAAAAGAGGACTAAACGAGCCCAATGTGCAGGGTGACCGCGGCCCCGGGCTGTAAAATGTCCACAGTTAAGCTTACGCACTCGGTTTGGAAATAAAACCAGTGGCGCAGCCCACTGTTTCTACCATTTGCATTGTCCTTCACTCTCCTTTCCCTTTCAAATCTCAATAGATTGGTTCCTCCTCTCCCACTTTAGGATAAGAATCACACTTGTTATTATATTGTGCTGACACTTCATTTGTTAGTTGTTACTCGATAAGTTAAATAAATGCTTTATAGTTACTCTTCCTATGTTTTGCTTATCAATCGACAGGCACATTTAAGGATAAGTTAGGAGTTGCTATTACTTACTCTCTCGGTTCCAATTTATATAATAGCATCGTTTGATTAGACACAAGATTTAAAAGATTTTTTTCCAATTTTTGTGGTCTCTAAAATAATTTTAGATCATTTATATAATTCTAAAAATAAATAAATTAAAGTTAGGTTATTTTTAATTATAGAAAAATGATGTCCTTTTTAAAATAGATTAAAAAGAAAACGTGTCACATGTAACCGAGCAAAAACTATATACTAAGACATCTATCTGACTAAATTCAGCCAATCTGAATATTCAATCGAAGAAACCACTTGCGTAAAATAAAACCAGAGGAACCCAAATATGCGTTACTATATAGAAGAAGACAAAAGAGTTGCCAATATATCCATAGAAATATTTGCATCTACAATTCTATTTATAGATTTAGTACAACACCCTATTCTTCCACTTTTCTATACTTCTGAGAATTATTGCTATTACAATCATCCAAAGAAACATGGCTTTTGCGATATCCAAAGAGAAAATACCTTCTTTCACTGAGCCCCAGAAAGTGATTGTCTCACATATTAATCAAGATAGTCACGAGACAGAGAGTGAAAGCTCAGTAATAAGTAGCCAACTCTATTTGAAGTCATCTCATCAAACTCTGGACAAAAATGTTGTACGCAGGAGAATTCGTCACCATAAGTGCTTGCAAAACGTTCGTGCAAATTTGCAGGCTCTATTGGACACCTGTTCTACGAATTATGATTATGAGCACAAGTTGTTGGAACAAGGAGACATTTTCTGCTCCCCCTAGTATATTAATACACCTTAAACAAACATTATCCTTAGCTCTCCTCTCTGTCCCTTTAGGCTTCTGGCTAATTAAATGCCTTGAACAAGTAAAGTTTTTTTTAGCACAGAACATATTGTACTTTTGAAATTATGGGTTTCATATTTCTTGAAATATTTTATGAGTAACTTTTCACATATATATTTATGTTTTATATAGGAAATACTAAAATCAGATGAACCGAGAATATATATACTAAAATCCTCCGGTCTCTGCTTGTAGAAATTCTAAGTTCTCGTACTTGTTTACATGAACAGAGAATATATGTTAAGGAGTATTTCTGGTAAGAAATGTTACATCACTTGCCTGCACATTTATCCTCTTTTCTTATTTAGGTTGGGGACAAGGGTTAATCCAGCTACAAATGAAAGAGTCACGTTATCTTCATTCTACTTCCAATTAGATGTGTTACGCACAGTGACATTTGCCAATCCTATTAAAAATTCCAGGGCGGCCCCTGTGGTTGCGAGCTGGAGCTGCCTTAGCTTATAGCTATAGCAATGGGAGGGCCCTGGGACATGTGCACTTCTGTTGTGGAAAGACCTACCCCATTGACATTATTTTAGTGAAGTTGGAAAATTTTCATTTGTCTATTGGACGTTTAACAACTTTTCCGATTACAGCACAAAATTTACAAATAAATAAAACCTACTATATATTTATGCTGGGGAGAAGAATTATGATTATATCAAAACAAATCAAGAGTGCGTACACAACAAATCTGGAAGCAGCTCTTTTTGCAAGGTCTTGATTTGCAAGCCGGGTTAATAATTGTTTATGTTGCTACAAAACGGGTCAACTGGGTTTGTGGCCCGTTACAAATTAAAAATATGTCAAATCTCCCAATATTAGATCTTTATTTTTATTTATAAGAATTTTTAGAATAAGTAAAAAGGGCAATCCGGTGCACTAAACTCTCGCTATGCGCGGGATCCGAGAAATGGCTGAACCACAAGGGTCTATTGTACCTAATATTACCTTACATTTCTGCAAGAGACTGTTTATATTTATAGGATTATTTTGTTCTATTAAAATTATTTGGCTGAACCGTTTAGTCCTATATAACGTGCCTATTTTTTAAAATATGAGTAATTGTACTACATTATTTGGACAGATTCCATTAAACATTTTAACTTATCAACCACTTCCTCCTTTCTCCATGAAAATGTCAAACATTCTTGTTAAAAGTCTCACATCCGATTATGGTTTGACGAATCCAATGTAGTTATGCACACTTCGAATCCACAAGTACAGATGACCTTTTGAAACCCCTCAACTTGAAAATCACCACGTTCACTGCATCTAAAACTTCAACCAAATCGCATCCTATTTCTCTTGAAACTAGCTCTGCCTCCACTTCTCTGGCGATGACATCCAACTCAACCATCCATTCATTCATATTTTTTCCAGCAAGAGGCATGGCCTCCACGCAAGTCCATTCTGTGGCATGAGAAGTCAATGAAGCAGATCTCCTCTCATTTTGGAGCGAATGAGCATCCATCTCCCGGTTGAAAGCCATAAATGCCTCGTCTTCAGAGGTGACAAAAAGCAAAGCCTTTGCTAACGAAATATCTCTGTCCTTGGATTGGAAAGATATCTCTTGGGTGAATTTTTCCCTCGCATCGTTAAGAACCTGCTATAAACATCCAAAGAAGCCATAGCTGCTGAAGGTTCTTTCACAACACCACCGACCAATTTTTGTTGATGACACAACCCTCAAATCTTGAGGCCGCAACAATGGGACATTCAGACAATTAGTCTTGCTAGACTTATCATCTGCATGATCAACAGATCTAAGCGGAGAAGTCAGCATCAAACCATGATTTGCTCTTGAAGCACGTTTCCAGTGAAGCCTCTCAGTGTTTCCAGTTCGGGACCATATAAAAAATTCTTCCCCAACTCGGGATCCCACAATGGTCAGATTAAGTCTTCGACAGACTTCAATATAAATGACACCAAGGAAAATTGCACTACAATTACCCTTCTCATATCCGATGTGAGACTTTTAATATATGAAATGAGAACATGGGCTACTTATATGGACTTAGACAATTATCACCCAAAAGCTAGCTCAAAGGGAGGAGGATTGCCCAAGCCATATAAGGAGACCAATTACCTATTTTATATCCGATGTAGGACTCTTAACAATTTTGATACTATTTTGCTTCTCCTCGTCCTTCTTCTAGTGTTTCGGTTAACCTACAGCTAATTCTTGTTCCTTCTATAGAAGAATCAAAACTATTGTATCTGTGGATAAATCCAATTTTCTTACAAGTGCAAGTGCATGTATTGTTTTCTTATATATAGTTGTTAAATTGTTTAGAGCATATATTTATTCCAATTTGCCTCGTGAGATTACTCCACCGTGGAGAAAATCGGGGCAAGGGCACATATAATCGCTTGGAGGATTGCTATTTAAAATATAGCTTAAATTATAAAATATTTAATATTTAATTTCTTTACAATTAATGTCAGACCTATGAAATTGAAACTCCATATCTGAAATTACAAATTTCCGACATAATTCATACAACTCTAACATCAGACGTGTATATCTGAAGTTGTATGTTGCTTGTACAGTTCAAATTAGACATTCATGTATGAAGTTAGGCATAGTCTCAACTTCATACTTGTGCTGGAGTTTGAACTATCAAACCTAACTCTGACCTAAATATCTAAAGTTGACATTAATTAGTCTAGCTAGGTGTTGTTGGTTACAAAGGATGCAGGAAACGGAAATTACAAGTAACTACTAATGTAAGAATTGAAATTACAATTCAACTAGAAAACTGAAAATTACAAAGATGTTGAACAAGAAAAACTGGAATTGTTTTCTATTTTTGGTGTATGCTGAGTCGAGTGTGGCACTTTGTCTTTAAGACAATATTGCCCCGTATGTATCCTTTATACGTCCTGGACAACTGTCTCCCAAGATAAAACAGCAATGGAACAATTGAGCAAAAGAAACTCAAGAGCTACCGTGAAGAATATTGAGTAACGAAATAATGCTTGGAAAGTGTAGGAAGAACTGTTTTCTGCTTGTGTATTTTCGTGTATTGTAAGTGTCCTCAACAATGGTGCAAGGGGTTGTTTATATAGGTGAGGGAGGGGCTGTTTAACTGCCTCCATAACAGCTATTATTGGCCAAATAATAGTCATTATGGAGGTAGTAAAGCCACCAAAATAAATGGTGAGAAAGACCAACGGATTGGCCATTATAGGAGGAGTAATTCAGCCAAAATAAATGGTTGAATTGAGTGTTGTGGCGTTTCTGTTCTGTCTGCCCAAATTCTGACTTTCTGAAAACTTCAGGGACCAAACTGTACATCTGAAAGAATTCTGGTCCCAAAAAGATAATATCAGAAGGTCCACACCCGAGAACCCGAGAACCGGACGGGCGGCGGCGTGTGTGTGGGCTTTCCTCGAACCGAAGCACATCTAGGTCCTCCCTCCTTTAAACACATGGGATACCCCTTGGGGTCTCAAACCCCAAACCAATTTTGAGTCTTATATACACAACAATTCTTTCTTCCTCTACCGAAGAGGGAGAATTGATCCCAACCACACTTTTTCATGCTTCAAACACCTCACTTCGTGAACCAATATCTCTTTCTTTCTCAATGAAATTTGACGATTCTTGGCCCTACGGTTATCTACGTACTTAGCAGATCATGCATGTGTGAAGAACCAGATTCTCCAATATGCGTAACACTAGTGTTTAAGCCGTTAAAGTTGGTCGGTCGCAATTCCCAGCAGAGGAGGAGCAGCGACATAGGTTTAAATTTGCAAATACGAACTACAAATTAAATACTCTGAGAAAATTTAATATAACTTAAATAGTATATGTAAAATTAGCTGCAGTATGCAATTTCTACGAAAAAAAATCCTTGTAAATTCTAGTTTATTCTCAAATTTTCCTAGCTCATATATGTGTGTAAATGTAAAACTAAAAGATAATAACAATACCAAAAAGAGATAACCAAGTGGTTATTCTTAGTTTGGCGTTATACACGCCCTTGTTTTATATGTGGACTATGGCGCAAGAGGATGTAGAAAATATTTGGGTTAGGTTCATTTCCAGACTAAAAAAGCTAATATATCTGAGTATGATATAAGCTTATTCCTTATACTATAATAATCATTTTATAAGCTTCCTAATTTAGATTTAGGCATAGCACGACAAAGTAGACCATGTCAACACCTTATCAAACGCCTACAATTTTTCGCACGTTAGTTTGTTTCTGCCTTCGACAAA
The DNA here is from genome assembly GCA_029783415.1 of Anisodus acutangulus. Taxonomy (NCBI): domain Eukaryota; kingdom Viridiplantae; phylum Streptophyta; class Magnoliopsida; order Solanales; family Solanaceae; genus Anisodus; species Anisodus acutangulus. The sequence goes on along the minus strand of CM056501.1, from coordinate 45,847,472 downwards.
GGAAGTTTTGTCCATTTTACATTTTTTTTTTTCAACAATGGGGCTTGGGCAGCTTTTCACTAACATATATATCGAATAATAATATTGTCCAAGAACAAATAATTGAGCTGAGTTTGACAAATGACTTTGACTTAGTTGCCTTTTGGTAGCACCTAATTGTTGCATGGTATCTCTGACTTTTTTACGTACTCTTCTTATGAATTTAAAATATATGTATATGGAATAGGTATAAGATATTTTTGGCAAAATCAGCCGCATTAATACCTCAAACATTTCTTTAATCGACATGTTAACTTACATAATCCAACTCCAGTGTATTAGAGCATTTAATGGGTGTTTACTAATTGTTTCATGCATTGACTTGAGATTTTGCATTGAATGCTTAAATTCAAGTTCACGCATGAATTCCCAAAATCAGATTTTCCAATTCAAAGCAGAAAATTAGGGGGGGAAATTCCCTTGGGTTTGATCCATCCACAGAGATCTACCAAATACGAGGCCAGCTACTTAGGTATTGCTGGTACCAAGCTTAGATTAATACTTTGACTTTTGAGCATAAATTTAGAGACAAATGCCAATAAATTGGTCCCCACTAGTACCTTCATATTTTATAATGAAAATGATACTTAAATATTTTAAAGTTTTCCTGATGTAACTTATAAAAACTTTGCTTTACAAAGTACAAAAGACTTTAACGCATGGAGTAGCAGTTGCTTCCATATATCATATTGACAGGACCAGTTGTGATTGAATTAGCCATTAGGAGAGATGTATTAGTTAAAAAAAACGAGATGAAAAAAATAATTACAGATATGATGTCTATTTTTGTTCCTGTCTAATGTTTTTCCCCAGTGTCGACTTATGATGACACTGGTTGCAGATGTGGCGAGATACTGGGGAAGGGCTGAACGATGTTCGAAAAACTTCCCCGATGCAGATGATGATATATCATAGGCGTGATGAGGTGACGTCGTCGCTTAGACGTTATGCAGATGGCGACGTCGCATAGGCGTGATTGAAATTAAGATACCCGCATTAGAAGGTGGGCGCCTAACTGAAATTAAAATACCCGCATTGGAAGGTGGGTGCCTGAATGAAATTGAAATACTCGCATTGGAAGGTGGGTGCCTGACTGAAATTAAAATACCCGCATTAGGAGGTGGGCGCCTGACATAAATTTAAATACCCGCATTAGGAGGTGGGCGCTGGTGAAATTGAAATACCCGCATTAGGAGGTGGGTGCCTGATGAAAATAAAATACCCGTTAGGAGGTGGGCGCTGATTAAGATGAAATACCCGCGTTAGGAGGTGGGCGCTGATCAAATTGAAATACGCGTTAGGAGGTGGGTGCCTGGCGTAAATTGAAATACGCGTTAGGAGGTGGGCGCTGATCAAAATGCAATACCGCGTTAGGAGGTGGGTGCCTGGTGAAATTGAAAAACCGCATTAGGAGGTGGGTGCCTGATCAAATTGAAATACCCGCGTTAGGAGGTGGGCGCTGATATAATTTGAAATACCCGCGTTAGAAGGTGGGCGCTGATCAAAATGAAATACCCGCGTTAGGAGGTGGGTGCCTGACGTAAATTGAAATACGCGTTAGGAGGTGGGCGCTGTTGAAAAATGCAATACGCGTTAGAGGTGGGTGCCTGGTGAAAATTGAAATACCGCGTTAGGAGGTGGGTGCCTGGTGAAATTGAAATACCGCGTTAGGAGGTGGGCGCTGACAATTTGAAATACCCGCGTTAGAAGGTGGGCGCTTGATTGAAAATGAAATACCCGCGTTAGGAGGTGGGTGCCTGATCAAATTAAAATATCCGCATTAGGAGGTGGGCGCTGATGAAAATGAAATACCGCGTTCGGTGGGCGCCTAATCGAAATTGAAATACCCGCATTAGGAGGTGGGTGCCTGATCAAATTGAAATACCGCGTTAGGAGGTGGGCGCTGATCAAATTGAAATACCGCATTAGGAGGTGGGCGCCTGACTGAAATTGAAATACTCGCATTAGGAGGTGGGCGTCTGACTGAAAATGAAATACCCGCATTAGGAGGTGGGTGCCTGACTGAAATTAAAATACCCGCATTAGGAGGTGGGTGCCTGACTGAAATTAAAATACCCGCATTAGGAGGTGGGCGCCTGATTAAGATGAAATACCCGTATTAGGAGGTGGGCGCCTGACTGAAATTGAATTACCCGCATTAGGAGGTGGGCGCCTGACTGAAATTGAAATACCCGCATTAGGAGGTGGGTGCCTGACTGAAATTGAAATACCCGCATTAGGAGGTGGGCGCCTGATTGAAATTTAAAAGGAATGTTTCAATAAATTAAGTCTACTACAACGTAATTAACGACGTTAGCATACAAATGGCAAATATAATATTTTGGAATCAAATGATTTCTTAATTTTCTTCCAACGATCTCTCAAATGATTCATGTGGCATATTTTCAATTCAAAAGTCATAGTTTTTATTAGTGAATATTAGTAGAATATTCACTATATATTGTGTAATTATTAGTGATGTATAATTATGGTAGTTATAGGATCCTTATTATATTAGAACTCCACATTGTACACATTATATATATATTTGTATTAATGATAAAGACTCCCCATGAAAGACTAATACAATTCTACATGGTATCGAGCCAACAATCCTCCCCGACCAAAAACCTAAATTCGGTTGTCCTTCCCTCCTCTTCTCCGGCGTCAAACATCACGTATACCACCGGTATACATCCGATATATGCTGAAATACAGCTGCCCAACCCTCCAATTCTACAAACAGCCTTGTATACCTCTGGTATACTACTGATATACAACCCTCTTTCCTTTTCTATCTCTCCAACATGACGTATATCCCTCGTATACAGCCTATACACGCTGATATACACTCTTTATATGGATGATATACCCTCCCTGTCACTATATACTACCTGTATACAACTTCTCTAAGCCGATATACACCCGTATACGGCCCCATATACACCTCATATACGTAACGAGCCCCCCCCCCCTCATATTTGTTTGTCTCTCACCTACTCTCCGGCAACCTTCATGGCCGAGAACAACCACGAATGTGGCAGTGGCCAATGGCGCAGGGTGGCAGAGGGGGGTAGGGCTGGGAACTGGGCTTCCAGCAAGGGTTCAGCAGCTTCCAGACATAGCCCAGCAGTTGCGACCCTCAATAAACTATGGTTGCAGCGGCCCAACAGCCTGGGAGCACAGACGATGGGCCACGGCAAATAGGACCACTTTCAGGCAGCCAAGCAGTCCACCCCCGATCAGTCGATGGGCCACAGCCATCCGACCCAATTTTTGACAGCCCAGCAGCGGCCTAGCAGACTGGGAGCATAGCCGGCGGGCCACAACAATCAGGCCCAATTTTATGGAGCCCATCAGTCCGCTTTAAGCCTTCCCCAATTCAATTTGGGTCAGGCTTTCGTCACATTGACTCCTCGGCAGCCCGATAATGTATTGTATATGGATACGGGCGCTACATCTCACCTTACCAACAATTCTGGTAATCTTTCTCAACTGCAAAATTTAAATACTCCACAATCTATTATGATCGAAAACGGTCCTCACATTTATATTCAAGGGTTTGGCCACACACTAACTCCACCATTGCATCCCCACTTTTCCCTAAATAACGTCCTGTATGCCCTAAATATTATCAAGAACCTAATCTCCGTTAGAAAATTTGCCACCGATAATTCTGTATCAATCAATTTTGACATGTTTGGGTTTTCTGTAACAGACTTACGTACCGGAAAACTCCTTACGAGATGTAATAGTGAAGGGGACCTCTATACTTTTCTATCCACGTCCGATGCCAGTGTCAATCCTCCCACATCTCTAATTGTCCATGTCGCTTCTTCTACCGCTTTAGCAACAATCTCTCCGTCAACCTTGCACAATAGACTTGGACACCTAGGAGCTCCTGTTTTTAATTTTCTTAGAAGTAATAATTTAATTCATTGTAATAATGGAAAACTTGCCCAACATTATTTTTCTTGCCCTTTAGGCAAACATGTTCGCCTTCCTTTTCAGTATTTTTTAAGTGATACGTTTTCTCCCTTTGACATTGTTCATGCAGATTTATGGACATCTCCCATTAAAAGCTCAATGGGTCATAAATTTTATCTCATCTTATTAGATGACTATTCTCACTTTATATGAATTTATCCGCTTAAATTCAAGTCTGAAGTGTTTGCCAAGTTTCTTGCTTTTCATGTCTATGTCAAAACGCAATTTGAAAAAGACATAAAATCGTTTCAACGTGATAACGGTTGTGAGTTCAATAATTCTGCATTTCACAATTTTTGCTCTACTAATGGCATGGTTTTCCAGTTCTCGTGTCTCCACACCTCCTCCCAAAAAGGCAAGGTCGAACGAATCATTTGCACTATTAATAACATAGTTCGTACGATCCTATTTCATGCCTCCCCCTCCCCTCCCTTTTGGGTCTATGCTATTAAAATGGCTGAATATATTCTAAATATTTTTCCCACCCAAACTCTCCAAAATAGAACACCCACCGAAATTATATTCCGTAGGATCCCAACTTATGAGCACTTACAAATTTTTGGCTGCCTGTGCTACCCTATTCTTGCCTCCACGGCCCCGTATAAACTTGCACCCCGCAACACTCCTTGTGTATTCTTAGGTTTCCCACCCAATCATAGGAGATATTTGTGCTACGACTTTTCTTCTCTCAAAATCATCGTCTCACGTCACGTTTGACGAAACAATCTTCTCATTCACAAATATAAAAAAAATCCAGAATTCGGATTACACATTTTTAGACGAGTCCGACACATCACCGCTTCTCCGCCTAGCTCTCGGTCAAGATGTCACTGGTCCGGCAGCAGCCACTGTACCCACTGCTTCTGCCAGTCTACTCTCAGTCAGTCCACTGTCTCCACTATCCCGTCGACCACCGTTCAACATTACCATTTCAATTCGACCCGAATCCCCCAACCCACCAGTCACCGAAATCCCTTCGCCCTCATCGGTCAAACAACCACCTGCCACTGACACCAATAACCACTAATCACCAGAAACCACCCAACCCCTATAATTATCTACCGACCGGTACCAGTCACCACACACCAAACAACCTATCGAAACCATCAACCCGTCGACCAGACCACCCAATCGACCAACTCGACATCAACCACCAACCACTCACCGAACACAGCCTTGTCGCACCACGTCGATCCGCCCTGCCAGTCACCAGTCGACACACAAAACATATCGACCACTGCCTCACCACCTACCCGTACCACTGCCAACCCGGCCCCTATCCCCACATACAAAATGGAAACCCATGTTCAACACATAATTTTCAAACCCAAGACCCACTTTAACGTGTCCACCTAAATAATATCCCCAATTTCCAAAACCCCAAATTATCCAAACTTGACCCTAATTAGAATGTAGCCATGCGTGAGAAATTTAATGCTTTGACAAAACAACACACTTGGGACTTGGTTCCTATACCGGATGGGGTGAATGTGATTCGATACATGTGGCTATTACGTCACAAATTCAGAGACAATGGTGACCTAGAGAGATATAAGGCGAGACTTGTGGCTAATTGTACTAATCAGCATGAGGGTATTTATTGTGGTGAGACATACAGTTCGGTTGTTAAATCGGCTACTATTCGCACAATTCTGAGTATTGTTATGGGTAAACATTGGCCGATTCATCAGCTTGATGTGAAGAATGCTTTTCTACATAGGGAATTGAAAGAAACCGTTTACATGCACCAACTGCCAGGATTTGTCCATCCATAGGCCCCTCATTATGTATGACGTCTTCGTAAGTCCATCTATGGTTTGAAACAGGCACCCAGAGCGTGGTATGAACGCTTTGCTACTTACATTATGCATATTGGGGTTGTATGCACCAAGTGTGATAATTCTCTCTTTATTTTTCATCGAGGTAGTAACATTGCTTATTTGTTGTTATAAGTGGATGATATTATGCTTATTGCCTCATCTGATGTCTTGAAAAATGAGATTATTGCACTGCTTAAAACCAAATTTGCCATGACTGACTTGGGGAAGTTGAGTTACTTTTTGGGGATAACAGTGACTAGATCTGCAGATACTATATTTCCGTGTCAGCGTAAATATGTAGAGGAGATCGCGTACAGGGCTAAAATGACGAACTGCAAGATCATACCAACTCCGGTTGACTCTAAATCAAAACTAAATGTTGTTGACGGTGATCCAGTTTTCGATCCCACTCTTTATAGGAGTCTTGCAGGTGCAATTTAGTATCTTACTTTCACCAGGTCTGATATTGCTTATGTTGTTCAGCATGTGTGTTTGTTTATGCATGCCCCCAGGGAGCCTCACTTTACTTCTTTTAAATGTATCATTCGATACGTTAAGGGCACACTTGATTATGGATTACATTTATACCTCTCTGCAACGACAAGGTTGTTATCATATACGGATGCAGATTGGACAGGCTGTCCGGGCACGCGATGCTCCACCTCCGGCTACTGTGTGTTCTTCGAGGATAATCTTATTTCATGGTCTGCCAATAAGTAAGCCACTCTATCCCGTTCGAGTGCAGAAGCATAGTATAGAGGCGTTGCAAATGTTGTTGCTGAGATCTGCTTGGATCTGAAACCTTATTTTGGAGCTCCAATGTCCCTTACGTAAGGCGTCTTTGATGTACTGTGATAACATATCTGCCATATATTTATCTCATAATCTGGTCTAACATCAGCGAACCAAGCACATTGAGATGAATATACACTTTGTTCGTGAGAAGGTTGCTATAGGACATGTTAAGGTGTTGCATGTGCCCTATTCTTATCAGTATGCGAATATCTTCACTAAAGGACTACCTAGACAAATATTCCTCGACTTCATATTCAGTCTAAGCGTCCGGCCTCCTCCCGCTCCGACTGAGGGGGTGTATTAGTGAATATTGGTAGAATATTGACAATATATTGTGTAATTATTAGTGATGTATAATTATGATAATTATATGCTCTTTATTGTATTAGGATTCCACATTGTACACACTATATATATTTGTATTAATGAAAAAGATTTCACGAGGGAGATTAATACAATTCTACAGTTTTCATTCCGCTTTTGCAATTTGTAACCGTAGCTAGAGCCAATTTGATCTATATTAAATAAATTCAATTATTAAGAGACTAGAAGAAATAATGAATTTGATTTAAGTATTACAATGAACTACTAGTTATAGAAATTAATTTTTGTTTGTAGAAATCAATTTGGTGCAGATAACCATCTTCATATATATATATATATATATATATTTGTAAAAGTAGCCAATTGTTTGCAATGGTTCCGTTCACAGATACACATGTTGAGTTATATATTTGTTTCAGTTGAGTTGGGTAAAGACTACTAATTCAATTGTCTCAAGATATTGAGTTGAAGTTATTTCGCATAGTCAACTTTATAGGTCCTACTTTAACCCTTGTAAGTTTGCATCAAAATTATGTATAAAGATATCGATCACAGTAAATTGTGTTACAACATTTAACAAAAAATTATAAAAACTTTTATATTTTCCTCATTATCTTAAGATTTTATAATGTCTCATAGAGCTACTAGGTAATAATTAAATCAATCTGCGGACAAAAAGTCCGGTAGAGTGCAATGTGGGTACTAAATAATTTACGTCCTAATAGTAATCATATGGAACCAATTGGGAATTTGGGGTCTCATAATTAAGCATCTTTATCAAAGTCAAGACCTACAAGCACGATGTCTAATTGGCAATTGGTCAGTAGTCGCTGCCTTTGCGCGTCCAATTTGTGCTTTGTTAGATGAATCCCTTTTCTCCTTTTCCTTTTCCTTTTCCTTTTTGAGATTCAATTTCATTATTTGCAACGAATCCATTTACGTACCATAAGATAATCATCTTAATTACTTAAATTAAAACTACTATATGCCTCTAAAGGAATAAGTTAGCGGGCAAACATTCATAATTTTAAGTCACACTGCATGAGTTTAATAATTTCAATAACTTTTATAATTAGAGTTATCTAATGTCATGCCTCCAAAAGGATAAAATATTTAATATGTGCCTCACACAACTGATATTTGTTGTGTGAGGCTCTTTTTTGCTAGATAAAATTGTTAAGAGTCCCACATCGAATATAAAATTGAAACATGAACTTTTTATATAGACTTGGACAATCCTCACCCTACAAGCTAGCTTTTGGGGTTGAGTTAGGCCCAAGATTCATGTGTCAAAGTCAGACTCATTTCAATTCTTTGTTCATCAATGTTGGACCCCCAAATTATATTATTCACGCTTCAGTTAACAAGATTAGAACATGAACTCCTTATATGAATGACTTATGGACCAAAAAATGTAAGACGTGGAACATTTTTTTTCTAGCAAAAAGGAGGCTCATACGACTAATATAGTTGTATGAATTACGTATTAAAATTTTCAAAAGGATTATGTGATGGCTAGGTGTCACGATTCGAATGGTAGTTTATTGAATTTTAATGATCTCAAATTTACTAGTTCATTACTGTCTATGAGATCTGTATTAGCTATAAAGGAAATCATATTTACTTTTCCAATATTATTTTACGAACTTAACCATTTTAGAAAAATAAGAAATCATATTTACTTTTCTTCAATATATCCTTATTATTAGTGGAGTATTAATAAATAATAATATGCTAGTTAAAAGGAGATGAAGAATAATTTAAACAATCGAATTAATGTTATTAAAAATAATTAAAAGATAACTAATACGAGTTCAAAAAATATTTTAAAAAGTGACATGAAAAATGTAATGGACAGTAGATGTGGAAAGTGAGAAAGGCTCCAATCTTCACAGTTCACAGGCGCATTAAAATTATTATAATAAAATTCATTTAAAAATATATAAATACGAATGTTGAAAATGGAAATGCGGTTGTGCGATTTGGAGCAGCTGCAAATTGGCGTGCCGCGTGCGAGTAAAAGAAGCTTTCTTCCCTATATTTTAAGGTCATCATCTTCTTCTTCATCAATAAGAAGCCATTTAAATCCAGTTATTGCAGAGCTGTTTGGAGCTCAGTTATTTCAAATTTTGGGACTCTTTAATTGCTACCAATCAGAGAAAGAGAGAAGTAAAAGCTAAGCACAAACATTAATACTACATGAAATGAAACCAGTCCACAGTACTCTCTCACCTTCCCTTGTATGAAATTCAGAAAATAGCATTTATTGACAAACAATGAACTCCCCACCAACATCAATAAATAGTCCTCAACTCAAAGTCAAACTCTTCAACTTTATTTCTTCTTCCTTTTTCATGTCTAATTAGCTATCACTCATTTTCATTTCCTTTTACTTGCAGAAGCCGATGATTGCTCTCTTTCAACAAACCATGTTTTTTCATCCGATAATAATTATTAGATTCGTCTTCTCTTTTTTAATATTGCTTTGGTCATCATCATCAGTTGCGGCTACTAATTCAACTCAATGCAATCAGCACTGTGGAGTTGGTTCTAATGGTCCTCGTGTTCCTTATCCATTTGGGTTCTCAAAGGGTTGTGGGATTCGATTAAATTGTACTGAAAGTACTGGAGAAATAAGACTCGGAGAATATCTAATACAGAATGTGACTTACGACACTTTAATGGTCAAGTTACCGGTAAATTGCAGCCGTCCGATTGAGGATCTTAAGCAATTTGGTGGAACAAACTTTGGTATGACTTGGAGAAATGGACTTCTTCTACAGAATTGTAAAGTCCCGAGGAGCGAGTGTACCATACCTTCCGAACTTTTAAGCGCGCGTTTGAACATAACGTCGTGTGATTCGAAGAAAGAGAATGTTAGTTGTTATTCAGAAGCGAGTGCTGATTATTTGGATTACAGGAAATTGAAGAATACTGGGTGTGGAATTGTGGTTTCGTCTATATTGATTGGTATGGATAATGATACAAAAAAGAGTTCTGTGATGTTCTTGGAGTTTCAAACGATGGAATTAGCGTGGGGATTGGAAGGGGAATGTTCATGTGATGCCGATGCGAATTGTACTAACGTTTCTCTTCCGGGTAACCGAAATGGTTTCCGGTGCCGGTGTAAAGATGGATTCACCGGTGATGGTTTCCGCGACGGTGATGGATGCCGGAAAGGTTAGTTCATTTTTTCCCTTTTCTAATAAATACCGCTTATTTTTTCCGTCTTTTTCTTTGGTCAAATGTTACAACAATTATCTGTAACATTATTTGATGTAGATGATGTTGAATGGTGTGGATCATCTTAATTTAAATGTTCAAACGTTAGAGATAGGACACCTTTATTTACTACTTACAGGTAGAGATAGATTTAAAATTTAAAACGGGTGAGTTCTTAATGTTAAATTTATTGACCATTCAAGTTATAGGTTTAAAATTTAATACACAGAGAAATTTTAATTTTGTTCCACATAACGTGTGTAGATTGTGTGTCAAACATACTAGATTGAGTTGAACCCAATAAATTGAGCTCCATCCACCTCGAGGTATAGGTTGACATCTTAGTCTTAAAGTATATATCATTAATAGATAATGTTGAAAGTCGAACTCAAAATGTCTACTAAGTTTGGTATATGGCATTTCATTAGAGACAATGTACATTATATTATTACGTGTAAAATTCAAAGTTAATTGCTAGATGGCCTAATTATTGTTTCATTATTTGTCTATGGGCAAGAAGTGACGTGAGAGATAATAAGATGACTAGTAGTTTTTGTTGGAAATTTGTCTTTGGTGGGGTTGCGTCCACCCATATTTAATGACTTAAACACTAGGGTTCCGCATGTTGCAGGCTTTGTCTCTTCACACGTGCATAATCTACTAAGTGAGTAGATGACCGTAGGACCAAAGATCGTCAAATTTCGTTAAGAAATGAAAGAGATATTGGTCCACGAAGTAAGGTGTTTGAGGCATGAAAATATGGTATGAGACAAATCTACCACATCGGTGGGAAAAGAAAGAATTGTTCTTTTTATAAGCCTAAAAAATAGATAAAGGTTTGGGACCCTAAGGGGTAACCCATGCGTTTGAAGGAGGGAGGACTTAGGTGTGCTTGGGTTCAAGGCTAGGCCCACACGGGCGTCACCACCACCCACCCGGGTCGGGGGGGCTGCTTATGATATTATATTTTTGTACCCCAAACTGCTTAGTATTTACAGTTTGGTCCCTAGAGTTTCAAGAAATGCTGCCAGCAATGGGAAAGCCAACAGTTTTAACTATTTGAGTTTTGCACTTATTACAAAACGTACAAAACGTTTCTGGCCATGGCTATACCTCTTAACAGACTCTTAATACCTCTCCTCCTAAACACTATACAGAGAAAACCTTACTCTAATCTTGTTTCATGTTTGTTTTCTTCGTCAAAATCAACTTATTTGCTTTGTAGTGTTGATTAGTTGTTGTTTTATCTTGGGAGACTATTGCCCGCTAATGTAAAAGCATATATAGGGGCAATCTTGTCTTAAAGACAGAGAGTCATCTCTCGACTTAGCCACAGTTGTAACAATCCAGATTTAGTGTTTCTTGATTTTAGGTTATCAAGATTCAAGAGTCAAGAAGACTGCGACAATTATAATCTTGGTTGTTTGTTTATCCTTTCGAATACTTGTAATATTTATTTACTTTCCGTAATGTTTTACCTCCCACAGTTTTTATATTTGGTTTGACCAGTAGCGACACGCAAAAGAAGAAAAATTGTTTTTTGATTTCAGTGGAGGCAATGGGCATTTATTGGTGGAATCATGGATTTACATGAATTGGTCGATACATAGCCAGCAAACCTTGTATACCAGCCCCGTGGTGACTGCTTAAGCCCATATAAGGACTTCATCAACATCCACACTTGTCTCGTACACAGATGCTGATTGGGGTGGTTGTCCAGACACCAGACGATCTACGTCTTGCTATTGTATGTTCATTGGCAACAACTTGGTCTCTTGGTCTGCGAAGCGTCAGGCAACTCTATCCCGCTCAAGTGCCGAGGCTGAATATCGGGGGTAGCTAATGTGGTCTCAGAATCATGTTGGTTATGTAATTTTCTTTTGGAGCTTCATTGTCCTATCCAGAAGGCAGCCTTAGTGTATTGTGATAATATTAGTGTCATCTACCTTTCAGGTAATCCGGTTCAGCACCAACGCACTAAGCATATCGAAATGGACATTCACTTTGTCCGTGAAAAGGTTTTTCGAGGTCAAGTTCGCGTATGCCATGTCCCGTCCCGATATCAAATTGCAGACATCTTTACAAAGGGTCTACCCGCGGTCCTTTTTGAAGATTTTAGGGACAGTCTCAGCGTTCGAAAATCGCCCACTATGACTGCGGGGGTGTATTAAACAAGGTAATATACCCGTGATATACACTTGATATACAAAAGTGTATATCACGTGTCTCGGACATAGCACAACCCATCTCAGACAGAATGTAGGATTGTATATTTGGTATTTTTATTGTAGTGTAAAAGTTACCTTAATTAGTTTTGTACACTTACCATAATTATATAGTTAGAATTACGGTAGAATAAGGTTTTAGGAGTAGAATAGAAATATGATTCTCCTATTATGGAATATATAACTTGTATATATATCTTTCAATTAATGAAAATAATCAAGGGAATTATTTTTTTCAACTATGATTAAACTAATGATTATTTTAGTGTGATTAAGTTTGTTAGGAAATCCAAATATTCCACTAGTTGCGTTGAAGACTAGTGCATATACGACTGGTATAGTCAATAAAGCCTTTCTTGATTTTGATTTGGTCGAATTTGCGTTCTAAGCTGTCGACTGTTGAATGCCTCCTCAATGACTTCCACATGGAATTTTTTTTTCTTTTTTTTAATTGGTTATGGGGCATGGTCTCCCCTTACTTTTTCCCCACCAGGTTCCTAACTTAATTCAGCTGCCAGCATTTCCGCATATTAGGCTTTTATGTATTATTCACACTACTTGTCCAGTGTCCACTTTCCTTTCCACTCAAAGAAATTTGCTTGTCCTAAATGACAGGTTTTGGCTCTATGACCTGGAAAGTTTTTCCTAAATGTTTTTAGGTGAAGCAGATGGGGTATATTTGGGTGGGAGTTGTGTATAATAATTGGGCCGGGGCGAGTCAATGAAGGGCATGAGAAATTTTAAGTGATTTGGGTATTTTAGCATGATTTAGAGTTCCATCCAAATAGGGTATGCGTGTGAATTTTGGAGACGACATGGTGTATTTGTCCACAATTACTAATGGATGATAAAGTTAGCTATTAAAATAAAGTAGAATTATTCTACTCCGAGACTATTATCAATTGGATATTCACCAGTGTCAACAGCTTTATGATTTTGTTGCCTTTTAAATTACTGTAATTGTAAGGGACAACACATAGTCACTGGATGTCCACAAGTTTTTTTTTATATCCAGCTTCCCAACTTACGTCAGAATATTTCTGGAGATAATAGTTCCGGTCCCTCAACACTACTATCAATAAATCGCGGGATGTGCCTGAATGACCGAAATTTGAGAACAGAGCAACTGATATCGCCTACAAGGTCCTACCCCAGAAGAGATCAAATTGCTCCCACCAGGATTCGAACCCACGCTGCATACCTCTAGCTGGATTTTAAGTTCCCCTCCTTTACCATCCAGCTATGTCCACAAGTTTGAACGAGTTAAAGTCAGAGGATGAAGAGGCCAGAATTGTAGAATAATTTCATATTTTATTGTTGAGTAAGCATGGTAGAAAAGGAATCGAATCAATGCCAAGTCTAAACTAAACCTCTCTAAATTATCAACTCTAGGATTTATTTATCAATTTCGAGTGAGTATCTTACAACCCGACATAAGCTTTTGGTGATGGATTTGGAGATCAAGATGGAGAAAAAGATGAGGGTTGTGGATGACAGGCTAAGAATCAAATGGGGGAGTTTGATCATAGCTAATGCAAATGCAAATGAGATGAGGGAGAGGTTGATGGCCAATGGGGCTTGGGGGAGTAGTGGGGATGTGACCGGTATGTGGGACAGGACGACCGGTTGCATTCGGGAGGTAGCTAGAGAAGTGCTGGGGGTCTCGCGGGGTAGCCGTGGTGGGCATCAAGGGGACTGGTGGTGGAATGGTAAAGTTCAAGAGAAGGTGGAAGCAGAGAAAACGGTGTATGCGAAATTGGTAGAAAGCAAAGATGGGGTGGAGAAGTGGACGAATAGGGAATTGTATAAGATGGCGAAGAAGGAGTCAAAACTAGCGGTGATGGCGGCGAAAACGATGGCTTTTGAATGCTTGTATGTGGGATTAGAGGAAAAATACGGGGATAAGAAGTTGTACAGACAAGCCAAGGCGAGGGAGATAAGGGCCCGTGACTTGGATAACGTAAGGTGCATCAAGGACGAGGACGACAGAGTACTGGTGGAGGACACGCATATTAGACGGAGGTGGCAGTCTTACTTCCACAAACTCTTGAACGAAAAAGGAGATAAAGACATTGTGTTGGAAGATCAGGAGTATTCCAGAAGGTGCCGAGACTTTAGATATTGTAGAATCATTAAGGTTAATGAGGTTAAGGGGATTGTTCGCATGATGTGCAGGGACGAGCGACCGGGCCCGATGAGATCCTAGTTGAATTTTGGAAGAGCGCAGGTGGAGTGGCCGACTGAGTTGTTTAATGTCATTTTTAAGACGACGAGAATGTCCGAAGAATGGAGTTGGAGTACAATGATTCCTTTGTACAAGAACAAAGGTAACATCCAGAGTTGCAACAACCATAGGGGTATCAAGCTGCTAAGCCACACTATTAAAGTTTGGGAAAGGGTCGTGGAGATGAGGGTGAGAAAATGCGTGTCTATTTCCTAGAACAAGTTTGGATTCATGCTGGGGCGTTCGACTACATAAGCCATTCATCTTATTAGGAGGCTGGTGGAGCAATATAGGGAGAGGAAGAGAGACTTACATATGGTTTTCATCGACCTCGAGAAGGCATACGACAAAGTCCCTAGGAAGGTTCTATGGAGATGTTTGGAGGTTAGAGGTGTGTCTGTGACGTACACTAGGGCGATCAAGGATATATATGATGGAGTCAAGACAAGGGTATGAACAATAGGAGGAGACTTGGAACACTTTCCAGTGATGATGGGGCTGCACCAGGGATCAGCTCTTAGCCCATTCTTATTTGCCTTAGTGATGGATGGACTGACGCGACAAATTTAAAGGGAGGTGCCATGGTGTATGTTATTCGCAGACGACATAGTCCTGATTGATGAGACTTGCAGCGGAGTGAACGCTAAGCTTGAGGTTTGGAGACAGACCCTAGAGTCTAAATAAAGGGTTCAGGCTGAGTAGGACCAAGACATAATACTTGGAGTGCAAGTTCAGTAACGGGAGTGACCTTGATACATGTGTGGAAGTGAGGCTTGGTACTCAGGTCATTCTAAAGAAAGGAAGCTTCAAGTACCTCGGGTCAATTATCCAATGGAATGAAGAGATCGATGACGATGTCACACATCGTATTGGGATAGGGTGAATGAAATGGAGGCTCACATATGGAGTCTTGTGCGATAAAAAGGTGTCACAAAAACTTAAAGACAAGTTTTATAGGGTGGTGGTTAGACCGACTATGTTGTATGGGGCGGAGTGTTGGCCAGTCAAGACTTCGCACATCCAAAAGATAAAAGTTGCGGATATGATGATGTTGAGATGGATGCGTGGGCATACAAGGAGGGATATGATTAGAAATGATGATAATCCAGGACAGGGTGAGAGTGGCCTCGGTGGAGGATAAGATGTGGAAAGCGAAGTTGAGATGGTTCGGGCATGTGCAGAGGAGAGACACAAATGCCCCAATGCGGAGGTGTGAGAGGTTGGCTATGGACGGGTTCTTGAGGGGTAGAGGTAGGCCGAAGAAGTATTGGGAGAGGATATTAGACGAGATATGACGCACATGCAACTTACTGAGGACATGACCTTAGATAGGGGGTTGTGGAGGACACAGATTATGGTAAAAGGGTAGTAGGTAGTTGAGCATAGTCCTATTTAAGCTTACAAACTGGTAGTTGTAGTGTCATTATTATAGGCCTGCTTAGCCTATCATACTAGTAGGCGCAGTATTGCTTTATAGTCCCCTGTCGTTTGATTTATGTTGCTATGTATTCTTTAGTGTACTTTGTTTATCTTATTTACCTGCATTAGTTACTGCTTCTTTTTTCAGAATGTGCTATCATGGCTTATTCACTTTTGTTACCATCATCTTCATACTGCTTTAAATTTCTTGTCCGAGTATGATCGTTTCTCTTGCTTTGCTTGTGCTTATGCTTTGTCTTGAGCCGAGAGTCTTTCGGAAACAGCCGTTCTACCTACCAAGGTAGAGGTAAAGTTTGCGTACACTCTACCCTCTCCAGACCACACGTTGTGGGATTTCACTGGTATGTTGTTGTTGTTGGTTAAATTCTTTTTTTCCCGAGAGAGAATTGGCCCGTGAATAATGGATGAGAGAAAGATAGAAGGCAAGACCTTCGATTGACCAGGCACCAACATAGGTGCTTTTCAATTTGGCTAATGTGTAATTAGATAATTTAATTGGTTAGACTCTAACACAAGTTTATCATTATTGTAATTCATAGTGTTTAGATAAAGCAAGCTAAGTGATCCCTTTTGCTACCTATATGAGTCAATTCATATTATGTCAGTCCAATTTTAGACAAGTTAGTACTTTACCTAATGAAGCATAACTTGAAGGCATGAAAGTTGAAACTGATTCATTTTACCAGTTAATTCAATGTCCGGGAAATTGTCTTGATAAAAAAACATCTTGACCTGGAGATCTAACCTTAACTGAACTATGCTTACCAATAAGGACTGCGGTGAGATGGATGAGATCTCTCTACTCTTAATCATAGGTCACGGGTTTGAGATTTGAGAATGGAGGAACTTCTTGTAGGGAGCGCTTTCCTCCTTTATGGGTCCTACACTACATGAATCTCGATCAATTGGGCTAGGGGGTTCCGAATATCAGATAGTTATAACAAAAAAGAAAACTGACTAGTGTTTGTGAGATTCCACGCTTTCGGAAAATTGGTTTCCTTTGTTGATCATGTACTTCATAACTATGGAAGGGCATACATTTTCATTCTAATGATGTTCTCAGATATTTTAGCTATATATTCAAACAATTCTATTTCAAGAAAAGAAATAGTTTTGCCCCAACCCTCAACCCTAATTTTTGTTTGCCATATGTTCCTTCTACCTCTTTCTCTATGATTATCTTCAGTGTTTATACTAACTTCCTCTTTATGTTTGCCTCTCAATCAGTTTCTAAATGCAATCCTTCAAAATACCTCTCTGGCCGATGTGGTGGGACTACAAAAATTGGTGTGCTCGTTGGAGGTAATTTTCTTTTGCTTAACTTCTCCAGAAAATGTTGGTAACCCAATCTCTTCTTGGTCTAATGAAATTGTCAATCACCTACAGGGATAATTGCTGGAGCTGGTTTAATGGCTGCTTTGGCTATTCTCTGCTACTGCATTCGAAGACGTTCTGCATCTCTGAAGAAAAGAATGAGCGCAAAACGCCTTCTCTCTGAAGCTGCAGGCAGCAACAGTGTTCCTGTATTTCAATACAAAGAAATTGAGAGAGCAACAAATAGTTTCTCTGAGAACCAGATGTTGGGAATAGGTGCTTATGGCACAGTTTATAAGGGAAAACTCCACAGTGATGAATGGGTTGCAATTAAGAAGCTAAGACATCGAGATCCAGATGGTGTTGAACAAGTGATGAATGAGGTTAAGCTTTTGTCCTCTGTAAGCCATCCAAATTTAGTCCGACTCTTAGGTTGTTGTATTGAAAATGGTGAACAGATTCTTGTTTACGAATTCATGCCCAACGGAACTCTAGCCCAGCATCTACAGAGAGAAAGGGGTTCAGGTCTTCCATGGACAATACGTCTCACTATTGCCACAGAAACTGCTCATGCAATTGCTCACCTTCATTCAGCAATGAATCCACCAATATACCACAGGGATATCAAATCTAGTAACATACTCTTGGATTACAATTTCAACTCAAAGGTTGCAGACTTTGGTCTTTCCAGATTTGGCATGACAGATGATTCCCACATTTCTACAGCACCGCAAGGTACTCCAGGTTATGTGGATCCTCAGTACCATCAGAATTACCATCTTTCTGATAAGAGTGATGTGTACAGCTTTGGGGTGGTTCTTGTAGAAATCATTACAGCATTGAAAGTGGTTGATTTTTCTAGAGCTCACAGTGAGATTAACTTGGCTGCACTTGCAATCGACAGAATAGGGAAGGGTCGTGTGGATGAGATCATCGATTCATTTCTCGAGCCACACAGAGATGCATGGACTCTATCATCAGTTCATAGAGTCACAGAGCTGGCTTTCAGATGCCTTGCATTTCATAGGGATATGAGGCCTTCAATGACAGAAGTGGCAGATGAACTAGAACAAATCAGGCTCAGCAGTTGGGCATCATTGGAGGACAATGTATGTATGACATCATCAGTGAATTCCTCTTGCTCGTCTCCACGTAGTATGAGCGAGACATCTTTTCGTAGTACAGCAACTAAGAAAGGAGGAGTTGGGAGTAGGAGGTTGATTGTTCCACAGAAGATAGCGAATTCACTGACAACAATGGAGGAAATAAAGGATAGTTCCCCTGTTTCTGTGCAGGATCCTTGGTTAAGTGAAGAGAGTCCCCCTTCAACGAACAGATTATTAGGTAATGCAGGTCGATGACTTGAACAGAAACTCTGCTTTAGGTTAAAAACGAGGCAATCGCCTGTAATCTATTACACCCTTTCTTTTGTCTTCTAATCCAGTGACTAAATACCAAATATTTATACTAAAGTTCACTTCGTCATTGCATATTTAACACTAGTGAGCTTTTTAATTGCTTCTGCTGCTTCATACATAAGAGGAAACTGAAATAGTGATTGGACAACTCCCAACAACTATGAGAAAGATCAGTGGCTAAGCTATCCGAAATCGTATTGTAGTGCAGAAATCTAAATAGTCCTCACACATTTGTGTGTTCCTTTGTTATCTATTATTCATGTGAAGAAAAGAACTAGTGTGCTTGGACAGATTCTCCTTTTACAGTACCATAAATTAATCTAGCTACGTATCGCACAATGAATATATTTCTAATACTCCTATCGAATTATACTTGAGGAACCTTTTTTCTTAAAATTTCCAAAAAAAATATGAATATATTAAAAGGGCAGCCCGGTGCACGATATAGACAGCCTAATCTAATGTAAACATTAGTAATTATTTCTATGGCTCGAACCCGTAACCTATAGGTCATACGGGAGACAACTTTACCGTTGCTCCAAGCTCCCCTAAAAAATATGAACATATTGTTATAGATAATATTGCATTCTTTCCTTCATGGGAATGATAAGGAACTTTCAAATTTTTCCTTCCACGACTTTACCGATTTCCTATCTAATTTCAAGTAAAAACACTCCTGCATCAATTGCATCATACATCATCTTCAAGATTTCTGCTACACAAGATATGTTAAGCAATTATCTACATATAAGTGTATAACTTTATCAAGACATAATAGGAGTAATCGTTACACTATTAAAAATGTCATACTTTGAATTTAGCTAAACACAGATCAAATTTAATCTGCAAAAAACATCAATGAAAAATTGCATGAAAAGCAAGAATTTTTTCAATATTTTTGAGCTTCAGGTCCTAAAATACCATTCACAACAGCTCCGGCGACCAAAACTCCAACTAATTCAGCTCCAGCCACCGCTCCAGCTTGCGCTAACCTGCCAAAACTCACGGTACTCTCGATCTTCTCCTCCGCTGCCTTTTCAGCCGTCACCAATCCTTTCTCCGCCGCTTCAATTCCCTTCTCTGCTGCGACGATTCCCTTGTCTGCCGCCTCGAATCCTTCCTTCACTAATTCTTCTGCTTCCTCCTCTACTTTCTTAATCTTCTTTCTCAGTCCGAAGAGGCCGATGTCCTCAGCCTTGGACGGCATTTCCAGCGCTTTCAGTACCGTTGTCGCTGTCACCAAAGATATCAATTGTCTCCAGCCGGGCCGGGGAGATCCATCGCCGGCTGCTTTGTAGGAGGAGTTGTGTTCTCATTTAGCACACAACGGAGTGGGTAAGTCCGAACCGTAAGTGAGCTAGTGATGGAAGCCATGGCCTTGCTCTCTGAGTTTCGCATGGCCTTGGCTTCCTTTCCAAAATTTTCTCCCTTTGTTTCTTCTTTTCTGATTTAAGTACTTTATCAGTGTAGGTGTGACACAAATTTTCGATAAAAGAATACTACTCCCTTTTCCAATAGAAATGTCATATTACCTATTTAAAGAGTTAAATTATATAAATTTTGATTAATATTTTAAATTATATTTTTTATTATATTAATATGAAAAATACTGTAATTTACAATTTTTTCGTATAGTTTTTGCCGCCTCACTCATGTCAGATCCTTCAAATATAGTGCATATGGGTGCGGCGACAATTTTAGAGGATTCGAGCAACATCACATGACCATGAGTAATGGACCCCATGTTCCTCCTATTAAAATCTAGTTCAGCAACTTGCTAGCATTGTTAGTTGGAATCTTGTATTTACATTCTAGATGGTTACTGGCAGCCTGTTTAATGAATTGCTTTTGAAAATCATAACTGGCTGGAAATAGATTAAATGGTTGGAATAAGAGTGACCTATACTGAACTGATCAAACCAAATGCAAATGATTTGGGACCTTGGGTTGCCTTTTTACTTTTAGTATGCTTAAATCTCTACTTCACATGCTATAGGATTTGTAAATTTTATCCTTTTCCTTTTGCAGAGGATGTTGAAACTTCTCTTAGTGATTACCTGAAGGCATTATCCATTTTGGAACACTTGGTTGAACCTGACAGCCGCCATATTGCTGAGCTGTATCCTTAGTAACATGTAACTTACCTTAAATTAGGGGATTGTTTTTTGACCTACATCCAAGTATTAAATTCTTTATCAGATTTTCTTTAAGTGCCAACATTTAAGTGTTGCTTCCTCTTCCTTGCCATGTGATCTTAACTGTATTACAGCAACTTTAGGATATGCTCATGTCTGGAAATTGGTTCTAAGCCTCAGGAATCCATACCATACTGCCAAAAAGCTATTTCAACTTGCAAGTGGCGGCTACGAAGGCTCACCGATGAAATAAAGCTTTTGTCAGAATCAACAGAAAGATCGGCTACTACTAATGTAGATCAGATTGCGAGACAGTCTTCCAGTGCATCACAGTCCGACTCTGTATCAGCTAAAGAAGCTGAAGTTGAAAAACTCACTGGTCTATCTGCAGAATTGGAAAAGAAGGCAAGTATCACCAGAGAAGTTCTGATTAATGGAATGTTCTTTCTTCTTTTATAATTGTGACCCTTCCACTTGCAGCTTGAAGATTTACAGCAGTGCACGTCAAATCCATCATCTATCCTCTCAGATATTTTGGGAATGGTTTCTGCAAAAGCAAGAAGTATGGAGAAAGCTGATGCTTCTGTAGCTGTGAGCTCCTCACAGGTAGGTGCTGCCACCAGTGGTAGTGGAAGTTTTGACTCTTCAACTGTTTCCACTGCCCACATAAATGGTGCAGCTGCAGTAACTCATCTTGGTGTAGTTGGAAGAGGAGTCAAGAGGGTGCAGCTAAACACAGCTACAGAGTCTAGTCCAGCAAAAAAACCAGCATCTGAGCCGCCGTCAAACAATGGAGATGGCAGTGCCTCGTAAAGAATGTGTTGTTGCTGCTTCAATTAAGTAATCCTTAACATACAAATGTAGCCTTATTGGCAACACTACTGGTGATTTCCTTAGTTTGTTGCACTCTGTTGGTTAGCTGGGAAGTCTGTTGTTACATATATATGTCCTTTCCTTGTTTACTTGTATGACTTAGTAACTACTATTCTATATTTGTTGCGTTATTTCGTCTGCAGTGTGGTTTTTAGATCATCTACTTAGACTCAGAAGTTGACCACTTGTTTGAATGAAATGATTGCTTTGTTGGCAGACCAGTAACTGAACTGGTAATTACTGTCTAGACTAATTGGTCTGTCGATTAACCGTCATGGCAAGTAGCTAGTCTCTTATCCGCTTACTTGGTTTTAAAATTAACACTTATTCACCCATCTTTACTTTTGGCTTCCATTAAACTTATGGTTATCAGTGAATAATAATTTGTTCTGTCTTCATATCATTTGACAGGCATATAATACGCTTCAAATTAAGATGACCTTTTTTCGAGGCTTTGTTTGCTGCTCAGTGTTGCCTAATCGGTGAATTTTCTTACCTGTTAAAAGAGCTTTGACAATAATCCATGTACCACATTTCCTTGGAAACGGAAGTTCAAGTTTCAGTAGAGGTGACGTTAGGTGAATCTGTAGTAAGTATTTGATGGAATAGTAGATTAAGGATCGGTTGTTCAAACACCACCATTATCCCAAACTCAAAAAAATAAAAATAAAATCATTGTTCATACCCATAGTATGCTGTAATGCTATTGGATCTTTTATTCTATTATTAGTACAAACGTTTATCGTAGTAAATTTCAGGTTTCTAACCAGCTTGGTGAATCTAGTGCTGTTTTCTCCTAGAGAATATTCTTGCATAGGGAAAATAAAAGATAAAATTCAGTGCTAGGATATCTTAGTAAAGACAATTCAATCCAACATTTCTCTGGCAGGTACGAATGTTTCTGAAATTAAGCGCACTTCCATGCGACGCATACCTGCTCCTTGTCTTTATACACTCCCAAAGATGCTCTTATGCATTATGATTTAGTGCTAAGCGTACTACTATAGCATGTTTTGTCTCATGATAGTTGGATTAATGGATTCTCTTTTGGAACCAGACAACCACGAAATGCCAATTTAATAAGGCTAACAAGAATATTTGACTAGATATTAAAGTAACGCAGCAAGAAAAGCATAGTAGGTGAATCTTTCCGTGATAGAAGAACCTATCCGATACCATCAAAGGAACTATGTGACACATTATATCGGAGTTAACGATTGGTCGTTGCCACCAAAGTTGATGGTACTCCTATAAAAAGTTCAAGAAATGGATAAAGTAAACAAAACATCATAAACTTAGGATTGAAGAGTTCCAAAAAGACGAAACAGGGAGAAAAAGTGTCATCGAGTGGATTGCAAGAAATGTGGGAAATTCACATGGGGTGGGTGCGGTAAACATTTGGCCACCCTCTATGCTAGCATCGAACAAGGCAAACACTGCACTTGTCGTCCTTGGCCTGGGGTTGTCATCCCTCCTTCTCAGACCACAAGCCAAACAGAATGTGTTCCGACCACTCAAAAACAAATGTGTTCCGACCACTTAAGGTATATATCACTATAAACGGATTTAGAATTTAAACTATGAGCACACCTCTTATCTGGTGAAAATATATTCACACAACTTTTATTTGCACCCGATGTTTGTATCAACCCAACGGATATTTGATACATGTCTTTACATATACTCCAATATAGTATGACTTAATTTAAGACTTACAATAAATTAGTATGATTTAGTATAAACACCGGATGCGGATAAAATTATACCCCTATCAATACATGTACATACGCTTCAAAATTTTGCATCTTTTATATACTAATTCGAGTCTGAGATAGACATCAGTGAGTAGATCCGCCTCTACATTATCGGATTTTCCTACATATTGGCAGATCAATTAAGATGAAAGGAAATGGAGTAAACGTAGACACTATGCAGAGCTAGAGATAGAGGAGAACTTGTGACCTTTGCTTTAAAATAAAATTAAGATTTAGTGGCGCTCCAATTAGTAATTAAGTAGTACACTTTCTTTTGTTTGTTCTTTATCGTATTTGGTAGACTTCTAATTTGTGATTACAAGCTGATCAAAGAAAATGAAAGAAATTACGCAGATGGTCCCAACCACATGTCAAGTGCCAACCAAAAAGGGAAAGTGGAAATTCTCTCTTAAGTAGTACTATTATGTTTGTTTCCGAAGAAACCGAAAATTCTCCACCATCAACATTTGCGTAGTGTTTACAACTTTTGACAATTTTGCTCATACTAAATTTTAAATTTTGAACGATTGAAAATATTCAAAAGTTCAAGCTATAAAAATCACTTTTGAAGAAAGTGATTTATTGGTTGGATTGGAGACAAAATGTAATAAATTGTGTATCGTGTTTATAATAGATTAATCTTATGAAACAGTTTACTCGATAATATTTTAATATTTGGATTAGAAATAACAATAATAACTGGCTAAATGCTCCTAGTAATCAATAGCGAAGTAGTACCTTAAGGAAAGGGTGAAAAGAATCCCATCAAGGAGTGAAATAGAATATGAAATCGTAAGCTTTCAAGTAGTGGAAGGTGGCAGAGCTCTGACCGCATGCATGTATTCATAGGAAGTGACTTGGCCAAGAGAATCCACCGAAATCGTAGCAAAACCGAGTCTACATCTCAGTCACAAATAAGTTAGATTGGGCTGTATGAATCTTTCATTACTTTATTTAAGTTTAACTCATGTCATCATCATACTAAATTAAATAAAAGTGAAAGATAAGTTAAAGCTATATTATAAGGATTCATCATGAGTTGATAATTATTATCTTAACCGTCAGTCTATTGCAATTCTTCTCCTTTATTTAGATTTAGATAGACAATGTAAGTTTATTTAAAAAAATCATTGGGTGATTTCAAAATAATTCTTGTTTTGCAGGTACTCAATGAGGCGATGATGCCGTTGGGCACGAGGTACACTGCCTCTAGAGACCAATAAAGTATATTATTAATTAATATAATAGTAGTCATTTGTAATAAATTAATAATAATGTAATAGGATGTTGTAAATTTTAAGGTCAATACACATTGACCGAACAACTCTAATTTGCTTCCAAAGTTCTAAAATGTGTGAAAAAATAAATCGGTTTCGAGAATTGAGTGTTCTTTTAACCTTGTGCAGGGTGTTTGTAAATTTGTATTCAATAAATATAAGCAATTATCGCGGGTATTGTGACGCTTTTGGGTGTTCTTTATTATTATTATCAAGGAGGTAGTAATGGTTGGGTCTTTGTGCCCTCATTTTTTCCTCAAATCAAAAGACTATGGTAGGTTCGAATTCCAATTTGTATACGTAATTCGTTTCACAATAAGTAATTTTTTAGGTTTTTTAATTATATTTAAAAATAAGTAACTGATGTTTTAGAATTTTAAAAAAACTTTGAACAGATTCTTTTAAAATTACCCTTATTTAAATAGTCAAGATTCATTAACTATATTTTTTTTCCTAAAAAATAGTAAAAGTTATTTAGGGATAAGTTAGTAAAAATTAGGGGTGACAAAATTAGTCCAAACCCAAATGACCCGTCCAACCTTCCCAAGATTTCATGAGTTTGAGCAAGAGTGATTTTGATGATGGGTTGGTTTGAGCTAACTCAAGTTGACTCATCATAAATCAACAACCCAAATGAACACATGATGATGCTCAAACATGACCCACGAAAATGCTCAATTTTAACGATTAGAGCTCCACTCTAGATTAAGATTTTTGTTTATAAATAATTATTTAAAAATTCCTTTATTATTTCGGAACAATAAAAATACACCAACGCACCCCAACCAACCACCACACTATCCATCCACCCTACCCTCCCCACCCAAGCACTGAACCACCCTCACATCTCTGCCCCCTAACTTGCCTACTCCACCCCACTCTCTCTACCACAACTACCCACCTACCCCATCTGCACCACCTCCTGCCCAACCCCCCGCCATACCACATTCTCAAATTTCTATTTTATATTTTTTTTTACTTTTATAAACAATTTATAAAAAATATAAAAAAATTCTTACCCTCCTCCCCGTCCTATCACACCTATCCCCCATTTGCCCTACCCATCCTCAAATTTCTATTTCATATTTTTTTTACTTTTATAAAAAATATGAAATTTTTTCTTACCCCCTGCACCTCCAACCCATCCTCAATTTTCTATTTCATATTTTTTGTTACTTTTATAAAAAAATATTAAAATATAAAATTTCTTCTTACCTCCCCTACCCCCCTCCACCCCCAACTCCATGCCCTACCCCATCCTCGTATTTCTATTTCATATTCTTTTTACTTTTATAAAAAATTATAAAAATATGAATTTTTTTTCTTACCTCCTCCCTCCTCCACCCCATGCCTACCCCCGTCCTCAAATTTCTATTTCATATTTTTTTACATTTATAAAAAATTATAAAAAATATGAATTTTTTTCTTAACTCCTCCCCCTACCCCCTCCACCCCATGCCCTACCCTCATCTTCAAATTTTTATTTCATATTTTTTTACTTCTTATAAAAAAATTATTAAAAATATAATTTTTTCTTACCTCTCCCTCTACCCCCCCATGCCCTACCACATCCTCAAATTTCTATTTTATATTTTTTTATTTTATAAAAATATTATTAAAAATATGAAATTTTTTTCTTACCTCCTCCCTCCTACCCCTTCCACCCCATGTTCTACCCCATTCTCAAATTTCTATTTCATATTTTTACTTTTATAAAAATATTATTAAAAATATGAAATTTTTTCTTACCCCCAACCCCCTCCCACACCACCCTCGAAGTTTTAATTTTATATATTTATTTTACTTATATATAATTTTTTATTAAAAAATGAGAAATTTTTCGTACCCCATCACACAACCTCCCCCTCCTCACCCCACTACCATGCCCTCCCACCCCACCCCATCCCATCCAAATTTTCTATTTTATATATTTATTTTAAGTTTATAAACTTTTAAAAAAAATGAGAATTTTGCTTACCCCATCCCCCCTCCCCCAAGTTTGTACTTTATATATTTATTTTACTTATACAAAATTTGCTTATCCATCAATAGATGGCATTGACTCATCTATTGATTCAGTCCATCTTGACCCGCCCAATTTAAGCCAAACGACTCATCTGTCACCCCTAGTAAAAACACTCTCAATTTTCTAGGAGTAAACAATTTCTTAAGGAATGTGCATGAGCCGAATAAATCACTTGTTATGGAATGGAGGAGTAATAATTTATTCAATTAATTGGATTCGAAATTGATCATTTATATTTTACTTAGTAGATATATATATATATATATATATAAGACTCGAGTTAAAATTACTAAATCCCGATGAATTCACAAATTATCTTCTACATTTGCTTATGCTCTTGCAATACGCACAAATTTAATTTAAAAACATACTTGATAATAAGTTTTTTTATATATATAAAGTTTGAGGTATGAATGCGTTTGCGTTCGGTGCCAAATATTACGTACACCTCGACCAAGGATTCTAACACATGGACTATGATATGAATAAATGGGAGGACATATTTTAGATGCTCTTGTATCCAATAATGTGTTCTTTTGTACTAGTCACATTTTAATGTACTATTAAAAGGGTAGCTCTCTGCACTAATCTTTTATTATGTACGGGGTTTGAGAAAGAGCTGGACCACAAAAGTCTATTGTATGTCTTATTCTACATTTTTGCAAGAAGTTTTCACAACTCGAACATGTGACCTCCTTGTCACATGACATCAACTTTACCAATTAATATGATTATGAATGTTAAATTGATGGTTGGGCTGATTTTGGCCGGTATAGTCGCTGAGTTAATAAATGATTAGTCATTAATCCGTTCAACGATTCTTTGCACTGAGATGAACTAAATAATGTATCATAGATTAATCCGTCCAATTCTTATCAAGCTTTTTTTCTTTCTCATAATTTGTTTAAACTTTTTTTTATGGCTATATATCAAACAAACGAAAATATTTTGACAAAATGCATATTTAGACCAAATCAACATCTAAAATTGAATTAATTTGGCAGGACAAAATAAGTTGAGTTAATAAATTGATGAATCATTAACCTCCCAAACATAAATTGATAAAGCATGTCATATTTTCATAAACTAATTTTACCAAGACCTATGATATAAAACCTTCTCCAACATCTTGAGTCTTCTAGAGTCATTTCTTGACTATAATTCGCCGAAACATAGAATGTTTAGTTGTTTAGCAGACGTCTGCAATATGCACATTCAAAACTAGCACTATCTGCAACTACTTACTATAATCTAGAAATTAGATTTCGTGCCTATATTAATTTTGAATAGAAAATATCATTGTTGTATTATTTATTTTGAATTTGAAATGTTAGATAGAGCAATTAATATCGAGCAACCTCTCTTTGCGTGAACTTCATAAAGACGACACCATTTATTTCCCTACAAATAAAGGTTGGTATGTTTTAATTAATGGCAGGCAGTGTCGGCCATTTTTCTAATTTTCTTGTTTCAGATTTCCGACCAGAATTTTTGTTTCCACATCGAACATAGGTGTAGTATGCAGTGTGAATCTTATTTTAAAAATAATACTAATGTTTTTCCATTTTTTGTTCAAGTCAAATACTCATTTTATCAAAGAAATCTGCGAGGAATTTATAGGTTGACTCACGTATACATTCTAATCATGGTCTCTGTGACATGCGCTTGCTTTACTCGAAAAGCAATATACAGCAAAAATGACGATGAATTGGAATATTATGAAATAATCACCAATCGCTATAGTAGAATGAATATGATTTTTTCATCCTTAATCAGATGTCTCGAATTCGAGTTTTGAGTATAAAAGAATTCTTGGTAGATCCTTATGCGGTCTGAATCAAAATTAGTCGAGGCTTCAATGAAAATACCGAATATGAGGTAAGAAATAAAAAAAAAAGGTGAAATTGAAATATATCATGGTATACACGTGAACTACCAAACTCTGGAGTGTCAAATTGCTTTCAAGCTGTTATAAATTTTATAATAATATAGATTTTGTTGTGCTATTCTTTTATTTGAAAAAAATAATTCCCTGTGGTGGTGTAGCAGGAAAAGTGGGCTTTATATCGAGTAGAATTCAAATTCTCATGGATCTTTTAAAGGTACGATAACTGGACACAGTCTAGATGGGTCACCTTTTGGACCATCCATATTCATGTCATAATCTTAAAATCATTTGTTCCATTAGTCTCCTGACTCCATTAACTTAAAAAACAATAGTCTTGATGGTTGAACCTTACAAAATTAAATATGTTACATACATAATATCCACCATCAGTAAATATTGAATGAAACATTATCTCAAATCCCACTTGTGGGATTACACTTAAAATGTTGTTGTTGTCCTATACAATATGAAAAAATATATCGAAACTTTTTCCTCAAACAAGGCATAGTAACGTTATTTTGTAAATTCCGGTGATGAGTTTTGGATTTTTGTAGTTGATTTTTAGGTTAAAGGTGGTTTCCTTTCCCATTCAAAAGGTGTGGGGGGGGGGGGGGATGGATATTATTTCTCTATCCTAAAAAATAAAAAATTAAGAGGGTAAGGTGGAATTTACTCTAAAGATAATAAAATTAAGACGAATGGTTTCTCTGTGAATTGAGATATGTAATTCTTATATACATTGCTTCAATTAATTTGAGAATGAGATAGTAATTAATTGTCACGATCCAAACCGGAGGATCGCGACAGGCACTCGGACCCTATCCGCCGGGTACCGCTAAGCATCCAATCAACATTTAATCATAATCAAACACGGGCCTCAAGGGCCGTCACCCAATACTTTGCTGACATATATAAACATAGAAACAGTAAACCAGAACCCCAACTTATATATATATATATATATATATATATATATATATATATATATATATCAAGACTGACAAGTCCATACATGACAACTATACACATGACACCTGTCTACAAGCCTCTAAAGAGTATGTGATATCAAAAGGTCGGGACAGGGCCCCGCTATACCCATATATACAAGTAAAAATTACCGTACCAAGACAGATCGACACTCTTAAACAAAGGGAGTGCTCCAAAATTCGTTGAATTAGCAACCAACTAACGTGGATCGTCGCCCTCTTTCACTGAACATGTGGGCATGAAACGCAGCATCCCCCGACAAAAGGGACGTCGGTACGACTGATGTACTGAGTATGTCAGGCATAAATAACAGCATAACAGGGATATAACAATAACTGAAACAAAAACAGCCAACCAACAATAAATACCTTTGAGGACCCTAATACATATGCCTAAATGTTATTCACAATGCAAATGTGGTATACATATAAATATTGGCCACACAAGGGCATCTTCCTTCCCATAACCGCTTCTGTGGGCATCAGGTTATATCGGCCACACAAGGGCATCAATATTGGCATCTTCAGACTTTTTCGTGATAGTTTGTACCAGTTGCAGGTGGTGTGCGTATATAATGTCTTTCCTTTCCTCATATCCCCTACATATATACAATATTTATCATATAGTAGTGTGCATAGCACATGTGGGTCCAGGGTAATATATGAATATAATGCAAATGAAAATGCATGAATGACAATAAAATATTTTCTGAACTTATTGGATGACATAATATCCTTGCCCCTTCGGCTAACATTGGAAGTATTAATATGTACCTTCGGCTAACATTTGGGAATATCAACATCTTTCACAGATACCTCAATAAGGATTTAGAAATATATTTAGACATGTTTTTAATATAGGAATCAATAACATGAATATTCTTAACTACTAGGAGTAGAATAATTTATGGAATAATATCACGGTTATATTTCGTTACATGGAACATGCCAAAAGAAAGAAATAATTTACATTAACATACATTCATTTATACTTTAAGGTTCCTAAAATTCCCGTTGAAATGAGAAGTTGACCGAGAACTCCCGAATGGACCACAATCCGTAAGCAATTCCTTACAATTATACACGAAGTAAAAGTTGCAACGTTTTCTTTTGTTGGATACAAAGGTTGCAGGAAACAAAAATTACAAGTAACTGCTAATGTAAGAATTGAAATTACAATTCAACTAGAAAACTGAAAATTACAAAGATGTTGAACAAGAAAACTGGAAAGTGTTTTTGATTGATGAGTCGAATGTGTCACTTTGTCCTTAAGACAATATTGCCCCGTATGTATCTTTTATACGTCCTGGACAATTCGTCTCCCAAGATAAAACAGCAATGGAACAATTGAGCAAAGGAAACTCAAGAGCTACCGTGAAGAATATTGAGTAACGAAATGATGCTTGAAAGTTGTACGAAGAAACTATTCTCTGCTTGTGTATTTTCGTGTAGTGTAAGTCTTGCTCAACAATGGTGTAAGGGGTGTTTATATATGTGAGGGAGGGGCTGTTTAACTGCCTCCATAACAGCCATTATTGGCCAAATAATGACCATTATGGAGGTAGTAAAGCCACCAAATAAATTGTGAGAAAGACCAACGGATTGGCCATTATAGGAGGAGTAATTCAGTCAAAATAAATGGCTGAATTGAGTGCTGGACGTTTCTGTTCTGACTGCCCAAATTTTGACTTTCTGGAAACTTTAGGGACCAAACTGTACATCTGAAAGAATTCTGGTCCAAACTATACATCTAAAATTTCTGGGATCAAACTGTACTTCTGACAAAGTTCTCTGGCCCAAAAAGATAATATTAGAAGACCCACAGCCCACAGCCAGTGAACCGGACCGGACGGGACGGGCGGGCTGCGGCGGCGCATGTGGGCTTTCCTTGAACCGAAGAACATCTAGGTCCTCCCTCCTTTAAACACATGGGATACCCCTTGGGGTCCCAAACCCCAAACCAATTTCGAGTCTTATATACACAACAATTCTTTCTTCCTCTACCGATGAGGGAGAATTGATCACACACCACACTTTTCCATGCTTCAAACATCTTACTTCGTGAACCAATATATCTTTCATTTCTCAATGAAATTCGACGATTCTTGGCCCTACGGTTATCTACGTACTTAGTAGATCATGCATGTGTGAAGAACCGGATTCTCCAATATGCGTAACACTAGTGTTTAAGCTGTTAAAGTAGGTCGATCGCAACTCCCGCCAAAGACTAATTTCCAACATATTTTCCTAATCGAAAATGAAGTGTAGGTTGATGATTTAATTCTTTTGGTCTTAAGGAATTCCCAAAGCAAAAGTTATGCGGATGTTGAGTTGGTACTGCTATATACGAGTGGACATATGTGGTCTTCAAAGAATTCTCAAAGCCAATATATAACCTCCCACATTGAAAACAAATGAACCCTCATCATGATGTCTCCCACCTAGCCAATCTTTGGCGGTGGAGTCATCCCATTTGATGCCACCTACACACCAACGTGCCACCCTACTTTATTAATTAAGTGACTTGCCTCCGTATAATTTATCAATCACACATATAATTAATTTCGTGATCTC
The DNA here is from genome assembly GCA_029783415.1 of Anisodus acutangulus. NCBI lineage: Eukaryota > Viridiplantae > Streptophyta > Magnoliopsida > Solanales > Solanaceae > Anisodus > Anisodus acutangulus. Next base: position 45,815,151 of record CM056501.1, on the reverse strand, counting down.
AATTCATTTAAATTTTGTAATATGATGCTAGTCCATAACCTCTTTACGGATATACAACTATTATTATTAATCTCCATTGTCACACTTGTTACGTCCAAAATTATTTCGGGACTTTATCCTTTTATATGCTAAGCTCTTTATTAGCATATATAAATATAACATAAAATTCCTGAGGCTCGTGTCTACTTACACACGCCTAGCGATTCAAACCGTGACTCGAAAGTACGGGATGTTACATTAATTGTATAATAGTATACTCCATCTAATGAAACAAAGCAAATCCAATGTTGATTATGACAACAACGCGAATACACATTTATGCAACCACACTTCTTTTAATCAAGTTGGGTATTGTTAGGTCCGGGTATGCTATGACACAATAAAAAAAATTTGGAAATAAACTAACTCGAATGCCAATTCAGTTTCCGAATGTCGGCGACAATGTCATCCAGCACCAGTGACAACACTTCGATAAAACATAAACTTTAAAGAGTAAATGCAACGGAAAAATCAAGAACACAAAGGTTTAAAATTTACATAGGTCATTTAATATATTTAACATATGTCGGTCAATGACCGAAAGTATTGTATATATTTATTATATACAAAAATTATAAATTCCTTTCTTTACAAATTTACAAGATGAAACGGAAATGAATTAAACGTTGAAGTCGCAGATGACTTCTGCCTGAAAAATCTACCTAAATAGACATAAACAACTTCTCATTACAATTGCTCAATACAAAGCTAATCTAGAATCTAAACTGCAATTGTAATGTTGAACGGAATGTTGTCAACACACTCATGCAATACTTGTGATCCAGTTTTCTGAGATGAATTCTCGAGAGCTCTCTTGATATTTTTGCAATATGTTTCTGGATATCGATTCACTTAAGCATCCTCTCTATTTATAGTAGAAAGTCTTCCTTGAAAAGCTCATCGATTTGTTATGAGTGTTGAGAAAAATGTGGGCAGCCGGTGTGTTTGTTGGAGAGGATCATTGAGCAAAATTCTCTAACTTGTTGAACTTGTTCCTAAATTATAGCAACGACTTTGACTTGTTCTTCCCGCATTTTTCATCAGCTCCTATTTACCTTGTCAAGTCACTTTTACTTCGTAGTAATATTTTCACGAATATTACTTCATTCCTTGAAGTAAGTTAAAATTATTTTTTATAAAATATTTTTTGAATGTTATAACATTTGTTATAATATTTCTTAAATTTAAATTAATACTTAAAATGATATGTTGATTAGAATGCCACACCACCCAACAAAACATGTATTATTATAATCTCAAATGAAACTAAGGCCCACCCAAATAATAGAAATGATGGGATTCTATAATAGGGCATTATTGATGTAAAAACGCAATTACAGTAGTTGGCAAGCAAAGTGTGTTTTTGGTGCCTATAAGCAGGCAAAAAAGGAAAAATGACGATGACAATAATAATTTCTCTTACTTGTGTGTATTCTTACAAAGTCTGTGTGAATCCTCCACTCAGCTTTCAACTTCCTCCTCCTTCAAACCCTAGAAAAGGAAAGTGGGTACAAGTTTGGAAAAGAAAACTCATCTATTTCATCATCCATCTCTTTTTTTCTGTTTTTTCAACCTACATAATCATTTCACAAAGACAAATCTGACATTCTTTCAAACATCTTATCTTCATGGATCTATCTAATTAAAGTTTCAACTTTCTTGTTACATTGAAGAAAAATGGCGCCGCCTGACCAACCTACCTCCAAAGGCCAAGCATGGTGAGTAACAATGTCATGTCCTCCTTATTGTTAACTCAGATTTCACTGATTTTCTCGTCCTGCATTTTCCAGGTTTTGTACGACAGGATTACCCAGCGATATCATCATCGAAGTTGAAGATATGACCTTCCATCTTCACAAGGTTGGTCAGTTACCTGTTGAATGAATAGATTCTGAAGTAATACTTATATGTATCGTATGTGTGTGTTTGTTTGTTTTTGTGTCGGTGGTTTCAGTTTCATCTGATGTCAAAAAGTAGAAAGCTTCATGACATGATAACAGAGCAAGAGACAAATGCAAATAGCAGTAAAATCCAAAAACGAGACAACGACGGTGATGGTGACGAGGAGATTGAAGAAGAAGAAAAGGAGGACCAGCAATGCTGTATATCGCTCCCTGATTTCCCGGGCTGTTCAGAGACATTCGAGACGGCTGCAAAGTTCTGCTATGGAGTGAAAATCGAGTTTTCTGCATCGAACGTTGCTCCACTGCGCTGTGCGGGTGAGTACTTAGAGATGACTGAAGAATACTCCGAGGATAACCTCATTTCCAAGACGGAGAGGTTTCTTTCACAGACTCTGCTAAAGAGCATTAAGGACTCCATTAGAACCTTAAACTCTTGCAAGAATATCTTGCCGTTAGCTGAAACACTCGGCATTGTTCAGAGATGCATTGACGCCGTTGCCGTTAGAGCTTCATCTGCGGACCCGTCTCTCTTTGGCTGGCCGGTGAATGACGGCGAGGCAAATACTCGCCGTAAAGGTGCCAACAGAGGCGGTGCTATGGATTCATGGTTCGAAGAGCTAGGGCACTTAAGTTTGCCTTTATTCAAGCGTTTGATTTCTGCGATGAAAGCTAGAGATTTAAGTTCGGAGGTTATCGAGAGCTGTCTAATGTATTATGCGAAGAAGTACATTCCAGGAATTTCACGCTCGAGTAGGAAGACATCGTCGTCTTCGATACCGTCGGAGAACGAACAGAGAGAGCTTTTGGAGACTATAATTACTAATCTTCCTGAAGAGACTAGTTCAAGAACATCAACAGCAACAAGGATTCTCTTCGGCTTATTGAGAACTGCGAATATACTGAATGCTTCGGAAGCTGCTCGAGCTGCACTGGAGAGGAAAATCGGATCTCAACTGGAACAAGCAACATTGGACGATCTTCTCATTCCGAGCTATTCTTATCTTAATGAAACGTTATATGATGTCGCTTGTGAGGAGAGAATATTAGCATATTTTTTGAACGGATTGGAAGAGAGGTCAACTGCTAGAATTCAAGGCGAAGAAAAGAACATCAGTGTCAGATCCGCGGCGTTAATGTTAGTCGGAAAGTTAATCGACGGTTACTTATCAGAAATCGCTTCCGATAATAACTTATTGCCGGAAAAATTCTGTGAATTAGCTGTTGCATTACCGGACCAAGCAAGACTATTTGATGATGGCCTTTACAGAGCTGTCGATGTGTATCTCAAGGTAATGACATTTTCTTAATTAAAAAAATTAATTCACTTGCTTAGATAAATAGTTTGTGTTTAACATTGTTAACTAATTAAATTCCTTATGCAGGCGCATCCGTGGATATCGGAGGCGGAGAGGGAGAGAATATGCGGAGTAATGGATTGCCAAAAGCTAACACTAGAAGCGTGTACACACGCAGCTCAGAATGAACGGCTTCCACTCAGAGCTGTAGTTCAGGTACTGTTTTTTGAGCAACTTCAGCTCCGGCAAGCAATTGTCGGAACTCTTATGGTTGCCGACGTGGCTCCAGGAGAAATCCCGCAGCTGTCGATATTGGACGGCCTCGGAGAAGGAGACGGGGAAGGTGGAGACGAAGAGCAAACTACAGGAGTAGTTGGGGTGGCACGTGCACAGGAAGGGAGTAGCAAGTGGAGGAAAACAGTGAGGGAGAATCAGGTGCTACGCTTGGATATGGATAGCATGAGGACTCGAGTACAGGAACTGGAACGAGAATGCTCCACGATGAAGAAAGCGATCCAGAAGATAGATAAAGTAGGCAAACACGGCAGCGGAAATGGTGGCGCCGGTGGCAGAGGAGGAGGGCGGAGAAAGAAGTTGGGATGTAAATTCAAGACACAAGTGTGTGACTCGCATGAGCCAACCGTTGTGGAGGGCAGGAAAGGACGGGGTCATAGTCATCATCAGTAGAGCCAAATATGAAACAAATCAACTTCTTTCTTCTACCTAATGGTTTCTACTTTTATTTCTATCTGTTGTGCCGTAATTGAGAAATTTGTTTATTTTCATTCTTTACTGGATAGATTCTTTTTTGTTTATAAGTTTGCTGTTTTCTATATTTAGATCTCAATGATAACTAAGAAAAAACACGGTTATTAGAAGTTGCAGTTGAACGGTAACGTACAAAATTTGAATTTTACCACTTATAATATCAAGTTAAACTTTTTCTAATCCGCTCTTAATTTGGTGGGAAACTGTCTGTAATATTCCATGTATATACGTATCTACGGAAGCCTGAATCAGAGGGTCTTATTAAACATTGTGTATCTACTAGTAATTGATTGAAGAATAGAAAGAATGAAAATCTGAAGCGTCTCCTCTGGATGTGAAAGTGAACTATCATGATGAACTACTTTTTTATTTTGATGAATTTAACGTAGCTTTATATACCATAGTTGTCAATATCGCTTTGTTGGCTTGGTAGGAGTAGGAGCATTACTTGACTTTGGAATTTGGAGTTTTAATTGGACATCTAACACTGCAGTATTATTATTTGTTGGTTAGTGCTCAACTTAGATAGAGTGTTATTGAGGGAAATAGTGTTTGGAGTTTGGACTATTCAATCATTTCATGGTCCAGTAATCCCCAAAAATTGCCATCACATACTGCACCAAAACGAAACATTGCTGGTTTGAAAAGGTCTGTCAAATCCCTTTCATTAAAAGAAGGGAAGGATAAAGTCTCCCTCTATTTCTTCTCCTTTAGAAACCATTTCTCTTTCTCATTGTCTTTGCCAATCGAAAAGCAGCTCAATCATTTTATCATGCACCACTGACAACCACACTTAACTGATCTTTATGAAAGAATTGAAAACTGAATAATCGAAAGATAAAGTGAATCCCTTGTGCATTGAACTAAAGGACTAGCGACTGTACAGAGAAAATTACTCTTGGCTATTCAATTAGGAAAAATATTACGAACAAATTAGTCACAAGTCAGCTGTTAGGTAGTGTATGTATTTTACTTTTACACCCTAAAAAAGGGTAATGTCCGGAGAAGGGCCGGACCACAAGGGTCTATTGTATTCAGTCTTATCTCACATTTCTGCAATAGGTTGTTTCAACGACTTAAACCCATGACCTCCTGATCATCAACTTTACCAGTTACACCCTAAAACTATTAAATGTCAAAAGGTTGTCGAGAAATTCATACTGCCTTTATCATAACATAATCATTCTTTTTCCCTTTCTGGGTAGAAATATTTTTTGTTCGAAGGATTGGATAACTTGTTTAATACTACCATCATTTCTTTGACAATGTGGTTCTTTGACAACTTATGAAGGGCCAGATTGTATCCCTATTTCAAATGACATGAGTACTCTTGTCAAAAGAAGACTTTATAATAAAGGAAATATTGGATGAGTAAATAGATAAAAGAGACACGACTTTACTCTTTGAAATTCAGTAATATGATATCTGCACCAATTTAGGGTGAGTTAGCATTGCAATTGAGATTAAAACTGCCCTTTATTGGGCAATGAGCCACCCACCATGGCTGAGCTAATTTTTTATTATTTAAGTATTTCTCGGAAACAAAAGTATGGTGTCTTTTTAATTTTTTTTGCCAGAGAAGTATTATATAGATTTTTACTCTTGCACACTAGAATTTGAAACCAAAAGAATCGTGTTAATTTTCAAAACTAAAATCTTCACTTCTTAAAAACAATTGTTTGAGACATGATAAAAACATATTTTGCTTGAAGTTGAAATAATCGCAAAAGTATTGGACTTCATTTTTTTTTAATGAGAAGTGCTACATAGACTTTTGCGCACTCAAAAGAAGATCTCTTTTAAATTAAGAGAAAATATATTTTTTCATTCTTAAATTTGTCTTCATACTAGTAGGCATATTATTATCTTTATTCTCTGCTACTATTTGCAATCTCTTGTACTCTATATATCGTATTAGTTTGCTGCAGTTATTGTTACTTTTTCTCATAATGCTTATGTATAGTACTGCTTCATGACTTCTTTACTTTCTTCGATCTTTTATCTGACCTTTTGCCCTACCTTTTATTGAGCCGAGTTTTTTTTGAAAATAACCTCCCTACCCTGTAGTGGGTAAGGTCTGTGTACACTCTACCCTTCATAGACCCCGCTTGTGAAATTACACTGGATATATTGTTGTTGTTGTTGTTGTAAATTTTCGTATAATACTTAAGTTATGCGGATTGCAATATCAAAAATCAAATATAATATAATGGTCATATATCTATCATTTTTTCTCACTAAAGTCATCTAACTATGTTTTCTAACACAAACGTCGGTCACCTAACTATTTTTTATTTCACCAAGGTCAATTAATCATGTTTTCTAATACAAAAATCACACAACTTTGAGTTAACTAACACAAAAATTACACCCAACGGAAAATCTAACTTCCGTTGGATAATATTTTTTATTCTTAATTATTTTTATTTTTAATCAAATAAATAGAAACTCAGTTAAAAAGAATCAACCCGACCCAAAACTCATATGCATTATACTAAAATACTAAAAGGGTGAATACATTTGAAAAAATATTATCACAAGATTATTACTTCCTATGCAAATGGTAATAACTTTTGGGCTGAAGGTCTTTTGAAAATAACTTATTTGTCCCATAAAGATAGAGGTAAGGTCTGCGTACATCATATCCTCCCCAAAACCCACTATGTGGGATAACACTTGATATGTTGTTGTTGTACGCAAATAGTAATAATTATTACTCCACAAAAATCAATTTCCTACTATCCAACAAAATGTAACACTTTTGAACAATATATATTGAAAAAGGGTCAATATGCCCTAAGATTGAAAAGAAAAGTTTAGATCAAGCAATATAATATTTACAAAGATAAGTTTTTCTAATCTTCAAAATATTTAGTCGTTGAGCGTATAATTAAATAATCAAGGACACACTTATCTAAGGTCATATTTTCCTCCGATACATTTTGTTGCATACCATAATCATGAAAATTTCACCATCCAACAATTAGCATCACATGCCACAACTTTATTTTCGCTCGTGAAAATGAATCATATAAAAAAAATTTGAATTTCATTAAAATTATAAAAAATAAAAGGAAATTATGAAACTGGAAAGGCAATCCAAGAATGAATATCTTATTTTCACATATTTTTGGCTTGAATGCCCCTAGAGAGAAGGATAATATATTTGGTGGAAAGATTGATTATGTTTATTTAATTTTTAATTTCTGCATATATATGAGTTTTGGGTCGGGTTGATTTTTTGTAATTGAGTTTATATTTATTAGATTAAAAAAATATTACTCATCGGAAGTTGGATTTTCTGGTTTGTGTGATTTTTATGTAAGTAAGGTCAGGGTTTTGTGACTTTTGTGTAAAAAAAATATAATTAACTAACTTTGGTGAAAAAAGTAACAGTTAGACTTTTGTGTTAGAAAATATAGTTAAGTGACTTTAATAAAAAAAAAGTGATAGTTACGTGACTATATATAAAACATTTTATTATGACAGTTTAAGTGCTTAAACTGGGCCAGGGCAACAAAAATGCCCAGTAGTGTTTAGTCGGGCCACTCAATCACGGCCCAGAGTATTTCCGCAAGTGTTGTGTTAATTTAGGCAGCTTTTCTTGGCCGCCAAAACCCTAACCTACAGACGCCTATAAGTACAACAGCTTAAACCGAAACTTTGCCATACTCTTGCTGTGGAGGAGGTAATGGATGTTCATTAGTACTCGCGCATATTATTAGGGATATCAATTAGTATCTTTAATTTTCAGTTATATATATATATTTTTTCTTGAAATCGACAAGGTTGAAGTAGTAGTTCCTCAGTGATGAACAAAACAGATGACGAGTCTGACAATCCATTCTTTTAAAAATAATGAAGACAATCGAGGCATTTGTCTGAGAGGAAATCATATCTGCTACTTCTATCTCATTACTTTGCTTAGTATTACCTTTAGTTTTGGTTTTTGGTCATTTATACTTTATGTTTATGTTAAGATTTGAATCTGGTACTTGGTAAAGCATCATAATGGTGAAAGCAATATTGTTTTCAATCTCAGATTAATTGAGTCGAGGCCTTTTTTATATCACTAAGTTTTCATTTTTTAGAAAGAAAATTGAAAGTTTGATTTGTTATTTTCCCTGTTGTTTTCGATTGAGTCTTACCGTGAAGAATGTTTTTGTTAATAACTACTGAATTAAGTTTGTGCTTCAAAGACTCGGTGATAGTTAGGTCACGTCTGTTTGTACAAATTTTGTGAATATTTTCCAAAAATGTGATTCTTCAAAACATGGTTCTTTTTGCAAATTTTCTTCTGAAAACGGTGTTTTCAGGGTTTGATTTTAGGATATATTGATTTTCACTCACAAAATACTTGCTATATGTTAGTAAAAAAATCATAATTAGTCGAACATGTTTGCTTTTTACAAACATTTTATTCCATAGTTAATTAAAGAATTCTTCTAAAGCTTGTCCCTCCAATGGTCAATTTTGTGCACATACTTTGTGACCTCCATCAGCACAAGTACATATATCTACCACAGCTATGGCGGACAAAAAAATTGGCTATGGTTGCTACTTATATTTTAAAAAGATGGAAAGTGATCTAGATAGGAAGATATAATGAGTAATTAATTGGGTAACTATATAATGGTAATTGAAGTGGTAAACAAAAACAGGCTCTGGCTGATCTGGATTGAAGAAACTTAATGGAGGTGGAGGTTCCTAATAATTTTAGACAAGTAGAAAAAAATGAAAAAAGGAAGTGATCTAAAGATATAATTGCAAATGAATTGGTAAACAGAAGCAGCTTGGGTTGTTTCCCCTGTCTGTACCAAATGATCAAAGGAAAAAAGATTAGTACATTTTTATTTCTTATTTTTCTCTACTCTCAGAAGTTCTCATCGGCAATAATTCATTCAACACCAATCAAAAGTTTCTGAAACAGAGACCCGTCAGCCGCTTGACCACTGGGCTAAGTAGTTCACTTAGGGTCGAGGGTTTACGTATCAAAGTCTAAAACAGAATTCGACCTATATAAACAGCTTATTTTTCCGGAGAAGGATGTTCAGTTGACTATCTTGGGTGCCTCCGTGGCTGTAGTTCCGCCCTTGCTTCTCCATCTCCACTATCAGAACCCAACAAAATTATAGAGGAATTCGAATAAAAAGGCAACTCAATTCTAAAAGAATAACGAGGCAAGAAAATAGATAAACGGAACTTTTTTATCTTTTCCCACTTAATCAGAAAATTCTCCGGTCATCTTTGCTGGAAAGCCAAATTATATCTCATCATTTCCTAAAACGATTCAGAAATTCAGACTTCAGCAACTACGCACCATTAAATTTGTCCAGTTCCTTCTCTGTTGTGGCACCATCTTTGATAAGTTAGCAATTTTGCGGTGTCCTGGATACTTATAGGTGCCAATGAGATTACGGGTGCTTATCGGTCGGTTCGGTTCGATTTTGTGTATTGTCGGTTTGGTTTATTGGTTTTCGGTTTATAAATACGCTAAATCAATAACCAAACCGATAAGATATTTGTTATCGGTTTTTGGTCTTAAACGGTTCAATTTTCGGTTTAATCAATAAGAAAATACTCAACTAAATTTTTTGCTTTCTCTTGTTTTCATTTGTCCATATATACACTCCTTCGTGCATAAAAGTCTACACAAATTACAAAAAAAATAATCATAAAATGCACTGTATCAATCAAGCAGCAAATCATCAAATGATAATAAACTTTCAATTGTTTAATACATTCTAAACAGTGAATGTACAAATGATAAGCGAAATGAGAATTGAGAAAATAAGTGTGCATGTGGTAAGAATTTAGACATAAGGTTTGTATGTAAAAATTAAAATTTAAAGCCACTATTATATTATTAGGAATAAAAAAAATAATTTTAATATAAGCTTATTGGGTTATCCGTTTAACCATTAACTAAATCCTTAAAATCGAAAACCGAACCGATAACTCAATAATTTTTTTACAAAACCGTTAACCCAATAACCCGATACCGCTAAACCAACAACGTTTTTATTGATTCGGTTTATCGGTTAATTCAGTTTTTGCACCCCTAAATGAGACCATCTTGACTCCTATCTTGTTGGAATCCATCGAAGATAAACTCGATGGCAGTAGGCAACATTGGTATGGTTGTTACTTCATTCTTGAACTGAAAATTTAAAATTAATTGAAGTTGATAATTTGTATTTTGGTTCACATTTTGTTTTGGCTGGCAAAGAAGGATGAGTGGGCTACTTATGTGATGATGACATTTTGCCATTGAGGGCACCAGTGGTGAAAATAGTGAAGAAGCAAAAGAAAAGAAGGAAAAAATAATACATACATGAAATTATTCACTGTGTCAATTTAAAAGCTAGGTCCAAGACCTCCATTAGGCTAAGGAACTAAAATTAGATCATATACAGAATCTCTTATGTAATTAAATAGAAACAATTTTTCCAATTTGAACCTATCGGAAATCTTACCGAAAATACTTGATTACGAACACGGTAAGGAATTCTTGAAAACTTAAGGCATGTCAAAGACTTTGTATTGATCTCATCTCTCAATTTTTAAAAAGAAAAGACTTGAATTAATATATACTCCGCATATCACTAGAATGGCTCAAAATGCTTCCAACGAACAAGAAGGTTATTAAGGAGCTAAGGATTGAAAACTAATCAAGGAGCTGTTACAAATTCAATAAGAATCTGTTGGAATTGTATGTAATGTTGGAATCAAATTAGAATAATGGCTAATGAATTATATATGTTATAATTGGCAAACGTAAATGTGTAACAGCCAATATAACATCAGATAATGAGAGCTTTTCAAGACCATTTAGTCAAACAATTTGGCAGAAGCTAACATTAGGAAATAATAACATTCTTTAACAGAACCAGAATGGCCCGAATAGCACACATGGCTTGCCAAGTGTGGTTAATCGGCTGACGTGGTTTCTTTATTGCGCGTCGATCAGGGGTTTCTGTCTTGTATTTCGAAAGAGTAAGTGCGGGTTCTTCACAACAACAAAAAAAAAAAAGAATGGCCCGAATAGGATACTCTTTAGAACAGAGGCTGCTGTTGATATTATGAAGAGTTAAATTATTTTAAATGGTCAAATGGATTGCTCGTTCTGTTTAGAGCTTGTCAAAACGCTGAAGAGTATTCGTTCGTTCTCATGAAACTGAAAAGGTGTAGTAGTACAGACATGCGGCCCATTAACTCAGTTTGTTAGAGCTACGTGCTAATAACGCGAAGGTCGCAGGTTCGAGACCTACATGGGCCACAACAAAATATATTTTGCCTCTCCTCAGTTCCCACTACTTTTAGATGCCACATACCCCTTTGTTCATTCAAATACTCTGCAAATAAGTACAAATACCCTTGTTTGGGTTATGTAGCAATATCCAAATGTAACCTGGCAAAACAAATACAATAGTACACCTATTCATTAACTATTTTTTAATTTATATTAATATATCAAATAAAATAAAAAGGCGGCTGTCACTCAATTTTATTGTAAGATTGAAGGAGTGAGTATCTTGATCCTAAATACTAACTTTGCCACATGGCAAGCTAACAAACCAGAGACATTATCTCAGGCTACCCAATGAAAGAAAACCTTATCCTATATCTTATCTTACTCACAGCAAAGCCACCAAAAATAATTTGTGCAATCTCACCATCCAACTGTCACTCTTCTTAGTTTCTAATAAACAGAAAGAGGACCAGAAAATTTGATCAGCCAAGAAAAATGGCAGCCTGTCTACAAGCAGCTGCTACTCTTATGCAACCAACTAAGGTTGGTGTGAGAAACAACTTGCAGTTGAGATCTACTCAAAGTTTGAACAAGGCATTTGGTGTTGAACCAGCTGCAGCTAGGCTTACTTGCTCTTTGCAATCTGATCTTAAAGAGTTGGCTCAGAAGTGTACTGATGCTGCTAAGATTGCTGGATTTGCTCTTGCCACTTCTGCCCTTGTTGTCTCAGTAAGTTTAGTGTCGTAGTTCTGTTAAATTGTGTGGCCATCTCATTTAAAAGTTTAAGCTGTTAGATAATGCACAATTTCATTTACTTAATTAGTACAGTATGTCTTAACGCGTCCCTCATGTATACACTTCATTCTTCTTCGTGGTCTAGCACGTGAAATGAATGACGATGATATTTGGATCCAGAACCTCTATCTACTCTGATACTATGTTAATTGTGTGACCATTTCATCTATAAACTTAGAGAAATCGCACTTTTATTTATTTAATTATATCTCAATGGATTGTGCATTTCCCAGTTATTACAACTCTACATAATGAAGAGTCATCAATCCTAGATAGTACCATTTCAGGTATATGAAAGAGATTGAGATTCCCTTGATCTTAATTCTTAATGAATTGTTAGTGAAATATACTGCAATGTTGTATGGGAAAGACTCTAGTAACTATAAGTACAATTTATCAGTTAGATGGGATCCCTCTGCCAGAGTCTCTCACTAATACTAAGAATATGTTATTCAGGATATCCATCATTTTCCCATGTCTCTTGGTGAGAGTATTGATCTCTTTGATCCCTTATAACAACCAGCACAATTAGTAGATGAATGCTACCTTACTAGTGATTTATATCAATTTTACAGCAAGTAAAACGCTCCAGCGTCCATGCCTTATAATCACTATACAATTATCATCTAGGAAGGTAAATAGCAACAAAAAGATTCTATATAATAACTTAAAATTTCTCACTTCTGAATGTTCATCTTGTCATCTATAGTTCAGGAACTATCAGCTCATGTTCCTGTAATTATAAGGTGTTTTAAGCTTTGTCTCCTTTTTCTTTTGATGTCTTGTGTCAAGTAAGAAAATTTCTAACAATTGTGCAACTTGGTCGTATAGGGAGCAAATGCAGAAGGAGCTCCAAAACGTCTGACCTTCGACGAAATTCAGAGCAAGACATACATGGAAGTAAAGGGAACTGGAACTGCCAACCAATGCCCTACCATAGATGGAGGTGTTGAGAGCTTTGCCTTCAAGGCAGGCAAATACAACGCCAAGAAGTTCTGCTTAGAGCCCACGTCATTCACCGTCAAAGCAGAAGGTGTAAGCAAGAATTCAGCCCCAGAATTCCAAAAAACCAAGCTCATGACTCGCTTAACCTACACTCTCGACGAGATTGAAGGACCCTTTGAAGTATCTCCTGATGGAACCGTTAAGTTCGAGGAGAAAGATGGAATTGATTATGCTGCTGTTACTGTCCAGCTTCCTGGTGGCGAGCGTGTGCCTTTCCTCTTCACCATCAAACAGCTTGTGGCATCTGGAAAGCCCGCCAGCTTTAGTGGCGAGTTCCTCGTGCCATCATACAGAGGTTCATCATTCCTTGACCCAAAGGGCAGAGGTGGATCTACTGGTTATGACAATGCTGTTGCATTGCCAGCTGGAGGCAGAGGAGACGAGGAGGAGCTCGAGAAGGAGAACGTAAAGAATACTGCGTCTTCAATAGGAAAGATCACATTGAGTGTAACCCAGAGCAAGCCAGAGACTGGTGAGGTGATTGGAGTGTTTGAGAGCATTCAGCCATCTGATACTGATTTGGGGGCAAAGGTACCTAAGGATGTAAAAATCCAGGGTGTCTGGTATGCCCAGCTTGACTCATAGAGAGATCTTAATTAGACCTTGTGAATGATTTCCTGGTTTTAAATTTTGTTTTAAGTTACAAGGTTTGATCTTTCTGTGACTCACTTGAACAAGTAATGAGACAACTATCTTGCTGTATATTATCAAGCATATACAAGTAATAATCCATTCAGATAGTGAGTCGCAAAATGATTCTAATGCTGATAATTACTTGGATTGCAAAGTGTTCATCTCAAAAAAGTATAAAGTTGAATGCAATCTATATTGCCTAGACTCGGATATAATTGTCAAATCTGTCTGTGTTTGACAAAGGCAAGTTTGGTTGAGTGATAAATCTAATGAATCTCAGGTATTTTACCTGGGACACCCATCCAGTTGAGAAATGTACACTACTACATTCAGTTAAGGCACAGAAATGGTGATTCTTACCAAGAACCAATCTGCAATTGACGAACAGCATGTTTCAATACACAGTTTGTGAATTGGTAAGGAAGATAAAATTTGCATCTAGAAAAGCTTATGCGAATTATATGAAACTACCTTGATACACCAAGCAACACCAAGAGGTGATTTGCTTTGGTGTTAATAATTCAAAGATGAGAAAAGGTAATAGCAGGTGAAAACTTTCAGATGGGTTTCATGAAACAATCATCTCATTGACTTCAAATTGAACACCATATAGATACAAGGCGAAAACTTTACATACAGCTTATCAATTTTATAGAAATGCCTTTTATCCAAAGTTGCATTGTTTGTCATTCTCGTGTTCTCAAAGAAGATCATCATGTAATACATATTTATTCATTTCCACTAAATAATGGTATCATCAACAAAGTCGGTCATGCCAATAACCAGAGAATGACAGCGTAAAGGAACATAGGAAACAAGGAAAGAATAAGCGCTCTGGTGAAGTTATTGGTTGGCTCATTACTGTATCTTTCTCGAGCAACATTGTGCGTATGAAGAATTATGACAAGCAGTAACTTCATTTCACTTTTACACAAAAGATTACTTTATAAAGGGAATGGAGTACAATCATAGGGGATATCAAGAATTATATGACGGATCTTAAGAAATATGAATCTACAAATCATCATCGCTAATGGACTTCTCTATAGTGTCAATGCAGACGCCCACAGATTGGCCTTGAGTCATTGCCTCTGCAAGCTTTGCTCGTGCCTTCTCATGGCGTCGCAAAATGAGGATTGTGTTCAATACAGCCCATCTCACCTGAGAATCTGCTTTCTTCTGTGTAAATCCCAGGCTTCTCAGTAATGCATCCAACTGTCGAGCAGGTATTTTATTAGCCTTTTTTAAACAATTTTGGTGAAAACTGCACGAATGCACAATATCTAGCTAAGTGATGTAGGGATTTCAGCCTTATACAATTTCATCAAGAAAACAAGCCCGCGCCTTAAATTTTAATCACTAATTAAGAAAGAAAAAGAAAGATCAACAGCAGGTGGTATTGCATTGTTTGTCAATTGGAGTCTGGCCAAAGCTCATTTGGAATTATTCAGGTTCTTTTTTTCTCTCAAAATTTAGTATTTGTCTTGAGTTTTGGTCAGAAGAACAAGTGAATAAAATGAAAGAATGACAAGCAGATGTACAATAATGTGTCAGGTAAACAAAACAAGTTTGCTAGAATGGGAAAACGTTTTGTGTTTTCTGTTATTTCAACTGCATGTACAGTTACTGTAGGTGGAAGAATAAACTCTTTAATGCATAAAAGTGAATAGCCTATGATAAATCTAGGTAGGAGCACTATTGTTTAATGGAAGTATAGCAGTTCTCATATTAAACAAAAGCTCCTGTTCTTCTTAGAGGATGTGTATCTAAGGACTGCAGTTTATATAATTCCGAGTGTACCATATGATGTCATGTCCTAATTTAAATGTCTCACTTAGTTGAGATACGAACTGAGTAAACTAAACCTAGAAGGTCGGCTTTTCTTCAGAGTATAGGAGGCAGAGGAATGATATAAACCTGATTTATGTCAGTCATGCCTCCCTCAGCATACCCAAACAAAAGATACTCAGTTGCTACACCTGCTAGTGCGATACATGAAAACCTGTTCAGCATCTGTTCGAAGTGCTTTATTAGTAAAGGAATCATATAATAGGTCAAAGAAATAACATACATGATAATTATGATAAAGATAAATACCGTGGCTGTTACTTTTCCTCTATTTACCTGCACGGCAATAAATCAGGGTCAAATTACAGAAAGAAAATTATACTATTACATGATTATTGCCCAGCCAAGAAATACTGCAACAGAAAGCTTAAAGGAGGAAGAAAGAGAAATATTCAACGAACAAACCAACACTGAAAAACTTTATTGGACGTAAATTTTTGAGAGGAGACTACCTACTTCCTCCATAAACTCGAAGTCCACAAAGGCTGTTCCTGCCTGGATGTTTAACGATCCATCCTTCTTCAAAGCATCCAAACTGGTGAGTGTATAACCCTTAGGAAGAATACCCAGCAAGTAGGCAATCAAGAAATGCCCAGCTTCATGCTAGATCAGAATTGGGGAATGAACAGCTTGTTACAAGACAAGTCACGGAAATGAAAGGCCAAATTAATGAAGACTTTCTGAGAGAGGAAAGTAGAGGTAAAGATCAAGGAAATTGAATACTTGTGTATAAAAGACATTGCAAGCAGGAACATCAAGATGAACAACCAAATTCTGAATGTCAGTTAATTCGTAAGTCTTTTGCAAGATGTTCCAATCAAAAGAGAGTTGAAAACTAAAGAGAGATGAATCTCACTTGAATAACCCTGTTATGATACTTCTGACTGAAAGTATGGCCAATTGTGTCAAGGATCAAAGCACCAACACCTCCATTGAAAGAAACCTATGCACAAATATGGATAACTCAGCAATTATGCTTGAAATATCTCAAATCATATAACTCCATGTTGTAGGCTTCTTACTTTCACCTCTGTCGACCTATGTCGACTTGATTAAGTCGATTAACAGTCAAATATGCATAAACAAGAGTGTAAACTGTCAACACAAGGTTAAGATTGTTCTCCTTTATATTCCTGAAATATGACATAACATGTAACTGAAAAACTATCACGTGCATGTCCCCAATGTGATTTTAAATGTTGAGAAAAGGCAGCACGAGGAAAGCAAAACTGTTATTTATCTGCAAACGCGTCAAGCTAGCAACTTTTTCATGAAAACTTAATTTCACAAAGTAATTTCGTAGTTTGACGCACATGTGATAAAATTAGTATTTAACAACCCTTTTGGAGTAAAGATATAGGAGCATTATATTGGAGATTTTGGACATATTGGTGATTTTTCTTATGTCAGTTGGTATTCAGTTCTTTCCCTCTTCTGCTGTAGATCTTCTTATTAACCTCTCTGTTGTAGATTTATCTGTCAGCATATCTTCTATAAACAAAAATTGAAGTTGATAACTACTCAAAATGTGGTTATTTGCTCCTCTCTCTCTCTTCTGCCCAATGGTAAGGTTAGCAAATCCCACCCCCTTCCCGACGGTGACCCAGCACTGGGCGTCACTCCGACCGGCGACCAGGTATCAGTGTTTTCTCTCTCCGCCCTCTTCTCTCTCGCTGACGGTAAGCACTAGCCGCTGCTGCTCCGACCAGGCTGTGCAGGTACTCAAGTTTTCCGGCGGACTCCGGCGGCAGCAGACAGTAACTTTTGGCGGTGACCAGTAATTTCCGATTGTGAACAGTGAATCCCGGCAGTGAACAAGGATTTCCGGCGGGATTTATGGTGACGAACATGTGCTATCCACCAGGAGTTGGTACCTCCGGTGGCCCTTCATTCTTTGTCTGTTATTTTTGTAGTAAAACTTCGGCTCCTACGCTTTATTGAATCTTTGACTCCATATTCTTGCCTTATTCTTCTTGGTAACTCCCGGCGTTGAACAATGACTTTTGACGGCAAACAAGTTCGGTTCAACTAGAGTTGGTATCTCCGGTTGCTCGTATCTATTGTTTGTCCTTATCCCTGTATTTAAATTTTGACGCTTCACTGTATTGCTACTTGAGGTCATGGGTTCAAGCCGTGGAAATAGCCTCCGGCAGAAATGCAAGGTAAGGCTACGTACAACAGACCCTTGTGGTCCTGTCCTTCCCCGAACCCCGCGCATAGCGGGAGCTTAGTGCACCGGACTGCCCACTGTATTGCTTCTTGCATTTACTCTTCTTGCCTTTAGTTATATCATTCTTGGCGTACATGTTTTAGGTGTAAATCTTTGATTAGTCTATTAGTTTATATCTGCTTTAGTGGCTTTGGTGACGGATGGTAGACTAGGGTCATGTTTTCGGTCGGGGACGGGGCGAGGGTTAGGGGGGTAAGGAAGATGCTAGGCTGAGAATAGGGTCCTGGAACATTGGGACTTTAACGGGAAAGTCCATAGAGCTAGTTAAGATTCTTAAGAAGAGGAGGATTAATATAGTATGTGTCCAGGAGACCAAATGGGTAGGACCTAATGCTAAGGATGTGAACGGGTATAAGTTATGATTCTTGGGTAGGTCGAGGTATATGAATGGAGTAGGTATTTTGGTAGACAGCGAGCTAAGGGATCAGGTGGTAGAGGTTAGGAGGGTCAATTACACGATGATGACGATTAAGTTGGTAGTTGGAGGGTTCACTATGAACATTATTAGTGCTTACGCGTCGCAGACGGGCTTGGACAAGGAAGAGAAGAGGTGCTTTTGGGAGGATATGGACGAGGTGGTGGGAGGTGTACCACCCACTGAGAAGTTATTTGTAGGAGGGATTTCAATGGACATATCGAGTCCTTATGTGGGGTTATGACGACGTGCATGGAGGCTTTGGCCTCAAGGACAGGAACGGGGGAGGCGTCTCACTTTTGGAGTTCGTTAACGCTTTTGGGATGGTGATAGCCAATTCGAGGTTTCTGAAGAAGGAGGAGCACTTGGTGACTTTCCGTAGTTCGGTGGCTAAGACTCAGATAGACTTTTTGCTCATTAGGAAGGTTGACAACGGTCTTTGTACAGACTGCAAGGTTATTCCGAGTGAGTATCTTACAATCCGACATAAGCTTTTGGTGATGGATTTGGAGATCAAGATGGAGAAGAAGAGAAGGGTTGTGGATGACAGACTAAGAATCAAATGGGGGAGTTTGACCATGGCTAGTACAAATGAGATGGGGGTGGGGGTGGGGGTGGGGGGTGGGGAGGTTGATGGCCAGATGGGCTTGGGGATGTAGTGATGATGCGATCGATATGTGGGACAGGACGGCTAGTTGCATTCGGGAGGTAGCTAGAGAAGTGTTAGAGGTCTCGAGGGGTAGCCGTGGTGGGCATCGAGGGGACTGGTAGTGGAATGGTAAAGTTCAAGCGAAGGTGGAAGTAAAGAAAGTGGCGTATGTAAAATTGGTAGAAAGCAAGGATGAGGTGGAGAAATGGACGAGTAGGGAATTATATAAGATGGCGAGGAAGGAGGCAAAGCTAGCGGTTACGACGGCGAAAACGGCGGCTTTTGAACGCCTGTAAGTGGAATTAGAGAAAAAAAGTGGGGATAAGAAGTTGTACAGACTAGCCAAGGCGAGGGAGAGGAGGACCCGTGACTTGAGGTGCATCAAAGGCGAGGATGACAAAGTACCGGTGGAGGACGCGCGTATTAGACGGAGGTGGCAGTCTTACTTTCATAAACTCTTAAACGAAGAAGGAGATAAAGACATTGTACTGGGAGATCTGGAGCATTCCGGAAGGTATCAGAATTTTGGGTTTAGTAGAAGTATTAAGGTTGAAGAGGTTAAGGGTGTTGTTCGCAGGATGCGCAGGGGATGAACGACCGGGCCTGATGAGATCCCAGTTGAATTTTGGAAGAGCGCACGCAGGGTAGATTTGGAGTGGCTGACTGGGTTGTTTAATGTCATTTTTAAGACGGCAAGAATGCCCGAATAATGGAGGTGGAATACAATGATTCTTTTGTACAAGAACAAAGGTGACATCCAGAGTTACAACAACTATAGTCTATAGGGGTATCGAACTGCTAAACCAAACTATGAAAGTTTGGAAAAAGATCGAGGAGATGAGGGTGAGAAGAGGCGTGTCTATTTCTGAGAACCAGTTTGAATTCATGCCGGAGCATTCAACTACAGAAGCCATTCATCTTATTATGAGGTTGGTGGAGCAGTATATGGAGAGGAAGAGAGACTTGCATATGATTTTCATCGACCTCGAGAAGACATACGACAAAGTCACGAGGGAGGTTCTATGGAGATGTTTGGAGGTTAGAGGTGTACATGTGACGTACACTAGAGCGATCAAGAATATGTATGATGGAGCTAAGATCAGGGTACGGACAGTAGGAGGAGACTCAGAGCACTTTCCAGTGATGGGGTTACACAAAGGATTAACTCTTAGCCTATTCTTATTTGCTTTGGTGATGGATGGACTGATGCAACAAATTCAAGGGGAGGTGTCATGGTGTATGTTATTCGCAGATGACATAGTCTTGATTGATGAGACTTGCAGCGGAGTGAACGCTAAGCTGGAGGTTTGGAGACAGACTCTAGAGTCTAAAGTGTTCAGGCTGAGTAGGACCAAGACAGAATACTTGGAGTGCAAGTTCAGTAACGAGAGCGACCATGAGACATGTGTGGAAGTGAGGCTTGGTACTCAGGTCATTCAAAGAAAGGAAGTTTCAAGTATCTCGGGTCTATTATCCAAGGGAATAGAGAGATTGATGACGATGTCACACATCGTATTGGTGTAGGGTGGATGAAATAGAGGCTCGCATCTGGAGTCTTGTGCGATAAAAAGGTGCCACCAAAACTTAAAGACAAGTTCTATAGGGCAGTGGTTAGACCGACTATGTTGTATGGGGCGGAGTGTTGGCTAGTCAAGACTTCGCACATCCAAAAGATGGACGTGTGTGCATACAAAGAGGGATATGATTAGAAATGATGATATCCATGACAGAGTGGGAGTGGCCTCTGTGGATGATAAGATGCGGGAAACGAGATTAAGATGGTTCGGGCATGTGCAGAGGAGAGGCACAAATGACCCAGTGTGGAGGTGTGACAGATTGGTTATGGACGGGTTCATGAGGGGTAGAGGTAGGCTGAAGAAGTATTGGGGAGATGTGATTAGACGGGATATGGCGCAGGTGCAACTTACTAAGGACATAACCTTAGATAGGGAGTTTTTGAGGACACGAATTAGGGTAGAAGGTTAGTAGGTAGTTGAACGTAGTCCTACTTACGCTTACATACTGGTAGTTGTAGTGTTATTATTGTAGCTTTGCTTAACCTATCATACTAGTAGGGACAGTATTGTTTTATAGTCCCCTGTCATTGGATTTCTGTTGATGTATGTTCTTTCGTGTACTTTGTTTATCTTATTTACATACGTTAGTTACTGTTTCTTTTTTCAGAATGCTTTATCATGGCTTATTCGCTTTTGTTACCAACATTTTCATACTGCTTTAAATTTCTTGTTTGGGTCTGACCGTTTCTCTTGCTTTGCTTGTGCTTATGCTTTGTCTTGAGCCGAGGGTCTTTCGGAAACAACTTCTCTACTTATCAAGGTAGAGGTAAGGTCTGCGTACACTCTACCCTCCCTAGATCCCACGTTGTGGGACTTAACTGGGTATGGTGTTGTTGTAATTTGTTTCTAGTAAACCTAAACTTTGTCAATCTTGTATAACTTGCAGCAAAGCAATTGCTCGGTGAATAACATGGCTCTGACCTTTGCAACAAGTTTCAAGAAATCTCCACAGAAAAGATATAAAAGCTGCTTTATGAACAGCCAATAATGAATTTCAGAAGACAAATTGACAGGCATCTAAAGAGTTTACCAAGTCTAGAGTCCACAGAAACAGAACCCCGAGAGAAACAAAAAGGAGCTGTTGCGGGCTCAAATCAAGCGTATACCATGCAGCAGAACCACTTAATATAGCAGCAATTTGCAGATTCCTTTCAATGGCACCAAGGGTGGTATCAACTGGTGATAGAAGAGATACAGCTTCTATTCCATTCAACCTCAATTCATCCAAGGAATACAGCCTCTGTGGTACCTGTATGAACCTACACATAAAGTTAAAGCAGCTTTCCTACATAAGCTCAGAGAGTTACTAGGCGAATGTTTCTTCTATAAACTTATAAGGTTGAAGCAGATTTCTAACGTAAGTTCAGAGAATAACAAGGCCAATGTCCTATAAATTTGAAATGATTAACTATTCAACCTAGCCACATATAGTTTACCACTAAGTCCAGCTAACCGCTAACAACTAAGTAAGCTTTTGCCCTTCCTCACAAAACATATATAACTAAGAACTTTATAACAAATGCAAATAGATCAACCAACAAAGGAAAATAGGTTTAACTCTTGTCTATACAACAAAGCCTCAATTATCCAAATTTTGAATTTCTTGGACTGTGCATACTGAATTGATCCAATTAAGAAATTGCAAAAATGAACCTGTCTAGCGGCGCCGAAACACCTAAGACCACCAGGTTTGCCCTGCAAATCCTTGACAAGAGACAAAGCAGCTCTTTCATCTCCCTTCATTAACTCCTTATCCACCTGTGATAAACTCGACACTATCCTTGAATTGCTCAAACGCAACTGGGAACAACATAGCAATCCACCACAATATGCACCACTATTCCTCATTCAAACTATAGAATGATTGTATAACTAATTAGAAACAAACAGACATGTTTCTACAATTTCAGCCACACAAAGATGAGGCTAACTTTGGAACTCCCCTCCTAGATATGGAGCATATGGCTTAAACTTTTCAGGGTAAAATATACACTTATATTGGAAATTTTATGCAAATACATTAGTTTGAATTATATTTCTATTTTATAAAAAGTATTAAGTATTAATTTTTAAAAATATTCTTGACTTGGTAATATGTACATTGCCGTATAATTATTTAAAGACAACTTGAAATCACAAGTGACAAGTTCCTATGCAATTAATTTTATGAAATTTAAGAGGATAAATTATTTTGTTAACATTTCTATATACATTTTTATTTAAGAAAGAGAATAAACTACTTTTTTTTAAAATATATAATTTTCAAATCTGTCACATAAAAATGACTACGTATTACATAATAAAATATACCAATTAAATATTAGTAATAATTTTATTTGACTTTAAACACAGCATTATTATATTTTTAAAATTAATACAAATACTTAGTAGTTGATAGGGATGGCAGGTGGGTATAATTTTGCGGATTTTACACTGCATCCGCTCCAGTTGGGGTGGTATGGATATAACTTTGGCGTATAGTAGGCGGGTATGAGTATTGAAAATGTATCTGTCACGGGTAGGGGGTAGGTGGTGAATTTGCAGTCATACCCGCCTCCCCCGCCCCGCATCTAACCGTCTATACGCCCGCCTTATACGCGCCCCAAGCCCAAAATATTAGCAGCCCATAAGTCGTGCCTTCAGCCCATAAGTCACGACAAGTCTATCATTTTTCAACAAAACTTAAATATTTGAGTTTTGTCTACATTTGTAATATATAGCTATTTGGGTGATAATTTTTGGATTTTTTTGAAAATTTTGTTTTCTTGATTCTTTGGTGTGTAAGGGGAAGATGTGAAAAAAATGGGAAATTCTGATGATGAAAAAAATCCGGAATTCTCCTCCCTCTCCCAAAGAAAATGAGACCGTGACAGTATTGATTCTTGACTCAAATTTTTGGGATAATTTTTGGAATTTGAATTTTTGGGATCACGTTGATCAGTAATTTATCAGAAATGAATTGATTACAAAATATGTCAGGCGGGTACATGCGGGTATTGGCGGGTGACGGATATCCACTTGGGTAGAGCGGGTGTGAATTTAGTAATATACCTGCCTAGGCGGGTATGGATGTTGAAAATTATACCCGCCACGGGTGGCGGGTACGGGTGCGAGGAGGGGTACCCGCACCCCGCCCCGCCCAGCCCAATTGCCATAGTTGAGACTTTTTATAATATGGAATTGGAAAAAGATTGGAATAATAATAATTGTGGCAATTGAAAAAAGAAAAACTAATTGTGGCAATATTCTACCCACTCCTTCCCCCTCACATGGTTCTGCAATTTTGTTTGAATTAGGGCTAACGATTTCGCCTTATTTTTCAAGAGAAAAGCATCTGTGTGTCTCCAACTTGTATTTTTGGGTCAGGTATGTTTGAGCTTCTGTAACTCCTGTTTGATTAGTTATTATGCTTTTTAGTTTTGGGTGAATTCAGTACTTTATAATGCTCAAATTATCATATGAAAATGTGAATACACCAATTCTAGCAATGAAAATTGCTCCGTAAAGATAGAGTTTAGTCTTAGGCTTTTGACCAAATGATGTGGATTGAGCAATTCGAACTAATCCAGATGAAGTGGATTTAGCACTTTGATTTTTTTATTATATAAAATCACATGTTCGTGGTGAATTTGACCTTATTTTTAAAGATGCTAATTTACTATTCCCTTGTTGTAATCCTTTGCTTATAGCTAGAAGCCTAGAACAGAGTTACATGCCGAGATACTTGGAGAATACAAAGTTTATTAAGCAGTCACACAGACCCGTTTTTGGAATGAACTTGAATCTATTTTCCAGTTTCAGACAACAAATCACGAATATTTTGAAAAAATAAACTGAAAGGATAATCAATAGACTAGAGCACAAATTCTATAGGTAGTCATGTGAATATTTTAACAGATGAACATACGCCTATATCGCGATATTCAGTTTTAGGCAACAAAGTAACAGAAAATAAAAATTAAACTAAAAAGAGAATCATTTCCATGTTGTCTTAATGGAGTTTTTTTCCTATTTGGGAGGTTTGCCGGGTGAGGTGCAGCCTGCCATGAAGCCCGTAGGGTCCTAAAACACGTACATCATGCACGAGCTTTACCAGGATGACCTGGACTGAAGAAAATATAAGCTAGCTAACAAAACTACTGCTACTATTTAGATTCATTGGTAGAACTGCTTCTCTACCATTGGAATGGACTATCCTTTTGTGAAAGATAGCGTCAAGCACTTCTTTTAACTGTAGATCTACCAAAAGTATAAATGAGTTCCGTAACTTAGAGTAACAGCTTCCTCTTGATTAATCAATTTTCTTAAATTTCTCTTAGACTATGTGATATAAGTAGTAGTAAAAGAGAGTATTAAAGAATAGGGAAAACAATAGTTTGATGGGAGAAAACATTACATCAAAGTTTAAATTGATTAGGTAAGTGTATTTGACTTCTTTATAAAACATTAGTTTGATGGGAAAAAACATTACATCAAAGTTTAAATTGATTAGGTAAGTGTATTTGACTTCTTTATAAAACATTAGTTTGATGGGAAAAAACATTACATCAAAGTTTAAATTGATTAGGTAAGTGTGTTTGACTTGTTGAAACTCATGAAAGCTGTATTAATAATATCCTTTGTAGAATGGTGTATAGCATCTTTACCATCCTTAAATAGAGAAGTGGCACATAAATTGGCACAGTTGGGTGTAATGTTTTTTCACTACATTTGATAACCTTGATATCTTAGAATGAAGAAAAATATCCGTATCTTCTTTTGAATTGGGTCTATACCAAATTTTGCGCAAATTAAGTTTGGAACTTTATTTGGAATTCAACAAGTTAATGTGTTAGCATATGTGTGAAGTCTTGTAGCGTAATCTGATTGTAGCTATAGCTTACCATAGTAGGGTGTAAAGCTTACACAAATCGGTGTATCTTTATCTTATCTACTTCCCTTATGTGGTTAGCTGGTTGCTTTGCTTTTTCCTTCTTTTATTTGGGGTGGGGGTTGGGGGTGTTTTGACTGAACCCTTTAAATTGATCTTAGGCTCCAAAACAACAACAACAACAACAACATACTCAGTGAAGTCCCACAACGTGGGGTCTGGACATGGTAGAGAATATGAATTATTCTGTCATTTTTTCTCGTTTGTTTCTTATTTAAGTTTGTCACTTTTTGTCGTTACTAGGAAATCCAATACTTCTACTCTTTTAGTATGTGATTTTTACTCATTTCTTTCTTAAATAAGTCTGTTTTTGTCGTTACTAGGAAATTCAACACTTCTATACTCTTTTAGTCCGTGTCATTTTTTCTCGTTTCTTTCTTAAACAATTTTGTCACTTTCTGTTCTTACTAGGAAATCCAACACTTATACTCTTCACAATTTTATCTTAACCATAATGTAAGTACATGGATGTAATGGACTTGGCTTGAGATTACGCTTTCTTTTTAGTTCTTTTCATTCATTATAAAATGACTTTGTTAATTCTGCACTAAACTTGATATCATAAAAGAAGGAACATCCTTCTCTTTCATTGTGAAGTGTGTGGACTTGGTTAATGGTTTTGGTCAACTGCAAATGCGTTATTTCCGATTTCATTAGATGTTGATCAGTTTTGGCCATGTTAGCGAAGTTCTAAGGTCAATACTATTTTTGGGTCTTTAGTTAGTCTACTTATTAAGTGTTTGACTTAATTTTAGATTTCAACTTGTTGTAGAAGTAAATATTGTATCTGTTTAATTATTTAGTTGTAATTTCTTAGGAAATAGAAAGAGATCCTTTTAAATATTCAGCTATTCTTTAATTCAAGAGGGTGAATATTATGATTTGGTCATTTTACTTGCCTCTATAAAAGAAGAAAAGGTACGATTTTGTCAATTTTTTGTTGTGGTGTTTAGTATTTAGTATTTAGTACTTAGTACTTAGCTCCTGTCCTTGAGAAAAACCATATGTTATTTCCTTTCGTCAATTTTGATTTCTCAAAAATCATGACTTTGGAATTGGAGTATAACAGATAAATGTTACCCCGGTTGTTGTGTATGCTAGACAGGTTATTTGCAGTAGCCATGATTGATAAACAAATTGACAGTAAAGATGTGGAGACTCTGCAGAATGGAGATGAGAGTAGATCTCTTCAAATAAAGTTTCTTTTTTTTGCCCGTGCTAGAGATCTGACCGGCATGACTGAAATGCCATTGGAAGTTTCTTATGGTAGTACAGCCGGTGATTGCTTGAATAAGGTCATTTCTCACTTCCCACGTTTGGAAGAGATTCGTGGGTGCATGCTTCTTGCCCGGAATGAGGAATACACACCTGAGTCTACCACTGTCAAAGATGGAGATGAGTTGGCCATTATACCTCCTATTAGTGGAGGCTAACTCAGTATCTGAACTGCAAATATAGGGAAGTCAAACTCTGTTATACTTGTATTATGTAATCATTTTACTGAATTATGTTGTTTTATCCTTTAAAACAATTGAATATGCATTCTATGGATCGACTACGTTGATCTTCTGTTATGGAACCATGTCCACTTGGTATTTGTGGGGTAGTTTCATACTCATAAGCAGTGAATATATGTACTAGTGTATATGGGACTGGAAGCAGATGAAACCTCTACAAGTTACTGATCAGAAAAGATAAGTGAGGACGTACTTAAGTTCACAACTATATCAATATAATTCCAACTAAAGTCTTGATATATCAGTTGAATTACCCACTTCTTCTAATTTCCACTAGACGAGCAGCCTAAAACTTGATTTCCCGGGACAAGGATGAACCAGTTCATTATGGGAAATCATTTGGGATTAAAAGACAGAATAAACTCAGCTGTGACCCTGAGTGTGTAGCAACATGAACTAAGTTCACTACCCAGTTAAAAACATTCATGGCGACCATGAAAAAAGATCCTAAAATGTTCTACCTGATGGAACCTTGATGTATTTGCAAATTTCATCCCAAGAGGATGACCATCATTTCAGAAAAATTAATTACAACCATTTTACAAGTTCATGCTTGCCTTATATTCTTCCATCACGACACGAAACACTTAATTGTCTTCTTTCACGGGTGTTATAATTAGATAAACTAGTACTACTAGCTTCTTATATACAAGCAAGATTTATCAATACTGACTACATTGTTCCATCATCATGTATGCTGTACGGTACCTATTCAAGAGGCATTCTCCATTTCCGATTTGTAGGTTGTTAATAATGAGAATTTAGGGGTCATTTGGGAGGAGGGATAAGTTATTCCACGAGACTAATAATTCTATCTCATCATATTCGTCCTACCAAATGCTAACGCTTTTCCTATAACAACAAGTGAATATCCTGTAAAATAAAGAAAAAGAAAAAGTGGGATAGGGGCAAAACTATAAAATGATCAAATAATTATTGTGTAAAAAAAGGAAATACTAGTAGTAAAATAAACCAAAAGAGAAGAAAGAGGAAAAAGTCACAAAGTGCAGTGCCGGCACCTCAATTTAGTATTCCCGCAACCACTGGACCTGTTTCTTTTGCGAGCCAGACGGATCAAATTCCCAAATTTAAGCTCAACAAAAGACATTAAAGGAGAGCATATAAGAACCTTGTTTTTGTTTTCTTCTCAATTACACATTCATACGTCACAATTCACAAACATCTTAATTTCCTCAAAATTCGTTTCGTCTATACTTTGTGTTCGGTTGCTTGTTCCTCTTTGATTGAAACGTGGCATGGGCTGGGAAGAAGACTAAAATTGGACATGACAAACATATGTGTTCATAAATTTAGCAAAATTGAACGAGTCTCTGGCATGTCGGTGAGGACATGGATGCACTTCCAGGGACTTTAGGGACTAGTGCTAGCTTAGCTTTGAGATTAGGACAGGCTATCTTCTCTGTTGCTTCACTTCTTTTCATGTGTTTGGATGTTCCTTTCTATAGCTACACTGCTTTCTGGTAATTTTCTCTCTTTCTCTTTACTCTTACTTGTTACCGAGATGAATGATCACCGATTGATTAATCAGACAGTTCGTTTTGAGTCTTGAATTTTTGGTACTTTATAGTTCTGATTGGTAACCTTTGATGCTTTCTATGTTTATGTGTTTGTATGTTCCATATGCATGTGTTTAAAATTTGGTGGTGATGAAAATGAAATTGAACTATCAATTTATATGGAATAGCCTTCAATTTTTTACCTAGCCTGCAATTTCTGTTGATCATTTTTAACAAGTTGGTATTTTTTATTCCTTGGTGAGTGGAGAAACCTAGTTTGACAGCTCAATTGCCACCTTGGAGAGGAACATAGTTCAAATTAGAAGGTGAATTGAGTTAGTGTAGACCGATGATCCTGTAGTCATTTGGCAGCTTCAACCGATCATATGTCTGAAAAGAGAACAAGAAGAATGAAAACAGAATTTTATGTTATGTCTTTCCAGTTGGAACTTGGAAGGCCGCGAGGCGCCACTTTCTTTAGCTGCTCCCAGAGACATCTCCTATATATTCATTTCCTAAAAAGCCCGAATTGTAATATAATGACAAGTTGATGGCCGCAAACTGAGTGGCGGTGAATGAGGATTGAAAGGAGTACACTAGGGGGGAAAAATAGGGGAAAAAAAAAACAAAAAAAAGGAACAAGGTGAGAGCGAGTAGAATAGGTCAATGGGATAATAGGTCATCTGATGGATGTTGTTCGTGATACGGTAGAACAACTTGCTGTTGGAATGTCTGCTGTTCTTTCTCCTGGAAACGTTGTTCGTGTTACGTTGTAACACGTGGTGATCCATGTACAGACTAGGAATGTCTAGTTCTTAATTCGGCGGTGACGATTGGTATGCATTTATAGACGAGCTTGATACCGTTAAACTTTATTAGGAACGAGATTTATCCACCTCTTTCTTCTCTTAGTCATCATCAATTATGTTTCTTTCGTAACGGATGTTAACTTGATTTGTCGCGTTAGGACAAGACACAAGACGCATTGATTTTTGGTGTATTATTTGCCATTTGTCGCATATGTGATCTGTGTATTTGTCGTTTTGTCTAGCGTATCTTTCTTCAATTTTATACATTAATGCATTAAAAAAAACTGGGTGGACGGTCATTTGTAATGTATTAATGAACTTTGCCATGAAAAAATACTCACTTTGGTGGTACGGCAGCCAAAGATGTATCCACCTCTTTCTCCTCCTCATCATCAATTATGTTTCTGTCATAACGGATGTTAACTTGATTTGTCGCGTTAGGACAAGACATGAAACATTGATTTTTGGTGCATTATTTGCTATTTGTCGCATATGTGATCTGTGTATTTGTCGTTTTATTGTTTTGTCTAGCGTAGCTTTATTCAATTTTATACATTAATGCATTAAAATATCTTGGGCGGACGATCATTTGTAATGTATTAGTGAACTTTGCCATGAAAAAATACTCACTTTGGTAGAATGACAGCCAAGAAATTTTGGTTTTGAGTTTCCGTGATAAAGGGGTAAGAGAACTGACGGCTATTAAGCGGTGCTTTACATGACCCGTTAACTTGGGGATAAACAAAGGCATGTGGATGAAGCTAGTCAAATGTAAATATTATGGTTGATTTTCAATGGTACAATGTAGGTAGCTGGGAAGAAATAGTTACACCTACTTTAAATCTTATGGAGTGTATATACAGTTGTGTTGTTTCATTCGTGCAGTTTAGTCATTATGGGTGTCAAGGGTGGTGTTGTGGAAGTGACAGCAGAATATTTCCTACCACTCTGTTGATAGTTAAGATTTGCTAGCTCTCTTGTCTTCCGAAGAACATTGGAGATATAGAGATAATAACAGCACTTATACTGTATTTGGAGTTCGTCTTAAGAGCTACAAGTAGGAAGTGTTTTTGGGATCAGCATTTCCTTACTCGTTACCAATTGAAATATCATATTGAAACTAGAAATTCTGGGGAACTCATGTTCTTCTTCATTTAAATATTATAGACCTATCATCTTTAAGGCCATCGTTCAGTATTACAATTTGTTGATGATGATATCAGATTGTACAATTCGTCATCTCTTTCCTTCGTAAGGTGCTATTCCTGCATTTCTTATTCCTTTTTTGTTCTTTCAGGAGTTGGGGTTTCTTGCACGCAGTCTCTAGAACTGCTTTTGTCACAGTAGTAATCGGTATGACCAAAGAAAATATAAGTGTATAATGAGTCATTTGCCGTAATGGGGTTGGGATGGCGCTTTATGATCTCATTATCTTCCCCTTTTCCTCTTCTAAGAGTTCTGTAAGCAAGAAAAGTAAGTTAGTGCTTCCAGTACTTGCCTACAGATATGTGGTTACAGTGAGTTGGCTATTTATGGTTATTCTCTAAAAACAGAATCTGAGTAAAATAGATATGTGAACTTGACATTATTACTGATAAAAACTTTTAATTCGACAAATTCAATTTATTCTAAAACGATTTTAAATTTACTAACTTATCAAGGGAAAAGGAAAAAACCAAAACGTTTTGACTCCAGTATTGAAGTATGAAAATTTATCTGTTAATTTACCCACTTCAACTTTTGTTTCTTGCAGCTTTTTGGTGACCGTGATGGGTTTGGTTATGGCATGGAGCTTGACACTAGTAATGGTGGATGCATTCTCAGTTCTTATTAAACGCCCAGCTCGTCAGCCTGGAATAATCTCAGTTGTTGTATTAGGAGATTGGGTATGTGCCTTCTTCAATTTACTGAAAAATCCGCCTCATATAATCTTCTTCTAACCAAATATTATCTCATTCTCGCATCTAACAGGTCCTGTCATTTCTTTCACTAGCTGCATCATGTTCAACAGCTAGTGTGGTTGACTACCTGCTTTGTCATAGTAGCCCTTTCTGCGATGGAACTTTATGCACCCGTTATCAACTCTCCGCTACCATGGCTTTCTTGTCTTGGTCTCTTATATTAGCGTCAGCCCTCTTCAATCTTTGGCTTCTTGCCATCTTATAGAACTTATGTCTCTCTCTCTGGTGCAATGTAGTATCCTGAATAACGTGGAGGGAATTTATGTGGCTTTGTATATGGTACAACTTCCGTATAGTCTCTTGGAGTTCATAGTTACTTGTATATGGTACACAAAGTTCAGAATAAAAGATGAAATGCAGGACAAAATGTATAAAATGTACTTTAATCCTTGTTGCGTTAGTCATGAATTATGGTGAAGGCAGTTGTACTCAAACTTTCATGTTTCTCTTACTCCCAAATCTTTTGATTTTAGGAGTCCTGTGTATGTCACCGTTGTCAATCATCATACTACAGTTCGAGGAACTGGAGGCAAAAACTTAGCTTTAATGTCAAACAGCTACTTAAAAAATAAATAATCCACAAGATTACATTATTGGATTAATTCTTTTTTTTTAGAATTTTCTTTACCGGGGTATAAATAAGAACTGGTAGACACGTAGAATTTCCTAATAATTTTTTAACATGAAAAAAGGCTTTTCCTAATTAGTTCTTAAAATAATTTCCAAATTCATGTAGGAATAGTTCACTTCTCCATTGCGACTCTGGAAAGGGTTTTTATAAACACTATATATACCAATACTTCTTTTCTTTTTTTCTTCAGAATTTCTCCCTTAAATAATTCAAGAGATGAAAACCAACAATTCAGCGTGGCTGTCAGCTTCGGTAGAAACTACTACGTAGATTTTACGGGTCCGATGGGCAATGTACGAAAGTGTCATAGAAATAGTTATTTAACATATTTTTGTAAGAACTGCATGAGCACCCCACTTACCTATTATTGTTGTAAAGAGTCCGAGGAAACTGACCATATCGATCATAGTTATTTGGAGGTAATTTCTTTCTCTAAACTTATGGAAGTAGTTTTGTGGTAGTTTTTTTTGTTAAATAAAATTTATAAGTTCTTGCTTAGGAAGAGAATATTGAAGCAATGATAAAGTTGTCTCTATGTGACCTATTAGCTACAAGTTCGAGCCGTGGAATTAGCAGTTGATACTTGCGTTAGGTAGACTGCCTACACTACATGCAGTATCCTTGTCTGAACCTTATGTGAACGCAAAATACTTCGTGCCAGACTGTCTTTTTACAAATTCTTCCTTAACTTTGATATTATGCAGGTATTTAAAGTTTCTGAAAGAGTTGCGGTTCGCAAGTATGACATTAAAGAGCTAGTGTTTGACAATATTCAAACTTACAAGATCAACAATTGTGATGTTCTACTTCTAAAACCTAATGGAAGACAAGTGAAAGATCCTAAATGTGAGATATGTGAAGGAAATATAATACTCTTAAGTATAGATTTTGTTCAATTAAATGCAAGTTAGAGAGTGATAAAACACGCTCCTCCCTGAAGAGTAAGAGAAGGAGAAAAGGTATACCGATGAGATCCCATTTGTATTAGGTAAATTAAGATTATGTTGGAGTTAAAAAATGTACAGATTATTATTTGCAAATATCTTTTCTATTTAGCATATTTCTTGGTCAGACATCCCTAATCTGATGTTTTCTTTTCATCGGTTGCAATGACAAGGTGATAGGAAAGTCGCATAACGGCATAAGGAGTGAGTAATTTGCTTTAACAGTGTATTCATTGTAGTTAAGTTATTTAAATCTCCAACTATATTATTGCTGAAATAATGACAGAAAATTCAAGTTTAAACAATAAATTGGAAATTTTTCACCAGAATAAAGTTTATGAACTGTACATTACAGAGCAACAAGAAATCTGATCTGTATCCGTTTTGGAGGGAAACAGGTAATTTGTATACCTTTAATCGTGTATTAAAATAAACAGGACAATTTCCCAACAGGCACTTTACCTTTTCCAAACACACACCTATTTAAATTCAAAAATCATTCAAAGTTCATGATTAATTAATTATTTCATGATGTGACAGAGTTAATGAGAAATTTTTATAAATTGAAACTTTATTTTATCCCGTCATTTTGGAATTAAAATATCTGTTGATCCATTAGATGTGAAACTTTATAGTCATAGTAGTTCGACGCTATTACCTTCATATTTCCTCTCTAGTCCTATAATGGATGTATATTATAATTTTGGGAGTTTCTCCATTATAATTAAAGATGCTCTCAATAAAATTCTTATTTGGCGTAAAACAAAAAAGCAATGAGATTTTGCACAATAAATAGATAGCGTATCCACAAATCATGATCTTGTATTATCATAAGTAATGCATTCACTTAGTATTAAAAATTAATTGCTTTTAGACAAGTCTTTTGTAAGGGAGAGAAGCAAATTGTCTCTCCAACATAAGTACATTATAGCTGGGCCAGTGAGAATAATGCAGAAGACTCCATCATAGTTCAAACTTAAATTCTCTGAATTATTCTCATGAACATGAGAAGAAATCATAAATATAGATGATATTAGAGTGGCTGGCATTTAGGCCCACTCAAAACCTCAAACAAGTGGACTATTACTTAATTCCGTGTTCAATGGATACGTTAATAATAGAGAAAGTGTGATTTTGCCGGTTGCTAGCTTCTTACCCCCTTTTCATTTTGTCAATGCCAGCTTTTATCAATCCATAATTAAATTTCACTCTCTTAAAACAACACATATACATATAGATTTCCATTTATTGTTCTTATTGCAGTTGAATATTGCGCCTCTAAAATTAGTGATAGCTCTACTATATTTCTTCTTAAGTTTGTGGTGTCAAATACAAGATTCGCAGACATGCAGCTTCATCAAATCTAAATACCGGTTAATAGACAGCTCGATGAGATGCACGTGCATTACATCATTCACCAAGAAGAAGAAAATATATCGGTTTCGAAATAATACAAGCATCACATTGACATGCATATGATATAAACGGATTGAATGTTTATATATTTAGAAAAATATGAACTAATACTATGTTGATTTGGTGTCATGTTCTTAGATTTCAATGTTTAGTCTCTTTTTTTTTTCTTTTTTCTTTTTTTTTGTTGACAAAGGAACCCGCAGCCGCTACTCTTTCGAGTGCGCACAGGGTAAATCCCGGACTGACGCAATAGCCTGCAAACCACGTTAGCCGATTAACCACACTTGGCAAGCCATGTGTGACAGGCTCAACCAAGAAGGTTTATGCAGGATCGAATCGCGACTATGGTCTCGGCCATCGCTACACCAACTTAGCTACCTCATGTTTTTGACAAGCTGTGCACGGTGCATGGGTTCTTTTTCAATGGGTATATTATAGTCCACTTGCTATCTATAAGGATTAACATTTTAGCAATATTTACAAAATGCTCTGACGTTAATTAGCGTTCTTTATTTTTCAACTAACGCTGTCCGGAAAAAATATTGAGTTTCCCTTTGTTGGTTAGAAAGAGCTCTTTTTTTTACTTTATAAAGATTGTACTTTTAGTATGCTAGTAAAGAGGAAGAAAAATGATTAGGCTCACACGCAGTGACAAATTCAGGAATTCAACTAAGGAGATTCAAGAAAAAAAAATCTATAACAAACCACATATATCAACTATGATGAAGAGATAGGTTGAGGTTAAAGTTGATCAAGTATAACTAAATTTTTTTTCCTCGATAATCTCTAGCCTCAACTTATACTCCCAAACCAGCCACTTTCAATTTCTTCCTAGTATTTATTTTCTTGTTGGTGACGGTGGGTTTGTGGGGGCGGAGTTGGTAGGAGAGTGAGAGGCAACACCATGTGGAAGTTTGCATTTCTACGAAATTGGGACCTAAAAAGCGAATAGGTGATGGACTAATTATATGTCCAAAAGAAGACGATACATGGACTGTTTCGGTGGCTGAGGTATGTGGACGGAAGCTTCATAGGCCCAACTTACAATTATCTTTCTATCACGCTAATCATTATCAAATCACTTCTCCAATCTTTGGAATCTCTGCGATTATGGGACCAAAAGGGAAATCCTCAAATCCAAAATTGCAACAAAGTTAGGAAAGGTTAAATATTAATTAAGCAAAAAAGAAAAGTTAAACAAAGACTGCTAAAAGGTACGCCTCAAGTGTCTTCATTAGTTAGCTCAAAAAGTAGTGGAGGGAGAGCTTTCCGCACTAGTAAATTATTATTTTTGTTTCTTCTTTATCTATTTTAAAAGAATATTTTTATTTATACTTAAAATATGCTTAAAGTTTTTATGCTACCTTTAATAAAATAATCTATGGCTACATAAATATCTAGAATTTAATTTAAATTATACGATTAAAATTCTTTTAAACTTAGTGCATTGTCAATGATATCACATAAATTAAGAATACTTTTGCCATCTCAATTGCGTTGTAGTAGTACTTTTTAGTCCTGTCCAAAAAACGCTAACACTTTTTTGTATCTGAAAATACTTGATGTTAATTTTCACTTTAACAAAAATGTTCTTATAACAGATGGCATGATCTTTCTTACTTAAATTTTGTATTAACCTTCAAAACTTATGAGGAGAAAAGTATTTCTTAAGCATGAAGGGGGAGGAAAAAGGGAAAAAGGAATCTCTTTTTAAATGTGCACTAGGAATGTGTTTCTTTAAGCATGAAGGACAAAGTAGGATAAAAAGCGACTCCTTTTCTTTTTAAATTCTTGAACTTAAACAGTACTAAAGCAATTGATCCAAGTCAACCTAGCTGAAATTGATGGTTTTTACTTGGAATAAGTTTATTTTCGTCTTTACTAGTATTAGCAAAACCAAAATATCAGCTAGTTGTTTTTATAAATTGAAATATTGATTTGGTTATATGTTGAAAAGTTTGATTTTAATATGAATGATTAACATTTGTTCTATTTTATGTGATAAGAATGGAAATACGAAATTATTTACCTTTTATAAGTGGACGCGAATGTAATATATTTGTCACGGTCCAACCGAAATCAATATATGCACATATATTTTTAATAGAATATTTTTTCGAATATTCTTCTATTAATTATATATCTCCTAATTTACAGAAGAATTATAATTTTACATAAAATAGAAGATATACAATTAATATAATTAATAAAAAAATATTCAAAAAATATTCTATTAATTTTTATGAAAAAGTAATTAATATTTGAATCTATAAGTCTATGAGTGCAATAAGTCTAATGATAAAATTAGAAATAGAACTCATTAAATTTAATTATATACATTTAGAACCAATATAATTTTGCATGACATACCTAGTCAAAGGACACAATTATTTGAAATTTTAAAAGAAGGAAACAGAGACTACAGAGACAGAAAAATATTTAAGAAAGTATAATATTTTCCAATGTGCAAGGAAAATGAAGTAAAAATAGAAAAAGGGAAGAAAACAAAAGAGAGAAGTGATGGAAGGATTCAACACAAGAAAGAACCAGATGAGATCATAAGACGTAAGCTGTTGTCGGGTTGTTGGTAGTATATTACGGGTCTCCACTCTCTTGCCTTCCTTTATTCCACGTGACTTTTGTTCATCCTTCGTGTATCTCGCACACATTGCCACGTCCTCCTTCCTTTCTTCCCTATATTACCCCTTTCTCACCTTTCAATAATTTCATCTCCGCCCCCCAACACATTTTCGTTTTGACGTCCTTCTTTGCTATTTTATTCTCTACTATCTACTATCTACTATCTACTATAATCCTGTTAGATAAGTAAGTTCGACTAAAACATTAATAGATACTCCATCAATTAAAATAAAGTGAACATACATGTTCTTCAAAGTTTATTTGGTTAAATATATAGTTCAAACAGAATAACAAAGATGTGACCACGCTCTGAAAGACACGATAATATACACGGTTAATTTTGTATATAATTTATTATATTTATAAAATTTTTGTATAAATTTAATTATGATAGTAATATTATATTAGGAAAAATGTATTAGTTTTGTATAGGGTTGTCCAGTGGGCTGGGTCGGCCCGATCCAAATCCGGCCCGGCCTGTTACCCGCCCCGATTTCTCATAAAAAAATTGTCGGTGTCGGGGTTCGAACTCGGGATGGGGCCTGAGATCGTCTTGCCCGTCCCGATCTCGACCGACCCGCCCCATCCCGACCCCGTTTTGCCCCGCCCCGCCCCGCCAGCCCGCTCCCCCTTTGCAAAAATAACCGTTGCAACAACGACCAAATTTTGATTTTGGTCTTTGTGCAACGGCTATAACAACCATTTTTCCCCCCGTCCCACCCATAAATTCTCCCTACCCCCTTAATATTTATTTTTAACCCCTAAGTTAATATATTTACACTTTAACTCTATTTCTCAACTATAAATACATTATTTTCCTCTTCATTTTTCTCACAAATTTTCGTACAATCTCTCAATTTATCTCTCTACAATTTTACATTGCCTACTAAATATTATATATTTTTTTGCTCATTTATATCAAAGTTAAAAAATTGGGAGTGAAGTTGGCAACTAGCTTGAGTATCATCCATCGAGCAAAGTTTCAAATTTCAACCTCGATTACACGTCGATGCTACGTCAGTGTTTGGTACATTCGTTCCTTCTTTAAATTATTATTGTTACTTTATTATAATTATCGCACTTAATTTCATTATCTTTAATTATTTATTTGCATAATTAAAATGAAAGAATTAAGAGGTATGTTTTATGGTGTAAGGGTAAAGGTAAGGGTGCTTCTTCTAGCATGTGTAACAAGGCAATGAAACTTCTTGTAGTAATTCTATTCCTAGTCTCGATGACTTCATTGATTTTACTCATATAGATAAAACTGTTTTTTTAATGATATACCGTTAGATGATGAGGTAGACGAACCAAACTTTAATTTAGACGATAATCTAGATGACACACCCAATAGTGCACCTCAACCTCAGGCTTAGACTGAGTCTCAAACTAAAACTGGAATGCCTCATATTCCCCCTAGTATGAGTCGAGGCCCCACACAACAAAAATTTAAACTAGCTGCATGAAATTTTTTTGATAGGGACCAAGAGTCAACTAGCTAGATGTAAAATTTGTAAAAATGTTTATAAATTTAAAACAAAAGGTCAAGGTGGACTTTATTGAGACATGTATAAGGCGAGCACACAACTAGGTGGAATCAATACCAAGCTAAAAAATCGGGTGTGCCAATGCCATATGAGTCGGGACAAGGTTCACATAGTGTACCCGACCAAGTACATGGTCAAATTAACCCGACGACGGGGGGATATTTTGTCCTAAATATGATAAAAATAAAGATAGGGATAATATGGCAAAATTAGTTGCGGTGGAGGATTTGCCTTTTTCATTTCCTTCCTCTTCTGATTTTATTCATTACATTCGAGAAACATATAATCTTGCTTTTAATGGTTTTCCTAGATCAACTGTTAGAAGAGATGTTTTTAAATTTGCAAGTGAATATCAACAATATTTACGTTATGCATTGTATCATTTTAATGGCAAAGTGGCTTCTGACATACGCCGTAGTACTAACGGTAATTATTATTTAACGGTAAAATGTCATTGGATAGATCAAAATAGGTCTATACAAAAATATATTTTAGCATATATATATATTGATGATAGGCACACTGAAAGTTTTATTGCACAAAATATTAATGAAAGTTGTGATTATTATGGAATAATTGATAAAATTATGACTATTACATTAGATAATGCTACTTCTAATTATTATGCTATAAGACTTTTAAAAGTTTGATTAACTTCATGTTTTCCTGATCATTTTCATATAAGATATGCGTGCCATATTTATAACTTAATTGTAAAGGATAACCTAAAACTTTTTGAAAGATTCTTGATAAAATACAATTTGCTATAAATTTTATTTTTAAAGGTAATAAAATACAAAGACGCAAAGAGTATAAAAAACTTGTCATGATTGTGGATTACCTTATAGAAAAATTCCAGAAGAAGTTTTGACTAGATGAAATATTCTATATGAGCAACTACTTGTTGTTTACGATTATAAACAACCTATAACTTTATTATTTAACGTCCATAATTAAAATCCAACGGATATTCTTGTAGATAATGATTGGAATTTTTTTTAGAACTTAATAGATTTCTAGAGAAATTTTTTCAAGCTACTAAAGAATTTTTCCGTATTTATTATCCTACTATTTCAAATATATTATTTTATATAGCTCTAATATTTTTGTTACTTAATGAATATATGCAAAAACCAACTTATAAGGTACCTATTGAAAAAATATTTAAAAAAAATTTAAAAATACTTTTTCTTATTCTCACTATTTATATTATTGGTGCGGTATTAAATTCGACTATTAAAGTAGATGGTTGTAAAACACTAATAGAAATGATTTATGATTGTATAGAAGTACTTCCAACAGACCCAACTGAAGAACCAACTCACAAACAACTAAAGAAGAAGTTACGTCTAGCATATACACTGAATGCAAATAAGTATATATGTATTACCAACAACAAAGTGCAAATAATCAACCGACTTCTTTACCATCTTCTACTACTTCGCTGCAACCTTATAAAAAATATACGATTTTTGCTGCTAGTATTCAAGGTCTTAGAACTAAAATGTTTAGTGGCTCAACTTCTTCACAAGTTAGCGAATTTGATGTTTATGTTTTGTAGGGTGTTGTACCGTACGAATTAATTGTCAATGATGAAGGACATGAAGACTTACTGAAATAATGGAGGCAGAATGAGAATACATTTATGACACTAGCAAAGATGACCCGAGATGTGTTGAACATTCAAGCGTCATTAACAGCGTCTGAAAATATTTTTTCTGCTGGAAGATTTCAAATAGGAGAACATAGACATTCATTGGCGGGAGACGCATTAGAGATTGCAGTTCTATTTAGAGATTGGATTCGAGCGGAGCGTAGAAGGTGCGGTCAACCGGAGATCAACGAAGAAGAAGACAACAACTACAACGAAATCTTGTCCGAGGAAACATGAAGCGACGTCCAACAATTTGACCAACAAATTCCAATTTCATCTGAAGATGCTCAAGACATTGTGAGGAAATTAGAAAAAGTATGGTCAACTATGTAATTTTTTTAATTGCAATTTTACTATGTGATTTGCAACTTTTGAACAACACCACAAAGTTGCAATTTTGAAATTGTATTATAAAAAATCATATTTCTATTAAATAATATAAGAAGCACAAAAATAATTTTGAGATGTTTTTATTACACTATCTTGTTCAATAATTGAAATGTTTATATATATTATTATTTAAAATTAAGTGGAAAAAAAACCCAAATCCCGATCCCAACCCGTCCCCCCAAATTCCGGCCCCTCTTTCGGCGGGATGTGGGACCTCTTCCGGTCCCGCCGGAGCCCGCGTCCCGACCCTCCCCCTGTCCCGCCGGGACTCGCCCCGCCCCGTTGGACATCGCTAGTCTTGTATTAGAAAATGCAAATTTATTTTTCATAATTAGATATTGTATATCATGTATATATACATGTTCATTAATGAAAAGAAGAAGTGAATTATTCTCTTTCATGCTCATTGTTGATCGCTCCATTTAATGTAGTTGAACACAATATTTATATAAAAAATTTAATTGAACCTAATGTATATACCAGATTATATTAGTTTATCATGGAGAAAGTAAAATTAAATATTATTTCATTATAATTAAACGATAAAGATTTATGCCATCCGCTCATAGAAAAAACACAGTACTCCATATGATAATCAGTTCAAAGATATTTTATCGTTGTAATCTTAATTCATTGCATTAAGGATAAGCTATCGCTGTCCCATTCGATCTTTAGGTGTTGGTAATTGGCCGGAGAAAAATTCATTACTTGTAACATGCAGGAGTGATATGCAGTATGGCCAATTTGCCAAAAAGCAAAAAGGTACTTGAAGAAAAGGGAAATCATGATGATGCTCTCTTTGAAATATTGTATAGTAGCCTCCAAATATCACTATCAAGAGGCACAGGTTCCTTGTCGATCGGTTTGTAGTCATCCCAGAAAGAACTAAGAACCTTCCCTTGCTACTCTACCGATAACCCTTGATTTGCCTTATCAAAGCTGCAGATATGTTATTCAAGAATGGGTGGTAGTTAGATGTTACCGTCCTCTTTTTTTAATTCTGCTCTCTTTCGCCATCCTTTTCTTCAAAAAGTCCCGTCTTCCGTTATTAACCTCTCGTGATTCCTCTAGTGTTTGACCGTACCCCGTTTACTTTGATTTTCCATTTATTTTTTAGTTCATTACCCGTATTCATATTAGAATCTGATTACATTCAAATTTGCATTCAGTATTCGAAACTTACTAGCTCTGATTCAAATTTCGCACCGTGAATAATAATATCTATAGACAACTTTTTTTGTTGGTATAACGCTTAGTATCCATAACACCTTGATTAGATAATTTGAATTTGTGTCACGTAAGACCCATTAAAACAGGAAGCGCTCTTGTAAAAAAAATTGTAATTGTGTGACCGGGTGATACTGATGTTAGGGCATATGTTGTAATTGTGTGATCATATGAGGCGATAGATGTGTTTTCTAGCTATGAGGCAGGTGGAAATGGTCCCATTTATAGAGGAAACTTCGTCGAATTTTTTGGAGAATTTAAGAGTAGAGATCTTCAACTATGATACCCAAGGGGGGAAGGATGTTACACCCCGAAGTTTCATGCACGTACGGAAGCGTAGTTAGCCGACTTGAGCTCCGTCAACTCAAGATTCTTCTCAAAGGTCACTTATGACTTAGATGGATGTTAAGAAGATATACGGAAGGTTGGAGGTCATTGGGATTGAAGAAACCACCCCTTGACGAAGTTTGACGAAGATCGGACGATATGCTAAGCGTTTCGTGTTGCGGATGGGATCCACCTCGCAGATTGGGCCGAAAAAAAAGAGCAAAAGTTGAGGAAACTTCTGGAGTAAGATGTGGACGCATATGCGGCGCAGATGGTCTCGCATGTATGAGGCGGTAGCCGACTTTCCTTGGGTATTTAAGCGGTGCTTCACTTTGGAAAATTATTTTTCGACCTCTTCAAGTCTTAAACTCCTCTAAACTCTCCCAAAAACATCCCTAAGGGTTCCTAAGTTAATTCCAAGCTTCATCACTTTCCTCTTTCATCAAAAGTGAAGTAAAAGTTGTGGGGATCATCTAGTTGTTGTTGTTGATGGAGGTACATCTTCTTCCTAGCTAAAAAAAGATTGTTGTAGAGATTGGTTATGCTAAAACAAGGTAAGTTCTCCTTCCTTTTCGTGGATTTGAGCATGTGTAAGTCTTAGCTAAGTTATATGAGGAGATAATATAAGAATAACATTTAAAGGAATTGTGATTGTTATTGTAACTTGTTAAGGTTGTTACGGTAGATATAATGATGGATATGGTGGTATAGGTGTTTGGTTACATGTTGGGTGTGTAGGTCTTGTTGTTGGAAATATGAAGGAAGTGATAGGGTTGAGGGAGGTGTTTTCCGAAGTAGTCTAGAATAAGTTTGTCGCTCTTTTCATATCGGAATCTAGTTTCATAACTAAGAGATTGTCTCTGATTATTGTTGTAGATTGACGTGAGCAATCGAGGGTATCTGATATCTTGCAAAAGGGGACGTTAAAGGTATGTTAAGGCTTCTTACCACTTTTCTTGGCATGTTTGTTAAAGTATCGATGTACGATGAAACGTCTGCTAAAAGGGATATGGTTGTTCTCTGCTCTTGAGAGAATTTCATGGTCCTTGATAGTCCTTAGTTGAGTTCTTAAAGGCTAGAAATGATGTGTGTCGCCTTGTTAATACTTGTAATAGAGTAGAAGGGGAAGGGTATGTCATCATCATAAAAATAGTCCTCATATGCTAATTAAGAAGGTAACGACCTTACGTATTACGATAAAATTATAAAAGGCTAGTGTGGCTCTTTTATGTATGTATGCACCTTATAAAATATCTATAGGGTTACAGACATAGTAATATGGCTTACCACCGTACTATGGCTGGTTGGGCAGACAAGTATTACCACTACAGTTGGGCACGATAACACCGAGTCCCATACTTGGGTCGAGTACGATCGAGTCCTTCTTTAGGGTCGGGGTACGATATGATATTGACCATGTTTGGACAAATATATATCCACTACCGGACCATGGCCAAATGAGCAGTTATACAGTTACCACTAGTGGGCAGTTATGTATCGTTGGATACCACTGATTGGGCAGACACGTTATTTACTACTAATTAATTGGGCAGTCGAGCAGTTAGACATATGACGATGATATAGAGGTATAGAATAAGGTAAGAATGGTTATGACGTATGTTATGGCCTTCGGTGACATTTCAGAGGTTTAGATTGATTCGTATCTCTCTCTTATAATTACGTACTAATGCATTTTATTTTTGCATTACATACTCGATACATTATCTCGTACTGACGTCCCTTTGCCTGGGGACGCTGCATTTCATGTCACGCGGGTTCAGCTAAGCGAGGAGAGTACCCGCCCTTGTAGATCGTGTTCAAATATCAGCTTTGTTGGTGAGCTCTATTTTTTTTCGGAGTATAGTTGAGTCGGGGTTATATTATGTTCTATTGATACTGTGGGTATGTCGGGTGCCTTGTCCCTACTTATGTATTATGTCGACATTCTCTTTAGAGGATTTGTAAACCGGTCCTATGTTGTACAGTTTTTCGGCATGGCCTTGTCGACCTTAGCTTGTATATATGCGTGGGTTGAGTTCTTCTGTTTGCAGAGTTTTATGCTAAGCTGTGTTACGATTGTCATTTTGAGGCCTTGTCGGCCCAGACGGTTATGTGTTTGTGTGATGATATCCAGGTGGTTCGCACTGGCCGTCCATGCGACGAGTTTCCGGCCACACCCCCAAAACTAGGATGTGACACTTAAACTGAGACCCCTGGTAAAAAAGATTTTATCCATTCTAACACAATCTTTGCTATTATCTAAAGACAATTGTTTGATTATTGTGTAATTTTTAAACATTTCGTTTAAATGTAAATATTCAAAATTAACTAATTTAATACTATATAATGGAGTACTCTGTATAAGGAAAATGACACGAGCTCAAAATCAGAGTCCCTAGTTGTGTAATTTCAAGGAGAGAGGGCTGGAGTTTAAACGAACAGTACTCTCCTTACAACCTGTCACCCATAAGTTTACAGGTTGGCAATGCATTGCCCAATGCTGCTA
Source organism: Anisodus acutangulus (assembly GCA_029783415.1). Lineage (NCBI taxonomy): Eukaryota > Viridiplantae > Streptophyta > Magnoliopsida > Solanales > Solanaceae > Anisodus > Anisodus acutangulus. The sequence continues at coordinate 45,770,725 of CM056501.1, read as the reverse complement.
TGATGCCAAATAACAAACTCTAAAATCAAAATTGAAAAGTCACCTCTTTATTAACCAACTTCCTTTTTATTTTGTCAATAATAAAAATGTGACGTGGCTTCCTGGTTCATTATTCGATACAAATTTCATTATCACCTCCTATTTATTTTATACCTCCCATTCTCCCTATTCTCTCCGTTCAATCTTCTCAAACAAGTTTTCTTCTCTCTACTCACACCAACTCTGAGTCTAAATCGATCAAAATGGGAATATGCAGTTCGTGTGAATCTACATCTGTTGCTACGGCAAAATTGATACTACAAGACGGAAGATTACAAGAATTTCCGTATCCAGTAAAAGTTTCGTACCTGTTACAAAAGGATCCTTCAATATTCATATGTAACTCCGACGAAATGGATTTCGGAGATGTGGTTTCCGCCGTAAGTGCCGATGAAGAGCTTCAACCAGGTCAACTTTACTTTGCTTTGCCGTTGAGCAATCTGAAACGTAAGCTTAAGCCGGAGGAAATGGCAGCATTAGCTGTTAAAGCTAGTTCTGCATTGGACAATTGTAGCGGTGAGAAATACAGTTGTCGCCGTAAAGGTTCATATTTCTCAACGGAAAAGAGAAAAGGTGGAGAAAATAACGGTTCCGCGGCGGCGGAATTGAGAAGAGCGCGGAGTACTGGTGGTAGTGGGAGGAGAGGGAAGTTTACGGCGAGGTTAAATGCAATACCTGAGTAGAGTTAATTTTGGGGGGCAAACAAACTGTTCAATTTTTTTTTTCATTTTTGGGAATAGTAGAAGAGTAGTTGAAGTTAATATTCAAGATCTGCTCTCTCATTAGTGTCTACTTGTCAGCTAATACGGGGTTGTATGATCACAATTTTCACCTCTAGCTCGATGAATTTGATAAGCAATATTGGATTAAAATTAAAATGGATATTGCATCAATTTGCATGATTTATCATCAATGACAACACCTTCAATATACTTTCTTCTTAATTATTCTAAGTTAAAATATCTATACTAAGACGTTAATTAGATCTAGAGATGATAAAGACAAAGGTTGGCGTCTTCTAACTTTCTCATTCACGCCACTTACGTAACGATGACGATGAGCATGGATTAAAATGGTGAATACGCGAAAGTGCTTAAATTTTATACTTTTCAACAGTGTAATTTTTTTTGAATGAGATAGATTAGTTACTATAATAGACAAAAGTGATTTGACAAATAAAATATTTTTTACACTGTATAAAAACGAAATTCTTTTTTGTATAATCAAATCATAGAGAAGAACTAGAACTAATTGCAATAATTAAGTAGATTTATTTGGTAAATAAAGTAGACAATTATGTACGATAAGGTAAAGGGCCTACTTTGAAATCGCGATGCAATTACTAGGTTGTGTATCTGTAACGTAAATACAACATAATCTTAAATATTAGTATGATTAATGGGTTATAAAAATATAAATACACATTTGATCTTCTTTTAGTTTAAATAATAGTTAATTAAGCAAAAAAAAAACTAAATAAACCTTTTTCAGATGAATATCTAACTAAGTTTTAATGTGTGATTAATAACGTATCCAGTAAAATCTCACCAAGTAGGGTCTGAGGAGTGTAAGATGTACGCAGACATATATATATATATATATATATATATATATATATATATATATATATATATATATATATAAGAAAATTTGAAAATGAAAAAGAAAAAATATTAAAAATCATCTGGTAACTACACCATATAGAAATTAAACATACCAAATTATTCCTCATGACATTCAAATTCATTTTGTAATGTGGCCTTTCAAACATGTCCTTACTCGAATAGAGTAAAATATTTTTAGCATTATTAGTGCATATAAATTAAAGTTCAAAAATGAAAAGAATAGGAGAAAAACATCTTGTTGTCGACTACAAACCAAGCAGGCTAAGGTCAGATTCCGTTGTTTGACTTCGTAGCACATGAATTCTGGACATCACAGATATTACAAAGGTAATATATAATTATATATTATGAACATATAGTCCATAATTAGCCAACAAAGTAATAATTTGAATTTTTGGAACCATGTTAAACTAATCTATATGTTGTGAAGAGACAGTTCAGTGATTTAAAAAAGGAAGCTACTATTAACGATATGAATCGCAAGTCATGAAACTGCTAGCTCACTCCAGCCCTCTTGGCTCTTGCTCTTTATGTTCCCTCTTCTTAAGCCTTAACTATTGATGAAGGTATAAAAAAACTAATCCAAATGAGTGAGATGAATTATTGCAACAATGTATGGGCTCAAAGAAAGAAAAATATTGTATATGATCAATGTGTATTTGCAAGAAATTCTTGAGGGAAAAATAACATTTTACTTTCTCCACCACTACAATTATTTTGCTAAAATAATAGGGTCATAATAAATTGACATAACTCGGTGTTTAATTAGAAGGAGTAAGGCTTAGCTAGCTAATCTTAACTTTCTTACAGCTGGAAGCATGTCACAGTCATTATCTACATTTAATATTTGTTTATTTCTTTGATCATCATGTGGAAAATTACTTCAGTGTCTCTGGACTCTGATTTAAAAAGACTTATCATAAACTATGCATTAATTTCAACTTTCAAGTCAGCAAGCAACAAACAATGCGACAAACAATACATGACTTTTACCCATACAACAAGTTACAATTTGATTTTTTTTTTCTTTTGAGTACGTACCCAACTAATGAATTACATAATGTCATATGTTGTAATGAAAAAAAGTTGGTATATTTTCCCGTAATTAGAAAAGCAAGTTGCAAAATGGTAGTGAGACTAATTAATATAGGTAGGCCTTTTAATTTTTAAGCAAAAGTAATTGGTTAAGGCTGGACACATTCTGTTGATATGCTTCAACTCTATTGTAGTTACATCACCATCAAATCTTGGGGAAAAAAGGGAAAGCCAGCTAGGAGAATCCGATGCTTTACATATTTCAAGCAGATGGGGTAACACTTAGTAAATCGGGGATTATGGGTGAATGAATTAAATGAATATTTACATGTTATATTTTAGTTATGTGAATCCTTTAGGGGTGAATTCGGGTGATACTATAAGGTTGTCTGGTGGATCGGGTTGGCTCGATCCCCGGCCCGTCCCGATAGCCTCCCCGACCCCCTTTAAAAAGAATGCGGTAGCGGGGTTCGAACTCGGTACGGGACTAGGGCTCGTCCCGATCCCTCCCCAACCGCCACCCGTCTCGCTCCGCCCCGTCTCTCGTCCCCCCCCCCCCCCCTTGCAAAAATAGTCATTGCACAACGGGTCAATTTCAATTTTGGCCGTTGGCAACGGCTTATAACGGCCATTTTGGCCCCCGTACCCCCTTAATATTTATTTTTACCCTTAAGTTAGTATATTTACACTTTAACTCTATTTCTCAACTATAAATACCTCATTTTTCTCTTCATTTTTCTCACAAATCTTCCTACCATCTCTGTAATATCTCTCTCTACAAGTCTACATTGCACACTAAATATTATATTTTATCTGTTAATTTCTATTAAAGTTCAAAAATTGGGAGTGAAGTTGACAACTAGCTTGAGGATCATCGAGCAAAGTTTCAATTTTCAATCTCGATTACACATCGACGTTACGTTGGCGTTTGGTACCTTCGTTCCATATTTCAATTATTATTGTTACTTAATTTTAATTATCGCACTTAATTTCATTATCTTTAATTATTTATTTGCATAATTATAATGGAACAAAGTGGAAGTTTCTCTGGTAGAGGTACTAGGGGTAACAAGGGTAAAGGTGCATCTTCTAGTAACCTAGTTACGATGATTTCACTCATATAGATGAAACAGATTTTTTAATGTTAATATTAATATACCATTAGATCATGATGTATATTCTGCATCTGAACCAAACTTTAATTTAGAAAATGAATTAGAAGATAATTTAGATAACACACCCACTGGTGCACCTCCACCTCAGGCTCAGGCTAAGCCTAGGGCTGAAACTGAAACTGGAATGCCTCATATTCCCCCTAGTATGAGTCGAGGCCAAAAATAACGAAAATTAAAATCACATGCATGAGATTTTTTTTGATAGGGACATTCCTAAGCAACTAGCTATATGTAAAATTTATCGCGAAGTTTATAAATTTAAAACTGGAAAAGGTCTAGATAGGATGAGAGGTTTAATGAGACGTGTAGAAAACTCTCACAAAGCAAGGTATAACCAATACTTGGCTGAAAAATCAGGTGTGCAAATGCCTTCTAAGTCGGGACAAGGTTCACATAGTGTCCCCATACATCGCTTAAAATGGAGATGGAAAGAACCTTAACAATGTGAACTTCCAGTTAATATTTAGCCGTTGCAGGAACTGTTCTAGTGGTTCAAGCAGGGTCCGAAGAAGAATCTGAGAAAAGTGAGTCAAAGTCAGAACTCTTAGTCGAGCTGATGGCGAGATCGATTTTTTGTTCGAGGTGAAAGAGGAAAGAGACAACTGTAGCGCCCTATTTTGACCTTCTCGGGTCAAAGCGGAGCGCGGACGTGTCCGTGGTTCCTGGGTAAAATGATTGAGGAGTCGCCACCTAATTATCTTTTACGGTGAATAAGGACACCTACATATTAAACTAAGTGCTGCAATGTAAACTCCAATTTTAAGGTCTACGAAACTAGCGAGATTCTAGGTAAGGGTTCTTTATTATCCTAAAGGGAAGGGGTTAGGCATCCTTTAAGATCCGCTAACTTGCGGTTATCCGGTCAAACTCAGGTTAATTATTACTAGGAAAAATGCATGTTTGGCACGAGTTAAAGATGTTTGCAAATAATTAATAAAAAGAGGATGCATTTTAAAAGGATAGATAAATGTAGAGATTTTTCAAAATATGCATTTATATGATATCTAAAGAGAAATACATGTAGAGTTGGAAAAATATGTTTTTGACAATTGATAGTAAAATAATTTATTTATAATGCTAAATGGTAAAATTTTGGGAATCAATGAATTGTAAATTGACAAAAGATAAACTTATTCGGTATGATTAATAAAGCGAATAAAGATGACGAAAGTTGTTTTTTTGAAAACCTTGAATACGCGTGACGAGCCTAAAATAAATAACTAGCGAAGGGTTTCTAAGTTTGAAATTACTTAGAAACCTTCAAATAAAATAAGCTAGCTGACGGGTTTCAAATCTTAAACTACTATGAATTAATCCTAAGTTTGCCTATTCTAAGCGTTTCAATAGTTACATAAGTGCGATAAATAATATTACAATACAAAGCGGGATAAAAGGCGAATTTAAAGAAAGAAATAAAATAAATAAACTCCGAGGAATAATTGCCTTTATTTACTTTAGTCCACTGCCATATCAGAACAAGCGGTTAGAAACGGTTAAATACAAATAACTTCATATCCGTATTCAAAAGCTTGAATGTTTTGATCGCGGAAACTGGACTTAAATTTTGAAAAAGAACATTCCAATCACGTCGTGAAATTTGCAAACATATGACTAATGTAGTTTATTTTTGATTGCCTCGCCTACTAAGCGTGTCGGTCTCGGGTGAAATAGAAAAGATCACTATAATCACGTCGTGGCTGCGAATATATAACTTGTTGGTTATTTTAGTCACCTCGCCTACTAAACATGTTGATCTCGGATAAAAAGGTTTAAGTCTTCATCATTGCCCAGTTATATTTAGTCTTTGCATGTGGAGGCCTCAAAATCGACAGATATTTTCATCGGCGAGTGTAGTAGTATCGTGTTCAAATCAGGTAAAATTTTAAAATGAAACGAAGCTTAAGCCCGACGTGAGCGGTAAAAGCGAAGCGAGAGAATAATTTCCGGAAAAGGCAGCGGTGTTTAGTTTAAAACATAAAAAGCATTAAAGCGGATATTTGAATCAAACGATTCAAACAGGAAAACAATATCTGAAAGGTGCGATGTTGATTTAAAGCATAAAAATGATAAAAGCGATAAAGCGATGTCTGAAGCGAGAGCAAAGCGGAAAAAAACAAACGCGCTTGAGCGAGCCAGGCGGTATTTATTCAAAGCGGTAAAAACAATGATATAAAGTAAGAAATCTAAAGCATGATCAACTTAATAAAACAATAATATATCCGTTGCACGGATATCTAAAACGATTAAACTAAGAAAAAAAAGAGAAGCGAAAGCGAAGAAAAGCGCGCTACGAATTCAATTTCATCGGCCTTTAATGCGATATTAATAAAAGCGATAAAACAATGCCAAAAAGAAGCGTTAAGCAGTTTAAAATATCCGACCCGAGAGTTACGAAGTGAAATATTCAAATCGATCGCTCAGGCCGTCGATGACCCGACCGGATCGATGATCCAAACTTCGAATCGATTTGACGCAAATTCCGGATAACCAATAACCAGAATATGGAATGCAAAGTGCAAAATATCCAAATCGGGTCGGCCGACCCGGATCGATGTTCAACTTGGATCGATTTCAACACCCAATCAGTCGGATAACCAATAACAAGAATATGAAATGCAAGAATTACGAAAATGTTACCCAATAGGTCGACAAACCGGCTTGATGTTTGACCCGGATCGGTGTGTTTGACGAAATCAAAATAAATTCATCAATTTGGATAACCAAATGACAACAACAACAATGCAAGAAATTTGGAAATTCAAATCGGGTCGACCGACCGAGTCGATGTGACCGAATTGGAGTTTCAACGAGAATCAAATAATTTCATCAATTTGAGATAACTAATGTAACAATGAATAATGCAAGAAATTTGGAAATTCGAATCGAATTCGACCGAAATCGATGATTCAAATCAAATTTTAACACCAAATTGAGATAACCAACATACATAAATATGAAATGCAAAAATTAAAATGTTACCGAAGGCAGAGATTCGACCGACAAAATCGGTGAAGAAAATGGAGAATCAAAATGGGAGAACAAACCTTTTAGGACTTGATTCTTGAAACAACAAAGAAAGCCAAATGCTTTAAACTCAAGAACACAATAAAATATTTATGTATATATGGAATAATCTTAGAAAATCCTTCCAAAATCTATTTTTCTCCCGAAAATCTCCTCTTTTAAATGAAGAACAATCATGGGGTATTTATGAGTGGATTCCCCCAGAATCGAGTTGAAATTAAAAATAAGGGGCTAACAATTACAGTTTTTGTGGGTATGGGTGGCGGATGATTTTGTGGGTGGCAGAATGCAGAGGGGTTGGTGGTGGCGGGCGAGGTGACCGGCGACGTGGGTCGCGGTATGGGGGTGTGGGGTCGGCTTTGAGGTTTTTAGCTTTAGGTTTTTTTTGGTTTTTGTTTTTGTGAAATGGGGTAAGGGTTTGGGTTAAGAGAGAGGATGGGTCGGTTTGGAGTGTTGGGCGGGCGGCGGGTTAGTGGAGGTGGGGCGATGGGGAAATAAAAAGGAGTTAGGTGAGGGTGAAGGGTTGGCCGATTGGGCTTGGAAAATAATGGGATTGGGCTTGTAGGAATTTAATTTGGGGATTGGGCTTGGGCCGAAAAAAAAGGGTTTAATTTAGGTTGGGTAGAAATTGTATTGGGTTAGGAAATAAAAATGGGTTAGGAATTGAAAAATATAAAAGGGGTTTAATATTAAAAGATATTATATATATATATATTTTGTAAAAAGATGTGAATTATTTAAAATAACATATGACGTGATAATAATAAAATATAATATTTGCGAAATGTTTAATGCTAAATAAGGGAAATCGATGCAATTTTATGAGAATAAAATAACATAAATTTTTGGATAAAACTTATGATTGTGATAAAAATGCAAATAGCCAGTAAAAAATGCGAATAATAATAATAATAAGAGAATAATATGCATATATATATATATTTTAAAATTGTTTTAAAAGTGTCAAAAATGTTAAAAATTACGAATAAAATCATAAAAGATGGGACAAAATTGGGTGTCAACAACAACCTCGGCCTCCATCGAGTCTAGATCATTCTCTATCTTCTTACATACCGCCACGACCAAGTACATGGCCGAATTAACCCGATAACGGGGGGAGTTATAGGTCCTAAATATGATAAACACAGAGATAGGGAAAATATAGCAAAATTAGTTGTTGTAGAGGGTTTGCCTTTTTAATTTCCTTCCTCTCCTAGTTTTATTCATTACATTCGAGAACACATATAATCCTGCTTTTAACAATTTTCCTAGATCAATTGTTAGAAGAGATGTTTTTAAATTTGCGCATGAATATCAACAATTTTTACGTTATGCATTGTATCATTTTAATGACAAAATGGCTATCACTTCTGACATAGGCATTAGTACTAACTGTAATGATTATTTAAATGTTACATGTCATTGGATATATCAGAATTAGTCTATGCAAAAATGTATATTAGCATATAGATATATCGATGAAAGACACACTGGAGCTTTTATTTCAAGAAATATTCATGAAATTTGTGAATATTATGGAATTACTGATAAAATTATAACTATTACATTAGATATGCTTCTTCTAATGATTATGCTGTAAACCTTTTAAAAACTCGATTTACTCCATCGTTTTCCGACATTTTTCATATTAGATGTGCATATCATATTTATAACATAATTGTAAATGATGGCCTAAAACTTTTTAAAGACATCCTTGATAAAGTATAATTTGCTATAAACTTTATTTTTAAAGGTAATAAAATACAAAGACACAAAAAGTATAAAAAAATTATCATGATTGTGGATTATTGTCTAAACTAATGTTTATAATTAATCATACTAATAGTACATAGTGACAGAATTCATGAAAGTCTTTTATTCATAACATGAATTCTTACAAAGCAATAACAAGATAATATAATAATATTATTCTTGAGAGTTAAAAGTGCAAGTAAAAGAAAAGCAAGTAAAGCCCTTTATTGAGGGTCTATTACATGAGATACAAATGTGTTTTTCCAATGTGGGAAAGAGTTAATGCTAATATTCCCTCTCAAACTCGCGATGGTGTAGACAGAAGCATCGAGAGTTTGCCAAGAAAGAACCGGTGACGCTTTAAGGTATGCGCCTTTGCGAAGAAATCTGCAAGTTGCATCGAAGATGAGACAAATGGCAAGGATAGAGTGCCCTGCTGAAGATGATATTAAATAATATGACAATTAATCTCAATATGCTTGGTACGTTCATGAAAGACTGTGTTGTGCACAATCTGAATAGAACTCTTATTATCATAGTACATCGGTGTTGGTGAGGAAAGAGAGACACCCATATCAACCAATAACCGACGTAACCATACAATCTCACACGTAGTAGAAGCCATAGCACGATACTCTGCCTCAGTTGAAGAGCGAGAAACCACGTTGTGTTTCTTACTTTTCCATGAGATGAGTGAATCTCCTAAAAATACACAATAATCAATAGTTGATTTCCGACCAGTTAGGTCACTAGCCCAATCTACATCAAAAATGCACGAAGCTCCAAGGATGAGGTCGATGGAAACAAGAGACTCTGATAAATTGTTCCTCAAAGATAGCGAAGAATACGCATAACTGCAACCCAATGTACAGATGTAGGAGAGCAAACAAACTGACTGACAATGTGAACAACATATGCAATGTCAGGGCGAGTAATGGTGAGGTACACCAGACTCCCTACAACTGAATGATATAAAGTGGGATCAGGAAGAGGATCCCCGTCAGTAGGTGTATATCGAACATTAGCCTCAAGAGAAGAGTCAACTATACGAGTATCTATGAGACGGGCCCGCTCAAGGATATCTGCAGTGTACTTAGACTGAGAGAGAAGATATCCCTCCTCAGAATAAGCTACCTCAATGCCTAAAAAGTAACGTAGATGACCTAAATCTTTCATCTCAAAACGGCGAGACAAAGTAGATTTTAGGTTTGCAATACCATCAATATCATTACATGTAATGATCATGTCATCAACATACAACAAAAGCAAAATACAACCTGCAGGGGATGATTTAACAAATAACGCCGAATCATGAAAGCTGGAAATAAACCCAAGAGATGATACTACAGTAGAGAACTTGTCGAACCAAGCTCTTGGAGCCTGTTTTTTTTTTTTACCATAATGAGCTTTCTTAAGCCTGCACACCTATCATGGACTATGTGAAACACCAGGTGGAGGGACCATGTAGACTTTGTCTTGAAGATCCCAATTCAAAAAAGTATTTTTAACATCCATTTGTGAAATATGCCAATGACGAACAGAGGCCACTGCAATAAGAACCCGGACATATGTCATCTTTGCAACAGGTGCAAAAGTCTCTTCATAATCCATACCATATTCTTGAGCAGAACCCTTTTGCAACCAAACGGGCTTTATATCGCTCAATAGAACCATCAGACTTGGTCTTAATCTTGTACACCCATCGAGGACCAATAATTTTCTTACCAGTCGGTAGAGAAACCAAATCTCAAGTACCAATTTTGTTCAAAGCAGCCAGTTCTTCATTCATAGCCTCTTGCCAAAGAGGATCACGAGCTGCCTCAGAGTAGGAGGTAGGCTCACAGAGAGAATTAATAGAAACTAGAAAGGAAGCGAATGATAGGGTATAGCAAGAATAATCAAAATCGGATACCTGAGTAGATCACATAGTGCATTTAGGATAGCGGGGTGGATCTGGATCTGCAACCACAAGAGGTTCTGAAATAGGCGTATGAAGGGGCTGAGTATCAATATCATGGGACCTGCCAGAAGACTGAGAAGGAACATATGATATAGATGTAGAATCAGATGGGCAATCAACAGCAAAGAGATCAATATCAATAAGGTCAGATTTTGTCATGCTATGTGAGGTAGGTGAGATGGAAAAGAAAAGAACATGCTCAATAAAAAAAATTATGAGACACATACAATTTTCTTGAAACTAGATCATGACAACGATAACCTTTCTGCCCAACCCCATATCCAAGAAAAACACAAATGGCGACACGAGAAGATAACTTAGTACGCTCTGCATGTGGACGTAGAACAAAACATGTAGAACCAAAAACTCTAAAATGGGAATATAGTGGGGTGTGACCAAATAGTCTAGCATACGGAGAAATCTTAAAATTATGAGAGGTAGGGATCCTATTAATAAGATAAACAGATGTAAGGACAGATTCTCTCCAAAATTCACTAGGTACACTAGAGGACAAAAGCATGGATTTAGCGGTCTCAACAATATGCCTATGCTTTCTCTCGGCTACCCAATTTTGTTGTGGTGTATCAGTACAAGAAGACTGATGTATTGTACCATTAGCTTTGAAAATACCAGAAAGATCCCCACTAGTATATTCACCTCCTAAATCATCTCGAAAACATTTAATAATGGTATAATGTTGAGTTTTCACATAGGCTTGAAACTCAACATAAGTATGAACAAAATCAGAACGTCTTTTCAACAAATAAACCCAACAATGACGAGTATAATCATCAATAAAAAAAATATAATATCTGGAGCCTCCCTTAGTAGGGATATGTGATGGCCCCCAAACATCTGAATGAACTAGATCAAATGGTGCAGAAGAAGTAGAAGTACTAAGATTACTAAGATTAAAAGGCAAAGCAAAAAAAAATTCCAAGTTTACATCCACTACAATAAGAAATATCATCCGATTGTAAATCACCAAGAACACTCGTATTACACATAAAATGCAGGAGAGAGCCTGATACATGACCAAGTCTAGAGTGCCACAAATAAAACTTCAAAGAGGAAGGTGTTAAATGAAAAGAAGAATATCTGCTGCATGAGTAGGAAGATGCAGCTCATCCAAAACATAGAGACTTTTCCCCTTTCTACGCCCTGTCCCAATCACTCTCTTGGATTTTAGATCGTGCACATAACAAGAATTAGGGTAAAGTCCAATAAAACATCCAGAGTCACATATTTGACCAGCAGAAGCAAGATTCATATGTAATTTTGGAATGCAATAAACATCAGGTAATGATATAGTGGATGTATGAATGGTGTCAATGCCTGTCAATGGCATAGGTGTGCCATCAGCAGTCACAACAGAAGTGGAAGGGGGTCAGAAGACATAGTTACAAAGGCGGATGAATCAAGAGACATGATTTTCAGCTCCAGAGTCTAAGATCCAAGAAGACGAAATGATACTTGAACTAATAGATGGTGATGAGCCGAAATGAGCAGAAAGAGCATAAGACTGAGCATTCTTTTGAAACTGTTGGAAGGCGATGAACTTCTGAAATTGGTCAGCTACAGAATCAGTATTGTGACTCACAGAGGCTCTTGAAGCTGGGTGATCAAGAGAGGGCACAAAGGCAGCCTGAGTCGGTGGATACGAGTTCTGGAATTGACCCCCATAATATGGCTTCTGTTGAGAAGACTTCTGTCGTTGTCCCGAATGTGGAGGCTTAGAACCTGACGTCTTCAATAGCTCAGGACATTGATTCTTCCAGTATCCTGGTTTCTTGCAATAATTACAATTACACATGATAGATGTTCTATACTGGTGTGTAGGGGCTGCAAGGACATGTGCAGACGAAGGAGCTGCCAATACGGAAGTAGAAACCTTATGTACCCCTTTTAGAGTCTTCAAACATGTTTCTTAAGTCATAAGTTCATTTACCACATTTTCAACAGATGGTAAGGGTTTGCGGTGCAACAAGCTTGAACGACAATTCTCACATTCTGATCGAAGACTCATCAATAGTTGAACAAGACGATCTTCATATCTGCATTTAATATAAGCATCACATGCTTGCAATTCAGTAGATTCCGTCATTGCTAACTGATCCCACAAAATGGTCATTGCACAGAAATAATCTTGAATGCCCAAGTCATTCTGTACTAGTGCACGAATTTGATTATGGCGATATTTAACAAAGAAAATTATTCTGCACAAACAACCTTGACAGATTATCCCAAATCTTTTTAGCAGTTTTGAACTTAGCCAATTGAACACCAAAATCTTTATTCAACAGAGTTATTAATTCAAGTAATAATCTTTGAATTATTGGTCTCCCAAGTCCTAAATAATTCATCAAAATTTTCATCTCCAACTTTAGGGCATTTGGCTTTTCCAGACATAATCTCAAAGCGCCTTTCTCTTCAAAAAATTTACCATGACATAACTCCAATAGAAATAATTTTTTCGATCTAACCGAACAACAATAGTTTGCAAAGAATCATCACCTCCAGCCATTATGAATTTTAAACAGAAAAATCTCAAATAACAAGCAACAAAATAATAAAGGGCAGATCTCACTAATCAGATGCGGAAGCCAAGAAGACGAAATCTGGATGCGGAAGCCAAGATCAGAAAGAGCACGAGCAGCCAAAACAACACAAGAATAAGCCAAAAAAAAAATTAACTGATACTAGGGGCGTGCTGCATGCGAACCCCCAACTAACTTACCGCGAAGTTGGATCCGTGATCGAGCTAAAAATATTAACTTGCGCTCTTGGCTCTAATACCATGATAGAATTTATGAAAGTCTTTTATTCATAACATGAATTCTTACAAAGCAATAACAAGATAATAGAATAATACTATTCTTGAGAGCTAAAAGTGCAAGTAAAAGAAAAGCAAGTAAAACCCTTTATATATGATCTATTACATGAGATATAAATGTATTTTTTTTTCAATGTGAGACATAAATAATGTGAGAAAGTTAATGCTAATACATAGATGATTCTAGAACCCATGTATAGTCTATAGATATAATTTGAGTGGAAGATAGTGAATATTTTGCGCGCACCTGTATATAGAAGTGTATACATGGCTCTGTACTGCAACTTTGTGAATTTTGTTGTTTTAACTTTTTAAATTTGCTATTCATATTGTACTGCGAAAATACCTATAATGAGGCAAATCGTTTTGATTGATTCTGAAGTGATGTAGACTTAAACGCCAATAGAGTTTAATTTATATATGGTCAATTTGTAACTTGAAATATATAAGGCATATATATTACCCGTTTTAAAATAAAATTGTTGAAAAAAGTTATTGGGCGGGGTCCAGCATAAGAGTTGCTAACCTATTAGCTTGTTTTACTTCTGAACTTTGTCTATAACGTATAAATACATTATTATAGATGTTGAGAAAATGGAGATTTGTTCATCATAGTATTACGGATAGGGTTTACAAAGAGGACATCGCGTGTGGACAAAGGGATTCATCTTGAAGATTTCTACTGTTGATTATTCAAATCGTGATTAGTGTAAATCCGTTTCAGCAAGAAAAAACCTGTAATTCTCCTAAATAGTATTTTTAATTAAGTACTACAAAAACATACTTACAGTTTAAAAGGTCGTCGCCACATCAGTGTATAATATATAGAGTAATTGAGTAAAATCCAAGAATGTAACCCAAAAAAACACAGTAAAATCCAAGAACATTGAAGTGATGTTATAGTATCCGATAGTGCAACTTTTAGAAGTTGGTTATTCTATTAATTTAAGCGGAAAGCATTGATTGTGCAAATAGTGTGTGGACCTTCACAAAGTGAGGCATTCTTTAGTTTCATGAAAATAATAAAGTAGGTATATGTTTGACAAAAACGCCAAGCAAATTTTGGAACTTTGTGGGATCGATGAATCTGATGTTTCTAACTCTTATTGCAAATATAGTATCTACTTCCATAAAATAGAGATATTTATAACATCGGTTCGAAGTCTCGGTAAGGTAACATAGAAGCTGATCATAATCTCATTGAAATCTTAAAATCTTTTCAAAAGATAATCAAGAAGCTATATCAATAATAAGAGACTTTTGCTATCTACCACTTAATAGTTATCAAGTTGAAATTATGGAGATAAAGGTAAAGGCAATTTCTTTGGTTGGGTCCCAAAATTAATTAATGCGTTTAAAGGATCAAACATCCTATTCATTTCCCAGATTTTATTTCACGTTGTTTCTTCACACAAGGGGAAATTCCAGAAGGCAAAATTCCCCACCTGTATCATAGGTTTCTTGGCCAGGTGAAATGTAAATCGAGGAATATACGTGAGTGACAGCCCTGCAAGGGAGAGGATCAACGGGACACGAACCCAACAACAACCCTTGCAATATTTCAGTAAAGACTGTCACCACACGGATTCAAACCCACGACGTCCAAGTGGTTGTACCCCAATCACCTTGTCACTTACCAACTCGTCTATGCCCCGGGGACAATTTCACGTAATTTGTGCACTCATAAAAGATTAAGCACTATGCTTCCCTCCACATAAAAAAAATTAAATATATATATATATATATATATATATATATATATATATATATATATATATATATATATATATATATATATATAGAGTCATATCAAATTAAATGTGCATCATTATCAATAAAATGATAATCATTACATCCACTAGTGTAAAGTTGTGAATCCTCCTTTTTAAAAAAATTGTACGGTGACTGAGCAAGGAGACCATGGGGCTATGGTTGGATCCACTGACAAATGAACACTTCGCTAAAACCAAAATCCCCAGAATGATTAATTGCAAGGTGAAGTGCACCACCTTTATTGAGTAGCTAGCTTATCTTTTGAATTTCAAATCGTTATTTGTCTATCGACTATCTTCCATTCCCTCACAACAACACCTCCCTTGTCATTTTCCTCTTTCCGAATCACGACCTTTATAATTTGCTAGACAAAACTGTGTCTTCATCATTACAGTTTTAGCGTCGTCTATTCATTGATTATCAGTAAGTCGTTTGTTTGGTTGTTCCTCATCAAGTTACTGTTTAATCATCGGAAGTTCAATATAATACACTTGGCAGTTGGGACCGGTTTGGTTTAAAGACAAATTATATAAGGATTTGTAATGTGCGAATTAATAATGCAATTGGGGATCATTTGGTTTCATATATAAGGCATGATAATATTTGCATAAATTCTAGTAGCACTAATAATACATTGTTTGGTTGTCCATTGGTAGCATGCATGAAATTCAACATGAGCAATGCAATCTTTGGTCGTCATTTTTGTTGCCTGTATAAATAATATAATACTTGCATAAGTTGGGCATGAAGTCTTGCCAAAAAAAAAGAGGATTAGTATTCAGGTCTTTAAATAAGTTTTAAGGACTCATGCATGTATTTTAATATATGCTCCGTATTCTCAGCTTTGCTATTTCAAGCATAATGGGTTGTGGTTGGAAATTATCTTTCGTAATGCTTTTCCTGTTTGACATTCTAGCTAATTTAGTGATTAGAAAACCAAGAAATTGCCTGCAACACTTATCTACTGACCTGAATAATAATAGCCTAAAAGGATTTATTTATTTATTAAGTGAAAATTAGTACATGAAACCATATAATTAAAAGTTAAATAATTTAGGTCATGTTCCCTTTAAATATAAATCAATTAATGTTGATCCAAATATTGTGTTGTCTAATAAAAGCCCTGGCGTTGTGCCTTGTCTCATCAGCCTGCTATACAATAACAGCAACTGCACAAGCAATGGAGGCAAGGGTGTTGTGCCTTTAAGATGCTGCAGTTTTATGCAGCTGAAAAATGAAGGCCCTTGGATTTTCGTATGAATCAGTTGAAGGCTGATACAGAATAAGCAGCTTAAAATTAAGGCCGCTTGATATTTCTATTTCACTATGAGAACGTAATGCATTTGAGATCTATTTCACTTCTGAAGACACAAACTATAGGACAGATTAATAAAGCATCAATGGGAGCAATTTGCTCTCTCCTGGGTAGGACTTGTAGGTTATATCAGTTGCTTTGTTCTCAAACCCTGGTCATTCAGTCACATCCCGCGATTTACTGGTGGTAGTGCTGAGGAACCGGGACTACTATCTCCTGGAATAATCTGATGTAATCCGGGAAGCTGGATATCAAAAAAAAAATCGAAGTTAGATCCTCTCTACTTGAGAAGTCAAATTATATAGAAATTTCCTTGCAATTCTGCATCCACTATTTTTTTGTTAAGCCGAGTGTCTATCGGAAACACCCTCTCTACTCCATAAAGATCGAAGTAAGGTCTGCATACATTCTACCATCTCCAGACCCCACTTAGTGGAATTACACCGGATATGTTGTTGTTTGTTGTTTAAATTATATAGAAATTTCCCCGAGTTTCCCTTTTGAGATAGTAATTTAGTAAATGGCCTCTTTTTTTTTGTTTTTCTTGCAATTTTATAAATCTTTTAGATCACAGTCTAAAGATTTTTTTGACTAATGAAATCTTATGAGAAAATGTTAGACCACAATTTAAAATAAAGTTTTGTAAGTTATTACAACATTAGACTCGTCTAATGTTTTATATGTAAGATTGAGAAATATATGAACAAACACCAGATGTTAGTCTAACGTTGTCTAAAAGAGTAATTTCATAAAATAATATATTTGCACAAATTTTAAAAAATTGAGACAAAATCTAAATGATGACTAAATGGAAATTTGTGTAAATCATCCCGAATTATGCCTCGATGGGATAAAGGACTCACTGCCAATTGGGCTTCAAAAGTAAATTGTCCAAAGTAAGAAAAGGCCTGGCACTGATTTAATTTGATACCGGGCTTTCAGAATTGGATTGTCCAACGTAACAAATGGCTGAGACAGAAGCACGATGGTCAAGCATATGTTTTATTGAAACGAAATTATATTTTTGAAACAAAAGAAAAGTAAAATAAGCGCTTCGAACAAACCCAGAGATAACTCATGACACTCGTAATTGAATTAAATTAAAACTAAATCGACACAAAAGCAGAATAATTATCTTATCCAAACAAGTTAGGATGCAAAGGGTCATCAGAAATTTCCACCAACCTCTCAGTTTTCACTCTGTTTCTATGACTTTTGAATCTCTATAAATGTTGTGTGTTGTATTTTACATTTTCCTCTGGGGGAGAAAAACAAATTTATCGGTAGACCAAAAATTAAGACTAAATAGGCTGCATGGCCATGAGAAAAAGTAGCACGGGACAACTTCTCTTCGTTATCAAATGATTTCAGAGTATTCAGGTATGCTGTCTGGTTTGGTGTATTGAACTGATAGTTAATAAATGAAGCATGTCACATGACTACATTGATTTCACCTATCCATTAAAAGTCAAAACGGAAGCATGTCACTTTTTTAATCCAGCGCGCTTAACAAGTTAGTACATAAAACCAGTGAGTTTTATCCACTGTTATAATGGTAAAGTCAGAAAATTATTTACGTCATAGAGCTATTAGAGTGTCACATATTGGTTGAAGATATGAGTTGTCTATCCATATGATTTTCTTGGAAAACTCATGAGCTAGTTTTTTTAATTGAGTTAAGCCCAAAGTCTGGCCTCATCCCTATTCTTGTGTTTTCCGATATTGGGCTCCATGTTATGTTATCCATGCTCCAGTTGCCAAATCTGGTTGTGCGACAGGGGAGGTGTTACAATGTCCAATCTTCACTTCATGATCTAGCTTTTGGGTCTGAGTTCGGTCAATGACCATTATCATATGGTGTCAAAGTCAGATCTATCCTTTTTTTGTTTCTCAATGTTGGGCTGTGTTGTTCACACTCAGTTGTTAGGCCTGGACATGCATGGAGAGAGGTGTTAAGAGTGTTCAATTTTTAAGTTAAATCGTTCAGGTTGTGTGATTGCCAGTAGAGAAGTAAAACTAAAGTGTTATGTTGTAAAAGACATGTAACTATGTGCAGTGACATTGTGCTTATATAAAGCACAGCTCACTATCTATCCCCAATTCAAAGTTGAAACATAATGACCAAGCTCTTCTTACTCCCAGTACTCTTTCTACTACTCATTGCTGTTTCTGGACATCATGGCTTAGGACAGAGTGTTGCATCCCCAATTACAAGTTGCACAACTCCAGCGACCCCATCCAGTGGGGCCCAAGAGTTCTTGGATACGCACAACAAGGCAAGAGCTGATGTGGGTGTTGGCCCTCTGAAACAGAGCATCATGCTCGCCAATGCCACCAGCCTTTTTATGCACTACCAAAGGGACAAACATAACTGCAGCTTTGTAGGCTTGAGCAACACCAACTTTGGCAGCCTTCAACTCATGTTTAGAGGATCGTTCACAACCTCACCACACGTAGCTATGGATTGCTCAGAAGAAGCTTTACAACTATGTTAACAATTCCTGCTCAGTAGACCACAACACGTGCTTCTCCTACACCCAGGTAGTCAGGGAAAACTGGCTGGAACTTGGTTGTGCTCAAGTCAAGCTACTTGCTCCTGTAACCACACTACTCTTTACCATATGTATCTCTAATCCTCCTGGAAATATAACTGGAGAGAAACCTTACTAATCTAGTGTCCACTTTTGTGATTTACAACTTTCTGAACACATTTAACATATGCTTCGTTGTCTTTTTGACCCCAAACAAACTTTAATCACTTTAAACTGCAACGATAGTTGAGCAACGAATATGAATTTAAATTTATGCAAGTGACTGAAACGCAAAATTGCTTGTTCTTACACACAACTAGGCTATTGCTCTAGTAGCAATAGCCAAAGAATGGAGGGCACTTCCACAAAGACACAATTACAGTGTTAAAAGACGCAATATACATGTGATATACACTGAATATACATCAGTGTATATCACATATATATATCACTGATGTAAGCAGTGCAGCAGCTGGGCCACCAGCGTGCAGCCCAGCGATGCTCAGTCCATTCTCCAGCGCAATGCCCAGCCCAGCAATGCTCAGCCCACTCCAGCGGCCACTGTAATGCAATGCCCATATTCAGTCTCGGCCAGCCCACTGTAATGCAATAGCCTCAGCCCATCTCGGCCAAAATGAGTACAAAACAATATTGTATATATGGTATATATATTTGTAGTATATTGTAAGGAAAAGGATACCTCAATTAGTGTTGAATTTGATCCTTTCGGTTTCTCTGTGAAGGATTTCAAGACGGGGAGTCATCTCATGAGGTGTGATAGTAGGGGGGATCTGTATTTTATCATGCCCTTTGATCCATCGAGTCCACTTGCCATCGCACTGCACCATACATCTCCTTCCATGTGGCATGCTCGTCTGGTCATCCGGGATCTTCTATTTTATCGCTTTAAATAAAAATAGCTTTATTTCTTGTAAGGGTACGAGTCGTACTCCACTTTGTCGTCCTTGTTCATTAGGGAAAATCGTTAAGTTGCCATTTTGAGACTCCACCTCATACTTATGCCATTTGACATTATTCATAGCGACTTATGGACATCTCCTGCTTAGTTCAATGATGGGTCATCGATATTATGTTCTCTTTTTAGATGATTATTCAAGATTTTTGTGGACGTTTCCAATTGCAAATAAATCACAAGTGTTTTCCGTCTTCATAAAATTTAGAGTGTTCATTCAGTACTAATTCAAAGAGAAATAAAAAATATTCAATGTGATAATGGGAAAGAGTATGACAATAAAGGGAGTTTCGAGTTTTGTGCTACCTCGTAGGATAAATTTTAGTTTTTCATGTCCTCATACATCTTCACAAAATGGGAAAGCGTTTAACGTAAAATCGTTCCATAAATAACATTGTCCAGAACTCTCCTAATACATGCCTCCACATACCTCCATATTTTTGGCATCATGCTCTACAAATGGCCACTTACATACGAACATAATTCGCCTAAAGCGTCCGACATACCCCCTCAAAATCCTATATAATAAGAACCCTTCTTATTCTCACCTTCTGATTTTGGGTGCTTGTGTTATCCGTTATTCCCATCCACTACAATTAACAAACTTCGTGCTCGGTCTGAGTGTGTGTTTTGGGTTATCAGTCAAATCATCGTGGTTATAAGTGTTTTGATTTATCCTCCAAGAAAATCATAATCAACGCTATGTCATTTTTTGATGAAACTCAATTCTCATTTACGAAAGTTCATACTCGAACCTAAGTCATATATTTTTGGATGACCAAATATCCATGTATATTATTCGGAATTTTTCTGACATCCCCGCATCTAAAAATCCTCGGCCCAACGCGCACTGGACCAACAAAGATCTGCACTAAATCCGACCAATCGAATAGCTTCCAAAGATAGCTGGGCTGCTTCACCACCTCGAATCGCCCAGACCGCGCATCTAATTTTAGTGTTGGGCGGCCCACCGCCGGCCGCCTGGCCCGGTCGAGCCCAGAAAATTCCTAAAATTCCATCAATTCTTCCTCGAGTCATAGGCATCGATCACTCGTGAGTCGGGCCGGTATTTTTACACCTAAAGACATTTTAATTTACATTCGGTGTCTCAAATCCCCTTGCCCATGAATCATGTGTCCGCATTAAATGACCCTAATTGGAAAATTGCTGTGGTGATGAATATAATGCTCTTATTGATAATAAGACGTGGGAGTTGGTGCCCCATCCATATGGTATTAATATTATCAGGTCTATGTGGATTTTTGCTCATAAGGAGAATTCGGATGGGTCCTTTGCTCGACATGGCGCGCGACTTGTTGGTGATGTAAGGTGACTCGGCAGGTTGGTATTGATTGGTAGACGTTTAGTCCGGTGGGTCAAACCGGCTACCATTCAGACCGCTTAGCACGTGACTCTTTCAAAACCCAGCCAATCCATCGGTTGGATGTCAAGAATGCTTTTCTACATGGTGATCTCGAAAAGGGCCTATATGCATCACCGGCCCGGGTTTTCGTGATCCCAACCGCCTCATCATGTCTGTTTGTTGAAGAAATCACTATATGGGATTAGCGTCCACGGCCTGGTATACACGACATTTCTTGATTTTGTTTCGACTTATTGGGTTCACTCACGCAGTCGAGATAATTCTTTGTTCATCTCACCGTAGGTTCGTCATTGGCCTATATTCTGTAGATGGATGATATTATCTTCGACCGCCTCCTCGATGCTTTGTGCGATCTATCATGGCCATGCTCACTCTGAATTTGCTATAAAGGACTTAGGGGTAGTTGAGTTATTTTTTGGGGATTAGTCAGCGTCGTTGGGTGGCTTGTTTGCCTCTCCAGCGGAGTATTCTTGAGATCATCAAGAGGGTCGATGTCATCCTGTAAGTCCACTTCCACACCGGTTGATGCAAACCCAAAGGCGAGTGCCGCAAAGAGGTGCACCATACGAGGATCTCACCGCTATCGCAGCCTTGCAGGGCCCTCCAAGATATCTTACCTTTACCAGGCCGGAGCATTACATACGCGGTCAAGAGTGTGTTTATTCATGCCCATGATCCAGGGTTGAGCATATGAATGCAATCAAACGCATCATTCCGGTATATTCAGGGGACACCGGACTGGACTATGGGTTGACTTGTATCCTTCGTCACATCCACACTTGTCTCTTACGGATGTTGATTGGGTGGTTATCCGGACACCGCACGGCCAGTCGACTACATCAGATGTTCCTTGGCAACAACTTGGTCTCATGGTCGGCAAAGCGTCAAGCAACTCTGTCACGCCCAAAGGCAGGCGAATATCGAGGTCGCAAATGTGGTCTCAGAGTCATGTGGCTCGTAATTTGCTTTGGAGCTTCATTGTCCCATTGAAGGCAACCTTGGTATATTGCGATAACATTAGTGCCATCTACCTTCCGTGTAACCAGTTCAACACCGGTACACTAAGATATCGAAATGGACATTCACTTTGTCCGTGAAAAGGTTGCAGCGGTCAAGTTCGCGTATGTCATATCCCGCCTCAAGTTATCAAATTGCATATCTTTACAAAGGGTCTACCAATTCTCTTTGAAGATTTTAGGGACGATCTCGGTCGAAAATCGCCTTCATATGATTTGCGGTGTGTTAAAAGACACACAATATACATGTGATATACACTGAATATACATCGTGTATATCATATATATATATATCATCGATGTAAAAGCAAACGGTCTGGCCACCACGGGCCACAATGCGATGTCACCCATTCTCCAAATATAATGCCCAAATTTCAAAGAATGATACTCACCCCACGGCCTTTGTAATGCAATGCCCATATTCAGCCTCGGCCACCTAATCAGTAATGCAATAGCCTCGACCGTCTATCGCCAAAATGAGTACAAAACAATATTGTATATATAGTATATATATTTGTAGTATATTGTAAGGAAAAGGATACCTTAATTAGTGTTATACACTTACCATAATTGTATAGTTAGAATTATGGTAGAATAAGGATTTAGAAATAGAATAGGAAAAGGATTTCCCTATTATGGAAATATGAACTTGTATATATAGCCTTTCAATTAATGAAAATAATAAAGGGGATTATTTCTTTCATACAGGAACTTTGATCATCCTCCATTGAAACCAAACTACCATTCGTTTATACACAAGGGATGGGAAAAAATTGAGCCCCCTTTCAAAGATAAAAGAAAGAAACAAGCAGATCCTTCCATTAAGCTTAAACATACCACCAAAGCAGTCATTTCACCAGGTCCTTCATTATTAGATACCGGAAAGCAAAATTATGTGGAACCCATTCAATGTTCTTGCGGCCCTTTCCCTGTGGAATCTTCTTAATGCTCCTTCTAAGAGAATCTGGTAAAGATTGCTGGACCATCTCCATCACACCGGCAGGACATAGGGCAGAATCCTTAGCAAAGGACTCCACAACTTTTGGCAAGACTATTTTCTGATCCTTCTTCACACCAAAGGTAGCCCTGATATAATCTTCTTTTGCGACTTCCAGCTCCTGAAATACTCTCTTGGGTGTATAGACTCGAACCTGACAAAAACATTTGACCCCGTTAGACAAGCAACTTAATAAAGAACTTGATTATGGAAATTGGCCTCCACATCACTACTAATTTAACTTTTTTTTCTTTCAAATGTGTGGCATTTGCATAGCAAGAGCAACTATCTTCACCGGTGAATAGATGTCGAGCAGATCTTCACGAGTTTTTAGATGGAACTTGATGTATATTTTTAGCTTTGTGATAAACAAAAAGCAGTAGTCTAATGACATGCTCAAGGAGAAGATAGTGAGGAGATTATTACGGGCAATACCGTGGGATCTGAGTGGTTGCCTGAGCTGAGTGCAAAATGCAGAAGGGGTTCTGGATGTTCAATAGCATATGTTTGTCTTTCATCACCCGTCTTGAATTTTCCTGTAGAAGAAAGTAACAAGCGAAGCCACTGCATCCAGAATGAAATTTATCAGCATTTTCAAGTATCAAATCCTCCAAGACCAGTAGAACTAAAGATGTGACAAGAACAAAAAGCCACGTATATGTTAACCTAAAATGGACATCCAACAAGAAAATAGCTCATGAAGTATACCTGTCCTGGTCTGGACATTCGACATCCCAGGATAGAGTTCTGTATCGTATCTGCACTTACTACATGACCTCCAACATTATAGGCAGTCTGGATTAAGCAATAAGGTAAGGGAACGTCTCCACCAAGAAACTCTTAGCCAAACAAAAAGGTTTATTTACTAACCTTTAAGAGTAGAAATATTCTCTTCACATTGTTTTGGGGGATACCGTAAGCTAAAAATGCCTACACAGAAATAGTAAAAGCTCCACCATCAACAAAAAGTAGATATCAACTCATAGATTCTAAAACTATAATACTGATGCTCTTATTAACGAAGAACCTTACATGCATCACCAATGCATTATGTACATTAATCCAGAATGCTATCTTCTCTTCGTGAGTCAACTTTCGTGGATCTATTTGTTCTAGGCGAGAAACAAGTGACCTGCAATATGACACCTCAATGAGCACTATACATTAAGAAAGGGTAAACTCGTGCAATGATGTCCCTGAATCTCAAATGTACTCACCTGAAATTTTGCAACATCGGTTCAATATCGCCCAATTTTTTAGTATCTCTATATACACACTGTACATCAACCATTGTGCTGTAAGGTCCACTGAACTCTTTCAACCCTTCTACATGAAAAGGATTGTCCAGCCGAACATCAAAAGATGAATCATTCCTAAATCCTGGACTCCATATGTCTTTCGGAGAAAAGGCACTTGTGGAAGACAAGGATGAGGTTGGCGATGAAAGACCGGGATTTGTCAGTGGAGGATCAGCAAGCTTGCAATATATGGTGCACATGCACTTAATCATATCCTCAGACAGCTTATTTGGCGTCTCTGGAACGTGATCAGAGATACGGGTGCCCAGATGCTCTGCCAAACTGATTACATTTGTAGAAGCATTTTGCGCATACTGCAAAGAAGACATAAAAGAGAGACTCAATTTTTTAAGCTGTTAATTGTTCTGATAAAAAAAATGAACTTCTAAGACATTCTATATCTAGATGCATTAAAAATATAAAGTACACCTTCCCTCAAATAGCAGAAAATGCAACAAGAATTCATTTCCCTGATGCAAATTACCTCTATCATAGATAAAGGTTGAGAATGACAAGCACGCAATGCTTTGCCCAGTGTCTCTTCCGGTGGGGAAGCTCTGCTCGACAGAGCCGAACGCTGAGATAATGACGAATGGCTTCGATGAACTCCAGATTCGTTAATTTTGTCTTCTGCGATGCTATTGGTTTCTTTCCGTGGATTTAGTTCTGATTGACCGTCAACTCGAGAAGAAGACTTTTCCCTTTTCAACATCACATCGGCATTGGAGAAATCAAGACGCCTTCTTGGGGTACTTATAGTAGATTTTAGTTTATCATCTTTTGTGGGAGGAGACAAGGATGAGATTTGTTGGTCAAACGCTTTCCTGTATAGTGAGAGAAGATACTGTTCCAAATGCCCAACTTCCACCTCTAGTACCGCTATATCTCTAATCAGTTCTGTCGCTGGCTGGAATCAATTGAGAAGAGTATATCAACATATGAAAGAGATAAGGTTAACGAATCAATTAAGATATAAAATAATTACCAAACAACAACCATGAGCCTAGCAGAAACTAGCAACGACAATTGACTATTTGAGCCTTGCAATACTATAATCAGCTTTGCAAAGAGTTTTAAATGTGTAAAGTTCCCCTATTTAAACACACTCAAGAGAGTATATGTAACGCTAATCAAATGTGCATATCACATCTCTAAAATCCACCTCTTCAAATTGGAAGTACCTCCAATATATAACATATTATAGTTCTTTTTTTCTTTTTTGAGATCAACTAAAGTGAGAAGCTTCATTAATAGATTACAACATAGTATAGTTCATTTTAAGACTACACAGAGCAGAAGGAGGTACCTTAGGCATTGAGGTCACTTCATTCACGTCTTGAGAAGAAGATTTATAACCTAATGCTTTCTCAAGAGCACATCGAACTCCAACTTGCTCATGTAATCTACTCTCCAGCTGCATTATCTGCAGAGAGATATAGTTTTACCCATTATAGATATTAAGAATCTATCCAATTCACCAGCATAAGCAGAATATCATGTATATTAGATTACCTCTTGCCTCAGAGAACTTTGAATTTCAGCTGAGGATGATTGTTTCTTCTCGCTCACATTACAGTCATTCGCGTGCCGCGTATCCTGGTGTAAATAAAATATTATCGTCAGATATGCAAAAGCTCAGTATTTCGAGGCCTTTGTATTTCTTCCTTTGTTTTTTCAGAAGATAGAATTAGCAAATTGAATTTTAGAGATATCAGAAAACAACCCATTCTGTTTTACTTTTTTCTTTTCCCTTTCCAACATTTTGATATTGTAAAATTTTAGTCACATTATAGCTTGAGAGCTCCTTTTAACATCAGAACACAAGATGGAAGGTTCCTTACCAACTTCAATCGATTAGAGGCCTCTACAGAATGATCCAGGCTATTCTCCTCTATTTCTGGTTTAACTGGGAAGCTGCCATTGCAAAAATCACATAAAAGCTAATATTGAATGAAACGGAAGACAACACTCAAGAAATCACTTGTAGAAAAGATTTAGCCACAGGATAAAAGCCTGACTATACCAAAGACTTCTAAACTAAACAACTTGCTTTATGCAGAGGTACTAAATAAGTAAATCTTAAGAACATAAGAAATTGGCATGAAAGTTAAATTCAGAGTCCATGTCATACTGTAACGTCCCGTAGCAAATAAAAAGGAAAAATATATATATATATTTAATATAAGGGAAGGCTGCACGTTTAATTCCCTTAAAAATCTCAACCAAATCCCCCCCCCCTTCTTGTTACACCAATCCTAATCACTTCCAAACCCCTCATCCCTTAAGACTCCTAACCAAAGTCTATCAACTCCTTTTCCCACTCCCTCACAAACACACACACATCACAACATGTTTATAGGCACACGTTATATGCATATTTTCTGAAGAAAAGAGAGCGCAGGGGAAAAAAAGGGGGGAAAACCACAATTTTCTGAGAAACCAAGATTAACTTTAGCAATTAAGGAGTTTCGAAAAGGTTTGGTTGGAGTTTGAAAGTTCATTCGCGGTTACGAAGCAATAAAGGTGAGTTCTCTCACTAAAAAATTCTCAGTATAATCCCTTGTTTTGAGTTACAATACATGTTAGAATATAATCCGGATGTTGAAAGAATGAGTGTGAATTTATTGCTAATAGATTATCTAGTAACTAGTTCGGGTCATGAAATTACAAACTGTTTTTCGCTGAGTTATCCCTGTTAGAATTGGACGAATTTTTAAGGGCTTATACGACTCTCTTTCGCGATCAGATTGAGTCCAAGCGAGGCTAAAACAAACATACGGTTTGAAAGTTATCGCAGTTTAAAGTTTCTGCCTCGGATCAATCGAAATCCAGAAGGCAGAACGTATGACGGAAAAACTGTACAAATGGGTAAAGAATCCGAAAAGTTGTGTTGAATAAAAGTTATAGATTTCTCTGTTCTCGACAGTTTGAAACTTTTTCAACTTACGAATAAAACGTTATGATTGTTTTAAGATTGGATCTCTTTTTATAAAAGTCTGGCGAGACAGTTTTCATAGGGTTGTTTCTTTCATGAATTTGTACTAGTTTCACTAAGTATCTTCAGAGGAAACTTGAGATAGTGATAGGTCCTCGTGTTACCTTCGACCCGGCGAGAGAAATACCTTATTCAGAGTTACGATTTGAGAGTTATAACCCTTACAAGTGGGGAGGGCGAAAAGTTGAAAGAGGGGAATATTATCTGAATCTTCTGAAAATATAACAATATATATATGGGTGTGTGTATAAGTTTAGCCATACAGTCGAGATGATAGAAATCTTGATAATATAAATAGTTTTGCTATCACCTACGGGGCTATAGCATTGCACATTTCTTGCCTTCGGGGCTATTCAAATACACTTGCCCTCGGGGCTATTCAAATACACTTGCCCTCGGGGCTATTCAAATACACTTGCCTTCGGGGCTATTCAAATACGTTTGCCTTCGGGGCTATAATTGAAATGCATTGGACCGGGTTGCACGCACCGCAACAAATATATAATATGTTATATGGGATGAAGCAGGTGTACTGGTTAACTAAGTATTCCCTAGGACGATTTGGGAGGAGATTTGGAGTGTGAATATTTATTCGCTTGTACTATGAAAGTGTTGAAATATGTTGTCATGACATGCTTATTATGTTCATAATATGATTGTACTTAGAATATTGTGAGGTTACTTTGAATTGTAGGGCGATGTTCTCACTCAGCCCCTGATGGTAGGGCAGACTCTTTTATCTAACATGTTTCAGGAAAGCGTGATAAGGGGAAAGCTCCGCAACAGGACTAGCGATCGTTCCGCAGCCTCACAGTTCCACCAATTCATTGCTCCGGATTTGGTGATGGTCTTTCTTGGTTAAGTAGGTTGAAGAATTAGATTTCGTTATCTCGGGGAATGCCCCACATGAGACTGTTTTCTTTTAAGATTCGGATGTTTTTATCTTGTATTTGAACTTCCATCGAGTCTAGAAAATTGGTGGATGCACGAGTATGGACTCGTGCTATCATTAAAGAAGTACATGTTTCTACTATTTACGCACCTAGATACATGTTTAATTTAGGAAGAAAAGAAGTTAATGGTTCGCCTGGGAAGTGATAGTTGCCCATGTGTCATCACGCCCTAAGGGAAGACTTGAGAATAGTCGGGGCGTGACACATACAAAAAAGCCCTTACCCCTGTCTCACTCTAGCTACAAAAGCTTTCCAATTTTATTAATGCTGAGCCCACAATGGTACCAAGAAATTTGCAAGAAACACCAATTTGTCAAGCAAACACATAGTTGCACAGATGTGATTAAGAGAGGTTTCTTTTGTACAGAATTTTTATCTACCATGGGGTAAAACACCCAATAAGCAACTTTCAGTTCAGCAGACCCCAAAAGCAATCAAGGGAAAAAGAGATTACAAGACAAGAGTAAATCCAAAAGCTACCTCTTGGAACGCGTGTGTTTAGAAGATGTCACTCTATTTCCAGGCAATTTACTTGTGCTAAACCCTTCAAACTCCATATCTGCACCCCCACTCAATGAGAATGAAAAAGCTTGCCCATTAGCCATCAAGAATTTAATTTTCTTGTCAATGGGAACAGCAAAAATGGATCAGAGGTTACTTACCACCGCATTCTTCAAACAGGTAACTATCAAAGATCAAATTTTTACAGACCCACAGGTCCTAAAGACCTCAAACAGGCCTCGAAAACCTCAGCTTGAAATCAAAACCCAAACTTGTACCCTTGCTTTTGCACAAATGGCCAACAAAAGGCAGCCCTTTTGCTCCAAAAATCTGTTATTCCCAATATAGCTTTTGTGCAATGAAGGGGAAGGTGAAGATAGCTTTTTCTACTGAAAAAAGAGTGACGAGAGTCCTACTAAAGCTCTAAAATGTCAAAGGTATCTATAAGTGGGTATATTTACTTGACCATAAAGAAGAGTTCATAAAGGTCAGCGATTATGGAGGAATAAAAATGGTGGCTCAAGCTGAATAAGGGGCTTAACGAAAACAAAAATAGATTACTAACAAAATAGATGGATTAATTTTACAAGTATTGACAACCATTTTTCCACATTCGCTTCACTTGTTAGTTAGCTAGTGGGAGTTGTTGACCGGCCCTTCACACTCTT
Source organism: Anisodus acutangulus (assembly GCA_029783415.1). Lineage (NCBI taxonomy): Eukaryota > Viridiplantae > Streptophyta > Magnoliopsida > Solanales > Solanaceae > Anisodus > Anisodus acutangulus. The sequence goes on along the minus strand of CM056501.1, from coordinate 45,740,878 downwards.
TGTCCCACTCTTATACCTCTGAGACCCGGTTAAAAATTTAATGGGGTCGAGTGTTTACAGTTACACCATTCCATACGAATAGATGTATTAATGCATTATATGTATTTGTATAGATATTTTTAATATTTAATTATGATTAGTAAATATTTTTTATTATATTAAATTATTTAATTATAATAAATTAATTTAATTTATTGTAAATACTCGGTGCATAGAAGTATTTAACGTCTAAGCTCCCAAGTTTAATCACTATATTTTTCTATCTATAATAAATCCATAGGTCATAACGTACAATATTTCTTACACAGGCCTTTTGATGGAAAATTGAGCCTTCCATAGGTTGTTTTGAGGTCAACAAAAAAGTTTACTAGAAAATTATAGGGGACCTCTGGCACACTTAATTAGGTATTTCGTGTGAATTCAACCACTCATAATATAAAACTATATGCACACATGTATATGCATGTACTTATGATATTGTCATTATTGTTCGTTAGTATATGATTCATACGCGAGAACTACCAAATCCTCGTATATTATGAATGAAAATTTCCACTAGCTTAACTAAATAAGATTATTTCAGTTACTTAAGATATCAAATTTCATGAGGACAAACAACAAAAAAATCCACAATTATAGAATCTTTTTAGGAAATTAAGATTTAGTAAAGAAAAAAATGTATTTGAAATTTACTTTTGCTTTTTTACTGCTCTTGTGGAAATCATAAATCTTTTTTTCATTTTCAAGCAGTGCTTTTTCTTGAAGTACCAAATGCATTAACTTTTCTTGCCTTTACATGAGGGGGTCTTTAAATGTGCCCAACCAAGTATAACAAAAGAGGGCCAGTAATCGAAAGGTACTATGTCAATATATGAATTAAGGTTTTTATTTTTTTACATACAAGGCAAAAAGAAAAAGTAGTACCACACCTTAAAAGAGATGAAAAGTGAGGGGTTAAAGGGAACATTGGATACTTAAAAGGAAATGAAGTATTGCGGGGTTCCTTTTGTCTAAATGTTCTTTTTATTAAAGGCTATTAAGAGATACCTATATTGTCCTTGAGTACCAAAGAACTAATTGTTTGTCAATAGAATCCACAAAATTAAAAATATGTTCAGGGGACATGGAGGGACCTTGACACTTGACATTTGTCAAGATAGAGACATAACAAAATAAAAGAGTCCCTAAATGTAGTCATTTAGTCAGGCCTTTGGTTTTTGTCGTGATGTTTAGCTACTCATTAGAAAAGCTTCTTTCGTAATAGCTACTTGTGATAGCAAGAAAGGAACAGTTTTGCATAATGTGTTGATATTTTCAGCAGAATCAAAAGCAAATATTGATGTGATGTCTCTTCAAATTTAGGGGAAGTTTGTTAACATAATTCATATTTATTTTGAATTTGAACAGACGCAATATTTCCCAATTGTCACCGTTGATGCCTCTTGGAGATGTCTGTTGATGATGACTTTTCATCACCAATGGATGCGAAATCTGTATAAATAGTAAATATATTTTCTCATTCAATAACATATATGAAAAAGAATCAAAACTTCTGATGAAAAAAAATCAAAACTTCTGTTGAAAAAGAATCAAAACTTCTGTTGAAAAGAATCAAAACTTCTTTCTTTTCTTCCCTAAGCATCATCAGAAACTTCATATTGTGTGTTCTTGATTGGATCAAGGGAGTACAAACTTTAAATTCAACATCGTTGTTAGGGCTTCATTGTATCCTGAAGGCAATATTTCTGAGACCTATTGTACTCACCAATTTATTGGAAAGGGTCGAAATAATTGTCTAAAAGAATCGGCATAAGAGTCTTGAAGTCAGAGAACAATTCAGCGTCTGTGTTTCATCCTGTTAGTACCATATTTTTACAATAATTTTTAGACAATATTGACATGGAGGGTGAAACTTCAATTGTTGCTCAATCATTGCAAGTAATGAATCAGACTTTGAATCGTTTATAACGTTTTGATGGTGAGGGTTTCACTCGTTGGCAAGAGACTATCAAATTTTTTCTGATGACTATCAAGTTATGGTACATTCTTGAAGATGGTTTGGAGGATTGTTGTTAATTTATTTATAATTCAATATCCTAAAATTCAGAACTCATAAACTCAAAATTATAGCTCTACTTCTAAAATGCGATTTAAGAGTATGACCAGAAAATGAAGACCTGTGGTCCTAGTAATGAGTTAAAAAAAAGGGAGAAAGGAAAGAAAAACTGAAACTTCTATTTTATCTTATTGTCCATTTTTATATGAACTAATTCGGCTTGGGCATCTCCCAATGTGGTAGGCAGAAGATAGTTAAAAAATGTTTTCATTACATAAAGAAATAGTTATGATTTAGTGGAGCAAGTGAAGCATCTATTTTCAAATGAATCTGACAGACATCCCTTGTGATTCCATGAATACTTGAGCTGTTTATTGATATTATGTAAATTGTGGAATACAAAAACCAACATACCTAGCATATTATGCTACCAAGTTTATTTTTGAAATTTTAGTTGGTTTCCTAGGCACTAAATTAGGTTAGATTCCCCTGTATTTCCTTGATTTTAATTGAAATATTTGATTTTTCAAAAATCTGTACTTCTCAAGAAACTCTCATCAGCACCAATCTAGTTGAAATTGTCAAACAAATATTAAACTAAACAATAATATAGTGTATTTCACTGCTAACAGTCCAGAAGTAAGTAGACAGTTGCTGAAATTAACAGTGTGGAAAAATCAAGAACAAATATAATACTTTTCACCAAATTCAATCTAAATGGTGAGAATCAGACAAATCAGAAGTACTTAAAACTTAAAAAAGAAAGTATCAACGTGATTAAAACGCCTCCACATTCCAAATGAAGATCGTATTCATAAGCTTAATTTTCTTGTCTCCATCAATGTTAACCAATTGATTGTAATTAAATATGTACATGCCCTGCCAGGAGCTAGAGATGTTGAAATTAGTTTACCAACTAGCTACTACGTACTAGTTTTGCCATACTCCTATAATAAGCTACGAAACACCGTTTTAAAAAATTTCACAGTTATATGTACGGATACTACTGTCGAAAAAAACTATACATTATTAATACACTCTAACTTATAATAGAGATTTTCTCGGAATCTCCTTTGCAGACCTGATTGTATAGATAGTATTCCCTCCGTCCCAATTTAAGTGTCTTACTTTCTTTTTTGTTTGTCTAAAAAAGAGTTAATATGTTTTGGCAATTTTATGACCACAATATTTAAAGGTCTATACACATCTTTAATTTAAAATCACATGATTAAAAAATCTTCATTTATTCATTAAACTACGTGTCTAGTCAAACTAAAACACTTAAATTGGGACAGATGGAGTATTATTTACACTGTCAAGTATTGATGCATATTGATAGAATACCGTGTATATTGGTAAAAAACTTTTCGGTAACCGTGTTATACGCGATATTCTATCACATATAGTTAAACTGTTATTGAGATACCAGTAGCTATTTTAAGTTTCCATGCAGAAAGACTGTCGGTAAAGCAATATATGTGACAAAAGTCATTTATGATTACAGAGAAGATCAGAAGAGTACAATCGATTTTCGGAAATAGAGGAAAAGTCACAGTTCTATTGATGTACCCATATTGTACTCATTTGGATTCAAAAGAATCAGATTCTTGTTTTCACTTCATTTTCTTGATCAGTTGCTACTTATGAATCATGATGTGAATATCTCACGAGCTGAGGCCTGAGCCCTCTGCAATAGAGTCAGCAAATGGAGACATTGTTAATAAAACTTGAAATCAATATTAGGCTCCGACATGGAGAGAAATAAATAAGGCTTTTTTTTTGTGATTAGAGAAAGGTGTTAGAATCCCCATAAAAAAAATACATAAAGGAAAGGTAACTTTCCAAGGGGATTTGGACAAGGGAGTCAATGCCAATGATATAAGGGTGCAAAAGGCATCTCTTTCTCCCCATTGCTGTCCCCACAATGTTAATGTGTGTTTTTTATGGATACCGTGAAACTCAGTATTTTGAGATCGATTTCAATATTTATGTATGATAAATAAATATAATTATAGCTAGGTATATGTTCATACTTACAACGTCTAAATTCTAAATTTGTCACTCTTTCTCCCGTGCACACTCTCGATTCTTGAAACACAATGGATGAGTTGTGAAGGCCAAGCTAATGTTTTGTTATGAGTTCGGTGAATCCAGTAGCATTAGTCCAAACTTTATATTCGAATATGTAAAAATTATTAATTTAGAACTCAGTAACTTTAAAAGACTAGAATCTCACATTCATAAGCTTCAAATCTTGGTTCCCCCTCTTAATGGCGATCCAATAGAAATCAGAATTAGAAGCTAGCGAACTAATCTCACTAGCTACTTTGCAGTTTGAGCAATATATGTTAGTGTGCTGCTGCTGCATTTTCTTCTTATCTCTAGTCATTGGTCAGTAGTAAAATCACTACTGCTACACTGTTTCACTGCCCAACGGATACTACACTTTTTGCCCCCGTGCTATACACCACCTCCTTGAAAGTTTTGTCCTGTTTCGTTGGATCGTTCCCATCTGATAGATTATAGAGTTATTTTTCTCACATTCGTTGATATTTTAGTCTTTGGTTTCATTTCATATATTAGGATTTAGGGGGCTGTGTCATTTTATCTGTTACTCCTATAACTTTGAGACTGATCATTACAGAGTCATTTGGGTTTATTGTCAAGTTACGAACCTGCTATAGTACATAAACAGATATACTGCATTGATGTGAAAATAGAATCTCTACGCAATGTATATATTATATGGCCGCTGATATCGCGTAGAACTTCTAAGTGTATGTTAATATTGCTGCTAATTCCCGTCGGATATGGAATGAGAACATGGACTCTTATATGGACTTGAACAATCCTCACCCTACCAGCTATCTTTTGGGGTTGAGTTAGGTCCAAGATCCATTCTTTACATGTTATCAGAGTCAGTCTCATTCCAATTCTTTGTTCACCGATATTGGGCCCAAAATTATATTATACACGCTCCAGTTAACAAGGTGGGGGCGTTATAGAATGAGAACATGGACTCTTTATAGGGACTTGGACAATCCTCACCCTACAAGCTAGCTTTTGAGGTTGAGTGTGGTCCAAGATCCATTCTTTAACTATATTGATATTACGTTAGTAACACAACACTGTATTCCTGAAATGAAATTAATAAACTAGTAAGCCAAATCTAAGATTCAACTCCGTGATTAGTGCAGTTTGTGTGCCAAGCCATGCACTGTCCAATAATAAAAACACCTACTATTCAGCTGCTTCCTTTAAAATATTATCCAATTTATGACTTCAAATTAAGAGTGGCCAGTGGGCCGGGCTCGGGTCTGGCGGACCGGGTCTGGCAGGGTCGGGATCGGGGCGGGACGGGAGAAGGGGTCGGGGTCGGGTCGGCGGGCTCTGGCGGGGTCGGGTCTGGCGGGACTGGAGCAAGTCCCATCCCGATCCCGATCCCGTCGTTATCGGGTCGGGGTCGGGGTCGGGGTCGGGGTCGGGGTCGGCGGGATACGGCGGGTTTTCCTTTTTTTTTTTTTTAAATAACATATGTATAAAAAAATCTCAATAAACAAAATAAGATAGTGTAATAAAAACATCCCAATGTTGTTTTTGTGCCTCTTATATTATTTAATAGACATATGATTTTTTTGTAATACAAATACAATTGTCTAAAATCTAAATTGCAACTTTGTGGTGTTGTCCAAAAGTTGCAAATTACATAAGAAAATTACAATTAAAAAAATTACATTCTCAAAAAAACCTGTTCTAATTGCTTGATGATTTCATGTGGTTTTTCGGTTGGAATTGGTATTTGTTGGTCAAATTGATCCACGTCGCTTCCACTACCTTCGGTTAAGATTTCGTTGTAGTTTTCATCATCTTCTTCATTGATCTCCGGTTGACCGCACTTTCTCCGCTCCGCTCGTATCCAATCTCTGAATAATACTGCAATTTCCAAGCTGTGGCTAATGAGTGTCTGTGGTCTCCTATTTGATATCACTGCGAGAAAAAGCGCTTTCAGACGCGCTTGACGGCGCTTGAATGTTCAAAACATCTCGAGCCATCAATGAAAGTGTCGGAAAGGTCTTCTCATTCCCTCCAAGATTTCAAAGAAGTCTTCATGTCCATCTTCATTGATAACTTCTTGATACTGATGCAGAACCTGCAAAACAAAAATATCCAACTCGCTAATTTGGTTAGTAGTAGAGGTACGACCGCACATTCTATTTCTGAGGCTTTCAATACTAGCCGCAGAAACAACATGTCTTTTGTGAGGTTGTGTTGAAGATGAAGAAGATGGTATGGAAATTGGTAAGTTACTAGCATTTTCTTGTTGATAAAATCTATATATATTTTTGCATTGTTGTTCTACGCTAGACAACACTTCTTCTTTAGTTTGTTCAATAGGTGGTGGGTGATTTAGATTTTTGGGACTTGGAGGTGGTAGTACTTCTATACAATCATAAATAGTTTCAATTAGTGATTTAGTACCGTCTATTTTAATAGTAGGATTTATCTGAGAACCAATAATATAAATAGAGGGAATAGGAATAAAATATTTTTATTTTGAGAAACATTTTTAATAGCTGCCTTATAAGCTGGTTTTTCCATATATTCACTAAGTAATAAAAATATTAGAGTTATATAAAATAACATAGTTGAAATAGTAGGATAATATATACCGGAAAATTCTTTTGTTGCTTGAAAAAAATTCTCTAAAAATACAATAAGTTCGGAAATTTTTTCACAATCACTATCTAAAATCATATCAGCTGGCTTTTTTATTATGAGAGTTAAAAAATAAAGTTATAGGTAATTTATAGTCATAAGCAACAAGTAGTTGCTTGTATAAAGAATTCCACCTAGTGAATACTTCTTGTGGAATTTTTCTATAAGGTAGTCCACAATCATGATAAAAAATTTTATATTATTTTCTACGTTGTACTTTATTACTTTTAAAAATAAAGTTTATAGCAAATTGTATTTTACTAAGAATGTCTTGAAAAAATGATAGACCATCCTTTACAATTAAGTTATATATATGACACGCGCATTTTATATGAAAATGGTCTGGAAAAGATGGAGTTAAACTATTTTTTTAAATTATAATTGCGTAATTGTTATTAGAAGCGTTATCTAATGTAATAGTCATAATTTTATCGGTAATTCCGTAATAATCGCACACTTGATAAATATTTTCTGCAATAAAAGTACCAGTGTGCCTATCATCTATATATCTATACGCTAAAATACGTTTTTGCATAGACCATTTATAATCTATCCAATGACAAGTTACAATTAAATAATCATGGTCGTTAGTACTACGACCTATATCAGACGTGATGGATACTTTGCCATTAAAATGATATAATGAAAAACGTAAATATTGTTGATATTCATGCGCGAATTTAAATACATCTCTCTTAACAGTTGATCTAGGAAAACCGTTAAAAGCAGGATTATATATATCTCTAATGTAATGAATAAAACGGGGAGATGAAGGAAATGAAAAAGACAAACCCTCCACAACAACTAATTTTGATATTGCTTCCCTGTCTCTATGTTTATTGTATTTAGAGCCTACAATTCCCCCGTCATAGGGTTAATTTGACCCTGTACTTGGTCCGGAACAGTATCACTATGTGAACCTTGTCCCGCTGGAGCGGGCGTTTGCGCACCCAGTTTTGAAGCATGGTATTGGGCATACCTAGCTGGATGAGCACTTACTACGTGTCTAATTAAACCCCCCGTCCCACCGTGACCTTTCCCAGTTTTAAATTTTAAAATATTTTTACAAAATTTACATATGGCTACTTGATTCTCTACGTCCCTATCAAAAAATGTCCATGCATCTGATTTTAATGGTCGTTTTGCTGGACCTCGTCTCATACTAGGGGGAATATGAGGTATTTTAGTTGAAGGTGCACTAGTGGGTGTGTTGTCATCAACATTAGTGGGTATATCATCTAGATCACCGTCTAAATTAAAGTCTTCTTGAGTTCCAGAAAATAGCTCCTGGTCTAAATCTAATGGTATTGTAGGAAAATGTTGAGTATCAACAAAATCATCTTGTGTAGGAATAAGATGACTAGAAGAAGTACCCTTGCCCTGGTTGCCCCTACTAGAAGAAGCACCCTTACCCTTACCCTTAAACATACCTTTTAATCCTTCCATTTTAATTATGATAATAAATAATTAAATACAATAAAATTAAGTGATCTAAATAAAATAAACAGACAATAATAATTTAATGAAGGAACGAATGTACCAAACGCCGACGTAACGTCGACGTGTAATCGAGAGATTGAAAATTGAAACTTTGCTCGATGGAAGATCCTCAAGCTAGTTGCCAACTTCACTCCCAATTCCCAAATGAATAAATAAAATTGAATATTTAGCAAACAATGTAGACTTGTAGAGAGATATATTGAGAAATTAGAGAGATTGTAGGAAGATTTGTGAGAAAGATGAAGAGAAAATGAGTTATTTATAGTTGGAAAATTGGGTTAAAGAGTAAATATAATAACTTATGGGTTAAAAATAAATATTAAGGGGTAGGGGGTTGGGGGAGGGGGGGCCTAAAATGGCCGCTGGCCAACGGCCATAATCTAAAATGGCCGTTGGTGCGACGGTCATTTTTGCAAAGGGGGAAAAGGGCGGGGTCGGGTCAAGCGGGCCTGGGGCGGGCTCGGGTCTCGCGGGACGAGACATCGTCCCGTCCCGAGTTCGAGTCCCACCCCCGTTTTTTTTTTTTTTGCTGGGTCGGGGCGGGACCGGGGCGGGCTCGGGACGGGGTCGGGTCGGGGTCGGGCCGTCCCGGCCCACTGGCCAGCCCTACTTCAAATTGGTGGTAAAGCAGATTGTTTGCGCCAACAATCTGCTTATTTTGGTTGAGTTAGCAATGAAGCATCATCAGTCCAAACAAAAGACATTAGCAACAATACTATTACGCAAATTAATATAACCAAAAATGCATTTTACTTTGTGAACTGGCTAATGGGTTCTATACTTTTGTTAAAAAAATACTACTAGTATTTTAATTGTGGGAAAAAAAGGAACTGCCAGTATCCAGATTCCTAAGTCCTTACTACCTGTTGGCTTTGGTCGTCTTTTATAATGGGCTTTTCAGCCCATTTATCTGCCTATTCCAGGTCCAACAATGCTCTATGTCCGATTTATATATAGGAAGATATCATTAGTTCATTACTAATTGCTCAATGGTGTAAACTTCCCTTTATATGAGGTGCGGAAAAATTCCAATTAAGGAAAGCGGTGCCATAAGATACTCAACAAGGAACATACCCTTTATTGTAGACTGCTTATAAATTTAATTTTCAATAAATAGGTTTTTTTCACCAGTGAATATATTTAATATCCTGGTGAGATTATAATTAGTCATCTACGTTAATGCATCTAAGTTTATTGCCTACTGTCAGAGTAATTCGAGGAGCCTAAATGCTTAATAACATAGTAATAATTCCCAAGATTTTCAAAGGTTGTGGTGAGGTGGTAAGTATCCCTCCATCCTTAACTAAATATTTCGGAGTTGAATTTTAAACGTATAATTGCTTTCGATAAGGAGTGTTTTACCCTCAAGCGAAACTTTTCTGCTCGAATTTGAATTAGTCGAGCACCAAAACAGGTGCAGAACACCGAATGAAAAACCAAAAGCGACAAGAATACTACTCCAGAACAACTATTTTTAGCAAAAAATACAAGTAAATAGGATTGGAGGGAGTAACTCGTAAGATCATATTCGGAGATCTTAGTAGCTCAGTTGGTTGGCTAACTGAACTTTCAACTTGTTGGTGAGAGTTCGATTCTCCACCTTGTGATCTCTTTCCTCATTTCTCCTTCCCCTAACCTTTATGTAATAAAAAATTAGAAAAAAACGTAAGATCAGATCCATAGGCTACGCGAACTAGATTATGGCACAATTTTTTCAAGAGAGTGTATATATTGTGCAGAGATTAAGGTATAATGGTTGTTATTATTAAAAAACAAGTTATTGTATTTTCTGAAACAACGTAGAAATGTATAAATTGAATATTTAAAAAAGAATGAGGTTATTTTTTATTTTGGGTGTTGCTATTGGTGATAATTTCTCATTCGGAAATTAATATTGACAAGGTGAAATGCGTCCTTAAAATTATTTTTTTCATTTCAAACTTTATTATTTTTAACTTTGGAATCCTGAAGTTTAATTTTTTCAGTTTGAACTCAGGACATTGTCTCTTAAAGTAATTATTGTAGTTTCAACTTCTGGCTATTGGATAAAAATAGAATAATAATAAGAAGAAAAAAACAGTAATAGTGGCCAATTTGATGTATTTTCTTTCGATTTTGGTAGTTAAAACTATGCACATATTTTATCAAATTTTGTCCTTAAGTTTGAACTATATTATTCAAACTTCAATTGATAGTTTGGTATTCTGGTAAGAATAAGGTCAAAAAAACTTATATGATCCGAGAGTCATATGTGATCGCGAGTTGAAAATCCTTGTTGTTGCAGATATTAAGAAGAAGAGAAAAGGGCAATGCTCAAAAGAACCGAGAAGGAGAAGAAAAGGAGATGCAAGCACTATTATTTTTTAAATAGCGATTAAGTTTCAAACATCTTTGTAAATCCTGATTAAACTTAAACATTCGCCTGTAAATTGATTGTTCCTTTGACCTTCGCCATGTGACATGTAAGATCGATAGCGGGCAAGTGCATAGGTAGTCGATTTTAGGACTCACATTTAAGGCATATTCAAAATTCACAAACTTTTGCAGGTTTATCTACATTTAAACAACTTCAAACACATGGTTTGAAGTTCAAATATATGCATCTAAGTTTGGCTTGTCAAAGCCTAACTTCATATAATTTGGAAGCAAACAAATTTTGATATTTTATCTGATTTTTTTCAAGATCAAATATTACTATCCTTTTTAACTACAAAATTGTTATTGAATACATGAAATCGAATTATTTATATGATGGTCATGCATTACAAATTGTTGCTTCCATATTGGACAATATGAAAATCAAACTTGGCAAACAAATACTTTCACCTCTTTTATGTCGACTATAGTTGTAAATCCATAGCCGTATATCATTGCATCATACACATTGTATAGGAGGGATCAGATTCAATGTTTCTTCCGGTGAAAATTGAAAGAAATTCCAAACAACTTTCTCAAGCTTCTTAGTACCACAAATCAAATCGGCACATTTTTTTTAGTTTTCACTTGGTGTTCGGTATTCGCATTGGAGCTTGACTATCTGGAGATAGTGCTCTCTACCAAGGATTTTTCCATACCATGGGCTCGAACCGAGACCTCTAATTAAGGGAGAAGCAGTCTCATCCACTACACCGCATTCTTTGGTGGTTAAATTGGCACATGCTTGCTCAAGGTTCTTAACATTTTTGGAAGAAACGTGATTCTAATATTGTGAATCTGCTCTTGATGCTCCTCTGGTTTTAGTTTTATCATGAGTTTAATTGCTGATATTGACTTTTCCTTGAAGTTTACATACATTGGCTATTAATTAAACAATTTAAAATACTGATATAGCTTAAATGACAAGGAGAAAATGTGATAAGTGCACAAATACCCGATTTTGGAGCCTATGTCCTAAGTTTATAAACTTTTGTAAGTTTTTTCACTTCAAAATAACTTCAGACATACAATCTGAAAGTAGGAATGACTTTAAATGAAATGTGGCTGAAGTTCAAACATTTTTTTTGAAGTTAAGCTTGAAGTTTAGGCAATGTAGCTAAAGTTAAGCAGTTTTTGCATTAAATTTGGGCACATATGATTGAAATTTATGCATTTATGCCTGAAGTTCAGGTGAATAAATTTTTGCATAGTAACAATTACTTGTTATTCGATCTAAACACCTCAACATACAATTTAACACCTAAATTTATTCGAAAATAGCTCAAACATAAGTTTCAATATCATAATAAATCCATCATCAATTTGTCACGATAATTCTAACAAACTCATTCTGTAACAATGGTGATTTTTCAATATTTTAGAACGTTTTAAACAACACTCACTTCACTTAAACTCACTTTTTATAACGGAAGGAGGCAACATGTTTTATCTGACATTTGTCAAAATTGGATATTGATTAATTGTTTTTTTAAATAATACACATTAAATAAAAATATCCAATGTATTACCCCTTGAAAAATTTATGATGAAAATTGGCAACGGATGCAACTAATTCGGTCGAAAGACGACGATTTGATATTAGCAAGGGTTGTACAACAGGGCCGATTTACACAAATTCTCCTTTTTAGGTCACCATTTAGATTCTATCGATATTCTTAACAGTTATACAAATAAAGCCCTTAAAATTATCCTTCGAGATAATATTAGACTTAGGTCTATGTTTGTTCATACGTTTTTCAGTTTTACAGACAAAATATTAGACTATCATCTAACGTAAACTTACAGAATTTAGACAATCAACTAATATATTTTTATATAATTTTCAATTTGCTTAAACAAAATATTAAGAACGTGATCTAAAAAAATCATAAATATAAAATAAAAGTACAAATAACATTTCCTAAGCAACTATTCAAAAAAGGACAACATATGAAAATTGAAAATTACTCCTACGTCCATACCGATCCATCAAACGGCCCATTCAACACATTCCGTCTTCTAAAATTTCGCGACTTGAAATCTCTATTTTAACCTTATTCGAAAGTAGTCCTCGTTGTACTTTAGTGCACAACATCCAATCCAATTCAATCAATCGCTCTCGATGTACGCATTCTCATTGTTTGAAATTCCATAAAAATCCCTAACTAACCCACTTATTTTTAAATATACCCACTTCACGTTACGAAATTCTCAATTTCTCATGCTTTTAACGCTTCTTCACCTACCCCTCAAACACCCCTTACCACCCCAAAAAAAATTCCATTAATAATCTACTAGACTACTTAGGTTTTTTCCTCTTCCGTTATTTTCTTTTTAATCTAAACCTTTGGTATTCATCTTTATCTCTTATATCATCATCTCGCCCCCTGTTTTCTTTCGTTCATCCTTATTACCACTTCATTTTTTTTTCAATTTTGCCTTTTCCACTAGTATATAGTAAAATCTTGATAAATGAATATTTAATAAATTAATAACATTAATTAAATAATAATTTTTTTTGATCCCAACTTGGGCGAATGAGATAAATTAATAACCTCGATAAATACATAAGATAATTATTTTAAAAAAATTTCTTGAGCCCCACTGAAAATATAAAATAATAATTCATTAAATACGTATGAAAATTACATATATAATTCATAAAATAAAGCACTTCCTAAATAATTTTTAGTTCAAACTTTATGCTTTCATAAAATTACATAACTTGATGATTTTTATTTTTGTATTCACATAATGCTTTTCTCATCTCATCAGTTAGCGTAGATTTTTTTATACATTTCAAATGAGTAGACATGGAAGAGAAGATATAATATATGAATTTTTATATTTTGGTATATGAAGTTAAAGTACATGTGTCTATTTATAAACTCTATATTGTGTACTTGAAATAATTCACAACACTTCATATTCTAATGTACATGCATTCTCTTTTGAATCACGCCAACCCAAGATTAATAAATTTCTTTTTGACAAGATTAATAAACTTAGATACAATGCACCATCATTAATTAATTATTTATTTATTTTCTTTTCTTAGTTACCGAAAAAATTAATTGTTTAATTTGAGAAATATAATGTACAAAATAAAAATTATTCTATATTTATTAATTTATCGATAAATTAATAAAATATTTATTTATCGATAAATTAATAACCCGTATAAGATAATAATTTTTGAGGTCTCAAAAATATTTATTTATAGATTTTAATGTAATATTTTTGGACCGGGTACGTGCCCATTCAACCATTATTTCTAAGCTTAAAAATCTGGTCACCACGCATTTATTATATCTTCCCTTTTCCCCCCTAGCACTGCAACAATTCCTTAGTCAAAAACAAAATTGTCACCCACTACAATTTCTAAACCCCCCCCCCCCCCACACCCAAATCTGCACCTACTGGAAAAAAAAATTCTTACAATTTCTTGATCTGTTCTGTAAAGGTACATTACATATCATCTCTTTCATATTAGCTTAGACAATATTAGTGTTGATATACATATATGTTACATTTATTTTTATGTGGGTTGCCATGTCTACCTAGGTCTTCCATACCCAAATACGACAGCCAACATGCATCAGTAAACGAACCAAAGCAAAAACCCACTTCCTTTTGATTTAAATTTTAATATCTTTTAAAGATTTCTAGGGCATGCACGATTGATACTGTGATACATACATTTGGGGTAGGTCAATTGAAGTTGGACCCACCTTTTGAATTTTGGTTCCTAGGCTTGTCGTAGTACATTCTTGATCTGTGTTATAAATTCAATCTGGTTACAGTTAGGGTTCTTATTGTCTTCCTGCTAATTGATAATTAAGATAATGTAGCTTTTGTAATTGTGTTCGATTTGCTTAATTTACTTTGTCATACACATGGGTTTTCAGCTGTGTCTTTGATTATTGTTGCTAAGTGATAACAGTATGGTTTGTTAAAGCTAATTTTTCTTTAACAGTTTTTCTAGTAACTGTCCACCTTAATGTACATAATTGACATGGAGTTTTACTTATGTTTACGGTTGAAATTAGATTGAACTATGGTCTAACTTGAATTGTTTAGCAGTCCATTAAAGCTGGACTGCGAAGCGGATGCTGAGATGGACAGCTGAAGCTTTCGGTTGAAACAGTTGAATTATTAGTTTCCAGAGCGGGATTTCTACATGGATTAGGACTTGAATCAGCAGCGATAATTTACTGATTTAACTGATATAGTTGGGCATTGTTTACTTATATTTTTTCTGCACATTACTATATTCTAGTTTTGTTTCCGAAATTCTATTCTTCTTGGTAGCGTCGCGATTAATATTGTTTTTTCTATCATCTTCATTTTGTCTTTGCTAAGTAATAACTTACACCATTGTTTTTACTCTTTGGTGGAGGTGATTAGTCTAACTTACTAGAAAGTAAAACAGATAATTAAGAAGGAAACTATGGATTTCTGTAAGATAAACGATGCTGCATTTTCCTCTCAAATCTTTGGATATAAAAGATAATTCTCTCTTTTTCATCCTGATGAGTTCTTGTGAACTGCTTTCTGGAAATAAGCAAGGACAACATTTTAGAACATTATTCTTACAATCTTACGAAAAACTCTAAATTTATAATTTTCTCATAATTTATTCCTTTTTGTTACGCCCATTAAAAATAAAGCAATGTCCTTCCATGAAGAAAATTATATATACATGTCTCTGTGTGTTTGTGCATAATTTCTTCCCCCTTTTTACGATAAATTTGCTTCTTGAGAAAATACCTATAATAAGTCGAGTGACATGGTTGTCTAAATGAAGTACAATTATAGTACTAAGCGTCCCTTACAGAGTTTCGAGTATATGCTCAAGTTTCCCCTCAAATGCTTAGCGGTTTTAAAAGTTTTTTTCCTTAAATTGTATTTGATAAGTAGGGATAAAAGTGTGAATAATATGACGGGAGCAAATTAGATGCAGATTTTGTGAAATACATTCAGCTACAGTATTAAATATTAGAGGCAATATGATGAAGATACACATGTTTGAAGGTGATAAAATTCTTCATGCAACCTAAAAGAAATAGAGATTTTTAACACTAGCAAATACACTGGTGAAGGTTACCTTGTTATATATTATTTTAAGAAGCCTTGAATAAGCCCCTTTCGAAAGTTGAATGGTATAATTACTGGAGCAGATACAGCTGGCATGGACACCACGATTATAGAAAAAGATTCAGTTGGTTTTGTTAATTGCAAGTTAAATGGATGTTTAAGAGTTCAATTCGACGAGAGACTCATAAAAAACAGAGTTCAATTCAATGGGAGGAGTTAGTCCACATCAGTTTAACTCTGTGTGGCATGTAGTTTAAGATTTGAGTTCTTCTGGCTGAATTAATTATAGAGATTGTCAGAAAATACTTTGCTTGCCATTTCAAAAGAGTGGCATTGCTGCTGTATGCGAGCAGTTAAAAAGGTTGATGTTTTGGTTTATCATAACTTTGTGTAATTGGCGCTGGAAAAAGTAACTTCTTTTTATACTGCTTATTGCTAAGTAAATAAACTGTATGCATGTAATTTGCCTCGGAGGTTTTGTAAATTTGTTTATTCTTAGTATTTTCTGATTACTTGTTCAACCAGGGATACTAGTCAGGTTAGCGTATAATATAGAGGTTGAATTCATCACCAAATCCGTTCAGTCATCGTATGGCAGTGAAGATTCTGCAATCATGGAAGTGCTCCCATGTTCCAATGTACATTATGTCACGGAGTCTGATTGCCCTCAGCAGGGCTCTGGAACTACTCTTATGTATGGTGGAAAACCAAACCACATTGAACATGCAGAACAAGTCCATGCTGGTGATGTGAAAATCGATGACGTAGTTCTTAATACGAAGGAGTGTCAGGAAGAGAAAGCAGATGGACGTCAATTCACCATCGAGGGATTACCAACTGCAGAAGGGCTTCCTACTAAAGATGCATATTATGATTTTGGGGGAGATGGCCGAATGCAGTCCAGTGATTTCCATGATTCCGGAGATGACAATGTTGAGGAACATAACCATATTACAAGACCTGGCCTGGCGCCAGAGTGCCTGCGACCAGTTGTTGACACCATTGAAATTGGAGTCCCTAATAGTAACCAGGTGGTGGGATCCTCTCCCTGCGAGTCCAGGTGGCTTGAAGAAGATGAACCTCATGCAGTATGGGTCAAGGTATTTATTAGTATTTGGTTTGTCTCGGTATATATTTCTATAACCTCTATGCTTAACTTTTCCTATTTGATAAAGACCTATTTGGAGTTTTGGAGCCTTTAGTTCTTGTGTTTACTTAAATCACCTTTACGGAGGGGAGCCTTGGCGTAACTGGTAAAGTTGCTGCCATGTAACCGGGAGGTCACGGGTTCGAGCCGTGGAACAACCTCTTGCAGAAATGTATGGTAAGGCTGCTTACAATAGACCTTGTGGTCCGGCCCTTCTCCGGACCTCGCACATAGCGGGAGTTTAGTGCAGCCGGCTGCCTTTTTTTTTTTTTTTACTTAAATCACCTTTATAAGTGGACCGCAACATAACATGTTCCTGTTTGGTGAAGCAAGTGGTTCGCGGTGAAAGTTGTCAAACTGAACCACTCCACATTGGAAGTCTTAGACATGAGGCGAGGCCATTTAGACATTTAGCTGCACGGAATGATTTTTTTTTTAAAGTTCTGCACATTGATTACCCAAGTTTAGTGAGTCTAAGACATATTTCCTTTCAATGCAACAGATTGAAATGTTGCATCAAGGTTTCATAAAACTGATGTTGGACTTAATTGGCTGGTGACTACCTCTCCATCTTAAGTGGCAAAATTGTGTTTCCTTTCTATACACGAACATATTGAGGAATAGCTTTAATGTACAATCTGATGCTCTTCGTAACTTGTAATTTTATGGAAGCACATTTGCATTTTGCCTTTGTTACCCAACTCCAATACCCTCCTCAACGTGACCCCCTTCCCCCTCAAAAAGAAAAAGAAAAAGAAAATAAAAAAAGAAACAAAATTGGTTATTGATGATTCTCTATTGATTTTGCATATTCTGTAGTGGAGGGGGTTGTGGCAAGCAGGAATTAGATGTGCAAGAGCTGATTGGCCACTGTCGACTCTCAAAGCTAAGCCTACACATGAGAGGAAAAAATATCTTGTGATATTCTTTCCTCGCACCAGAAATTATTCTTGGGCTGATGTGCTTCTTGTTCGCCCAATTAGTGAATTTCCGCAGCCCATTGCATATAAAACCCATAAAGTTGGGGTGAAAGCAGTGAAAGACTTGACTCTTGCTCACCGTTTTATCATGCAAAGACTTGCTGTCAGCATACTGAATATTATTGATCAATTACATGCTGAGGTTTGCTTTTGAAGCTCATATTATATATAGAGACACACTCACTTTTGACTCATGCTACTTTTTCACTTTGTTATAATATTATTTAAGTTGAGATGTTACTTGACTCATGTAGGCTCTAGAAGAGACTGCTCGCAATGTGATGGTATGGAAGGAATTTGCAATGGAGGTTTCCCGCTGCAAGGGTTATCCTGATTTGGGAAGGATGCTTTTGAAATTTAATGATGTAAAATCTCCTGTCTTTGAAGCTACGAAAAGATGCACACTTTCCCCCCTTTTTGTGTTTCCTTTCTCCAGCACTCTCCTTGATGTGGTTCATGACACTAAAATCTGGTTCCGGAACTGCATTGTTGTTTTTATACTGCAGTGCCATTCTTTTGCTTCTTTGTTTTAAAAGGGTTACATATCTTATGTGGATTATTCTCATCTGAATGTTAAAGAACCATTGATCTTAAAGTGTCAACTGTGTTTAACCCGCTGTTGTTCTTTAAGCTAAGTAGAACAACCACTAGCCAAAGGTTGTCGTGGCCAGGTAGGCCTTTGTGGCTGACAAAACATCTATAGTTTGGAGTCTTGAAACTAGCCAAAAATGTGTTGACAAACTCTAATGTTGACAATTGACTATTGGATGAATGAGTCAACACACGTCCTTAACATGTCTCTAGCATGGCTAGAATGGGAATGCTCTTAGGTTTTCATGTGACTTATCATGAAGAGTTTTCCGACTGGATCCCTTGAGTTAATATTTTCCTTGACAAATATAGTAATGAATGCAACAATGTATAGTTGCCCATGCTATGTTGTATATAAATTTCTCAAGGGGAGAGTAAAATGAGTTCAGTTTACCAAACATCATTACTAAACCCCGTTCCCCCAAATAAAGAGAGAAAAAGAAGAAAAAAGGACAGAAGTGTATTATAACAAAAAACACGAAAACAAATAATTGTGATTTTTTTTATGACCATATAATTGTGATTTGTAATCAAGGTTTGACTCCTCATGGCCACTGTACTTATTCTTGCTTGACCTGGATAATGCTATTCTTGCTTGTGCCTGGATAACACAATCACTTTCTTCTGCAGATGATACTGCCGTCGTATAAAAATTCATTTTCGATGGAGTCCTGGATTTGGCGCTGTCAGAACGCGAACAGTGCCGAGACAATTGAAATGCTGAAGGAGGTAAATCCCTAAATGATATTCATATATGCACCCATTCTGCTGTACGTCTGTGGTTCTAAAGTTTTTATTGTTTGTATTGCTATTCTTTTGTTGTCTTTAACTTGAGTGAAAATTTCATACTTCTAATAATAATGGATAATTAACTATTACATGTGTCTACTTGACTTCTTATGATTGAGTTTACTTCAGACTTTTTTCTGCACCATTGAGGCAGTTATATGGGATAGGTGTTGCTCTTTTGAGAGCTCACTGTTGCCATTGAAAGTGAAACACATAAGAACATGCTTCATTGTCCTTGCTCACTAACAACTCCATCTCCCCCCACACACAAAAAAGAAAGACGGAAGATAGGAGAAAACACCTAAATCGCCATCATCAAGAAGCAGAAGCCAACTTCCCGTTGCCACTTCGGGATGGGGGAAAGGATATCTGTGTTAGTTACTGACTTGTACTTTCTCCTCCAGTCACGGAACTCGTCAATCCTTGATTACATCTGCAGTTGCTTCACTGATAATAATTGCTACCTTCTCAATAGCATTTTACCATATTAGTGGAAATCTCATTTGATTGAATAGATGCTAAACTGGTCTTTTGAAATTTTGAGATATTAATATCTTGGCACAGACTGAAGCTATTATCTTGTAATTCAGGAATTGGCTGATTCAATACTTGGGAATGAGTTGAACTCACTTCCAAATGAAGGATTACATCTTGATCTGAACTCTCAGTGGAAGAATTGCAAATCCGAGGTTATGAAATGGTTTTCAGTTTCACATCCCGTATCTGGTAGTGGAGATGTTGAACAGCCAAATAATGATAGCCCATTGACAATGGAGCTTCAGCAGAGCAGAAAGAGGCCCAAGCTTGAAGTTCGTCGTGCTGAGGCACATGCTTTGCCGGTGGAATTTCAGGTGTCACATCAGGCTGTCACTGTTGGATTTGATGCTGGTGTTCTTGGTGGCTATAGTATCTCCAATAATGTGCTGTTAGATGCTGAACCTACAAAAGATGGTATTTCTCTAGGAGAGGCTCCTGCAAGTGGTTCTCCTGGTAGTGCGGCAGATAGATGGGGAGAAATTATTGTTCAGGCAGACAATTCCGGCGTCATTCAGATGAAAGATATGGAACTGACTCCTATAAATGGAGTTGTTACTAGTAATTCCTTTGATAATGGAAGTAAGAATCTCCAGTGTATGGCTTTTATTGAAGCCAAAGGAAGACAATGTGTCAGATGGGCAAATGATGGTGATGTTTATTGTTGTGTGCACTTGGTCTC
This sequence comes from Anisodus acutangulus, assembly GCA_029783415.1. Lineage (NCBI taxonomy): Eukaryota > Viridiplantae > Streptophyta > Magnoliopsida > Solanales > Solanaceae > Anisodus > Anisodus acutangulus. Next base: position 45,720,371 of record CM056501.1, on the reverse strand, counting down.
TCGGGTTGGCAGTAGTTCCATCAAGGCCGAAGCATCGCCACATGTTGATACACCTATGTGTGGAGGGACCACTGTTCTTGGCACTAAATGTAAGCATCGCGCTTTAAGCGGCGCTCCTTTCTGTAAGAAACACAGGCCCCGAGATGAGAAAGGATCGGGCTCCATTTTCCCAGAGAGTAAACATAAACGAAAGCATGAAGACAGTGTCCTTAGATTGGATACCTCAAGTTGCAAAGATATTGTTCTTGCTGGAGCGTTTGAAGCTCCGCTCCAAGTTGATCCTATCTCAGTTCTTCATGGAGAATCTTGCAATAGGAACAACTTGATCGAGACACCTCAGCATTTGCAGAACAAGCCTACTTCTGAGATGCATTGCATTGGTTTGTGGCCACATGGAAGTGAGACTTGCCTAGAAAGTCCAAAACGACATTCATTATACTGTGAGAAGCATTTACCAAGCTGGCTTAAACGTGCGAGGAATGGCAGGAGTAGGATAATTTCAAAGGAAGTATTCATTGAACTTTTGAAGGATTGCCACTACAGGGATCAAAAATTGCATTTACATCAAGCTTGTGAGCTTTTCTACAGTTTTTTCAAAAGTATACTTTCTTTGAGAAACCCAGTTCCAAAAGAAGTGCAATTCCAATGGGTCATATCTGAAGCTTCTAAAGATCCTAAGGTTGGTGAATTCTTAATGAAGTTAGTTTGTACTGAAAAAGAGAAGCTGAAAAGTGTTTGGGGCTTTAGCTCTAGTGAAAATGCACAAGCTTCCTCTTGCAACGAAGAACCAACTCCATTATTAAGGATTACGGATAATGACCAGGATCATTATGATGTCATAAAGTGCAAAATTTGCTCAGAAACATTTCCAGATGAGCAAGTGCTTGGCACACATTGGATGGACAATCACAAAAAGGAAGCTCAATGGCTGTTCAGGGGTTATGCTTGTGCCATCTGCCTGGACTCTTTTACTAATAAGAAAGTTTTGGAAACTCATATGCAGGAGAGACATCATTCGCAGTTTGTTGAAAATTGCATGCTTTTCCAGTGTATTCCTTGTACTAACAATTTTGGGAACTCAGAGGAGTTATGGTCCCACGTGCTCACCACTCATCCTGCCAGTTTCAAAGTGTCTCATACTGCTCAAGAGCATCATTTTCCCATAAGTCAAGGTTCATCCGAGAAGCCTGATATAGGCAAGTCCTTGTCGGCACAGAATATTAATTCAGAGAACCAGTCTGGTTTCCGAAAATTCATCTGCAGATTTTGTGGCCTGAAATTTGACTTGCTACCTGATCTAGGACGCCATCATCAGGCTGCTCACATGGGCCCTACTCCTGTTGGCTCTCATATCTCCAAGAAGGGCATCCGCTTTTATGCTTATAAATTAAAGTCAGGAAGACTTAGCCGTCCGAAATTCAAGAAGGGTCTCGGATCTGTAGCATATAGGATTAGGAACAGAAATGCTCAGAATATGAAGAGACGCATTCTGTCAACAAACTCCATCATTAATGGAAAATCTACAATTCAACCTAGTGCAAGCGAGGCAGCTGGTCTAGGTAGATTGGCAGATCCCCACTGCTTAGATATTGCAAAGATATTGTTTGCTGAGATTAAGAGAACAAAGCCACGGCCAAGTAACTCAGACATTTTATCAATAGCTCGGATTACTTGCTGCAAAGTAAGTCTCCAAGCATCACTAGAAGCAACATATGGATTTTTGCCGGAGCGCATGTATCTCAAAGCTGCAAAATTGTGTAGTGAGCAGAATATCCTTGTAAGCTGGCACCAAGATGGTTTTGTTTGCCCCAAAGGATGTAGACCTGTTCGTGATCCTTGCATTGTATCTTCATTACCTCCCCTTCCTGATCAAGTGAATAGAACTGAAAGTATCCCACCAAATTCCGCTATAAGTGACTGGACTATGGATGAGTGTCATTACGTCATTGATTCTCAACAGTTCAAGCATGAACCGTCCGACAAAACTATTCTCTTGTGTGATGACATAAGCTTTGGACAGGAATCTGTTCCAATAACTTGTGTGGTAGAAGAAAATCTTTTTGCCTCCCTCCACATTATTGCTGATGGCTCGGATGGCCAAATTACCACGAGTTCTCTACCTTGGGAGAGCTTTACTTATGCAACAAAATCATTGATTGATCAATCCGTTGGTCTTGCAATAGGGGTAACTTGTTTTGACTTCTGTTGTTCCGTGCAACTTCCATTTCATCTGGTCAAGCACCGGAACAAGTGGTTTTCATAATCTTAAAGTAGTTATTCTCTCTCTCCCCTCCTTACTAAAGCAACTTCTTCTCTTTTATGGCAGAGTTCCCAATTGGGGTGTGCTTGTCCAAATTCAGCTTGCTCATCTCAAACTTGTGATCATATTCACCTTTTTGATAATGACTACGAGGACACAAAAGATATTTATGGGAAGCCTATGCGTGGAAGGTTTCCATATGATGAGAGAGGTCGGATAATGTTGGAGGTAAAAATACTTTCTTTTGATTATTCTTTCAGTTTTTTGTGATTTGTAGTTCGTTAGTGTTTTTTTGCTGATAATTACTTACTCTAGGATGCTAGTGTACTATCTTCTGCTCAATAATCTGGATTTATCTGATAACTGTGTCGGCTGAGAGAGCGTTACAGTATGATCATGATGTTAGAAATTTTATGGGGTGTGCTCGATTCGATTAGCATATTGTGCCTGATTGTCTAACTTGATTGTCAGGAGGGCTACCTAGTCTATGAATGCAATCAGTGGTGCTCTTGCAGTAAATCTTGTCAGAATAGGGTTTTACAGAGTGGAGTGCGTGTGAAGCTGGAAATATACAAAACCGAGACAAAGGTAATGCTTTGATCTGAAATTATTAAGAGGTTAGTTTCTCTAGCTATTCACTAATTTGTCTTACAGGGATGGGCAGTCAGGGCAAGAGAAGCAATCCTTCGTGGTACATTTGTGTGTGAATATGTTGGAGAGGTACTTGATGAGGAGGAAGCAGATAAAAGACGGAATAGGTTATAACACATTCTACTTGGTAGCTAAAATTGCTTTGTTGCATGTCATTGAACCTTATTTATATCTGGAAACCTACCTATTTGAGTAGGTATGGCACAGAAGGTTGCGGGTACTTTTTGGAGATAGATGCTCACATCAATGATATGAGCAGACTGATTGAAGGGCAATCTCCCTATGTAATCGATGCTACCAACTATGGAAACGTTTCCCGTTATATCAACCACAGGTACTGTTACAGCTCTCTTCTTGATTTGATTTAATTTCAATGTGGTTATAACTGCCTCAATCTGCATTATATTTGGACCATCAGCTCCTATAAAAGTGTAAAGTAAAGGCAATGTGGAATATCATGTCTCAAAGTTCCTTTATAATGCCAAAACAACACTTGCAATGGTCAGTTCATTAACTGAAGACAAACAAACCAACAAATCTATTATTACAATGTGAGCATCAAATTCCAGTTACTAGCTAAAAGTTCTACTAGGTTCTGCTCCAACTTGCTAACTGTTAAGTAGTCTGCAAGAATACCATCACAATGATGATACAGTGACTGATTAACCGATTTACTCTTTTTATGTTCTTATTATTTGCTTGGCCAGTACACTCTAGTGATCAATTTGTTTACCTCAACTGTGTACAATTCACAATTTATGTTTTCAGTTCCACCAAATTCGTACTAAAACATTAGGTTATTGAGTGATCATTGAGTGCTTCTACAACTTGTTCTCGCTTCAGCCTTTTTGTGCTTCTACATAGGTATACTGAGAGATTTAAATAGATATAACTATGTGAAATCTTGTGCAGTGTCTTGCATCTTATATTTTACTGAGCTAAATTTTTTGATGATTGTGCCGAGTTTCCGCATATGATTTACACCTTGGTTTTCTATAAAGTAGTTCGATGTGGGGGATTAGTACTGATTTAATGCTTCTCCATAAACGCTAGTAGAAAATTCTTGCCTTTTGTTATTGTAGAGCAAGATGGCAATAATGGTGTAGTAGTAGTACTAATTGCATAGGACATAATGAGTACTATATCCATGCTGCCTACATGAAATTCTTAATAGATGAAATATTCTTATTTAGAATGCAAATGAAATTAGGATGGTTTCCAGTAACCTGTATATTGCTGCTTGCCACTTGAATGATCCTTCACCGAACATATGTCATATTTGGAACTCAAGAGGAATTTAAGTTCTCTTCTGCTGTAAAAGTACCCACAAACACAGAAAAGAAAGAATATTGATAAGTGAAACATTAACTGTCATCTTTTGGATTTCCTGCTGCTGATCATGAGTTGGTGTGTAATATTGTTCACATTGCTTTCAGTTAAGTTCTTACGAAAATGTTTTGGTTTCTTTTTTGTTGCAATTTTAGTTGCTTGCCAAATCTCGTGAATTACCAAGTTCTCGTGGAAAGCATGGATCATCAGCTTGCACACATTGGTTTTTATGCAAGTCGAGATGTATGTTCTCTCTCCTCTTTGGTTAATATTGGTCAAGTGACATGCACAATTGTATCAGCCAGATCTTGGAAAAAATAAAGATTGCTGCTTGTTCTTTAGTTTCATCTTTTGAACTGGAAATTTTTGGGTAACTTGAATTCATCTCAGCTAGAACCGGTTAATCCCCTTATATCTTAACTTTTGGTATGATACATTTCCCCCCTCCTCTTCGCTTTTCGTGATGCTGACATATTGTGCCCCCTTGACTTTCTTGAGCAGATACTTGCAGGTGAAGAACTGACCTTTGATTATAGATACAAACTTTTGCCTGGAGAAGGGTCTCCATGCCTGTGTGGATCCTCCAATTGCAGGGGACGTCTTTGCTAAATCCTCTACTTAATATATTGTGCAGTCAAAGGTTTATGCATTCAGATCTATAGAGATTTGGAATCCCGAGGCCCGATGTGCTTCTTGCAGGAAGCAAAAAGTTTGTAATTGTCCTAAGCCTAAGGTTATGGTTTGTGTGACCTAGTCTGTCACACCCCGTCTGTGATGTAGTGAAATTTACCATCTCAGGTTTGTAGCTTTTCTGATTCCCCGTTTCTTCCTCTGTAGTTTCTGGGGTCACCTGATCTCCATTTTTAATCAGAAATGCATGGTTGTCAAATTTCCACTCTCGTAGTTGTGGCAGGTCTGATGATACTGTGCAGTTACGCGATAGTCTAGGAACATCCGTTTCATCCTTTTGAACAGTTGAATGATTGGTTTCGTAGATGCAAGAATTTGAGTTTAGATACTGCTGTTACTAAGATTTTTTTTTCCAAAAAATTATTACATTGGGGATCGGTTCAAAAGGAAGGGTAAAGGGAATACTGGATTAGTAAAAATTAAACTCACATCCAACTTATGAAGTACTGGTACTGATACCACTAGACAGGCCATAACCTATTGCAACCAAGATTGATTGTCCTGCAAACAAAAAACAGATGCATGACATAGTGGACAAGCAATAAAACAAAAAGCTAGAAACTTTGAATACCCATGTGAGAATCAAACCATAGGAAGAGGTCTAGAAAAATTACCAAATTCAACATGGTTTGATAGTGTTGTATTATTAGGGTTTCCTTTTTGCAGTAGTAAAGACATGGAGAGGATAACAAGTCCACTTCCGATCTTTTCCCTCACTACTCTCTCCCTCATATCAAATGACCAAATTCCAGATATTCCTTGATGAAAACGAACGTCTTCAATGACAACTTTGAGGAATAATATGGTCCCCATACAGAGTGTAATTTTCGCTATTTTTGTGAACCCATTGACCATGTTGACAAGGCAAGCCAGTGCATATAGGGGAAAGGAAACCAGAAATACCAATCTGAAACCCAAAAACAGAAAGAAATCTATTGATGAGACACTTGGGAATCTCAATTCTCAATAGAAAGATAGCTAAAATTAAAGAAGAAAGTAGAAAGGGTCATTGGATTGGAAAGATGCAGACAAAGCAAAAAGGAATGCCATTAATAGTGAAGAACAGCTAGAAACTGAAATTCTTGATGCTGTCATTTGCATCTGAGGTTTTTTAGAAGATGATTTCGCTTCATGTTGTATCCACTAGTGTTAATCATGTAAAAATTTGACTCTTCCTTTGCACTTTGCAGTTTGGCAAGATTATCTAGCCAACTACTCTTCAATAATAAACAAGTTTATTTTATTGTATATGAAATGAAGTTAACCAGGACTTTTGCATCTACTTTTATTTGTTTCTCTCTGTGTTTGGAACATTTTTGTTGATTTTCCTCATTGCTCTCAACAGTTTTACATGAATCAATAGCCAAAACTATCAACAGGATTATAAGGTCCTGTTCCTCTTTACTTCTCCAAGAAATGGATACTATTCACTTTCACCAAAAATTCATGTCCAACTTTCTCTCATCTATATGGCTAGAACTTAAACTTGCAACCTACCTTTTTTGAAACATTAAAAAGAAAAAAAAAACAGGTTTTCTTTTAATTTTCTGTTAACTGGCAGTACAATTTTTATTTTATCTCTACTTTAATTGTCCAACTTTTACTTTTAAGTTTCTTTCTTTTTGTTGTTTTACATGTTTATTGAGTATATTCAATTAGAAGAACAACATATATTTGTCCCCCCCAAAAAATAAAGAACCTCAAGATTTTTAAATTGAGAGCAAAAGATATGCACTGTTCTTGGGTATTAGAAATAATGAGAGGGTAAAATATACCCATGTATTATCGAAAATATATAATTTAGAAATACTACCTCCGTTTGAGTATCGGTGTAATGAGTTAAAAATAAAGGATGATTTGTAAAAGGAACCGGGTGAGTATTAAAATTGTGGGTGAGTTTTCAGTTCATGCAATGCCCGTTCGAGTAAATTCGAATAATTGTATAACGATAAGGTCCCAATTGAACGGATACTCAAACAAATGATACTTTTAAATTATTTTTGATACTATATGGTTATATTTGGCCCTTTTTTCGTAAAAATAATTCGCTAATGAACTAAGTTGTATGTCCGCGAAAATAGGAATATGATCAGATTCTTAATTAACCAGAGGTTGGTTGGTAGGAAGGTAGGACCAGTTAAACGCCAACTTAACGAGACCCACACCATTGTGATTACGCCAAGCCAAACATTAACTAGGAGTAATAATTAGTGGGGAATAATTTGACAACTAGGGAGTCTGTTTGCTAAATACCATTCATGACAATTGACAAATAATGTTCTCTTTATGTACATTACTCTATACTCCAAAGGATGTTTACTTAATATATAATTACGGGCACTCTCTTCTAGTTCCTATGTGAAAATAAAGAGTTAGAAAGAGAAAAACCAGTACTATAGTCTTAATACTGTCAATTTTAAGTGAAAATAGCAAAGAGTTGAAAGAGAAAATTCAGTAGTAGTATTTTTCATTTTTCTCAACTTCAACGCTCAACCCCTTCCCCAGTCCCAAAAGTACATGTCATTGTACAAAGAAATTTAATACAATCAATAATTTAACTAGATATATTAGGTTGTTATAATATTTTCCATGTTACTATATTAATTAGACTTGTTATGTAAAGTTACCCGTCATTTAGCTCAACTTGAGCTCATGAGTGAAAAATGTACTCCCTTTGTTCCAATTTATGTGATATCATTTGACTTGAGATGAAATTTAATCGAGAAAAAAAGATTTTTTGAAATGTGTGATTCAAAAATAAGTCTTACATAAATGTGTGCTTGTAAATCATCTTATAAAATTAAATTATTTTTAAATATAAAAATGTGACATTTCTTTTGGGACAGATAAAAAAAATGTCGCATAGATTAAGACAGAAAGAGTATCTGACTATAGTGTTTAGAACTTAAACTTGATTAGAATTATCACATGCCTTTTATAACCTTACTTTTGGATATGGTTCCAGGGTAATCTTGTCATTTGATAACTTCAATGAACTTTGTTTGTTTGAAAATGATTATCTCAAATTCTTGTTCTTTTTTATAAATAATTCAAGTTTGAATAAATTCTGCAAAGACCCAGAAAAAGCAAGGACAAATTCTTTTAAAAGAAGCAAAAAAAGAAAAAACCAAAGAAAGCAAAAGCAAGATTGGGACTTTGAGAAGACAACCAAAATGCATGCCTGTCTCGTTTGATCATTCAGTTGTAGTGTGTTCTGTAAGAGAGAGAGAAAAAAGATAAAATTCTGAGACCCACAAAACAGAAAAAGAAGAAAAAGCATCATCAGTGAGACAAAGCGATAAAGTTGCTAAAGACAGCGCTCATTTCTGGTCTTTATTTAAATTCATTTTTGGACCCCCAATTTTATATTCCTTAAAAATCTATTAAAATTTTTGGAGCTCATCATCATTCCACTCTGTTAAATCTCTGCTTTAATTGTTCCCTTGATGCTTGACATCAAAGCTTCATTCAATCATTTTCAGTGGCTCTTCTTGGATTCTTAAATTAAAGATATAAGGGTCTTTCAAAAAATTCTCACATAGCTCTCTCCCTTTGTAGCTGAGTCTTTGTTGTTTTCTCCACTTGGATGTTTCAAGAATCCCTTTGGGAGTGGTGAGTTTCAAGTGTTCTTTCTTTTTTATATATGGTACTTGTAATTGTGTGTGTTTCTTGAGAACTATACAATTAAAGGTTTAATCTTTTTTGCTTGCTGTACTCTTGGAGAATCTTTATCGATAAGTTTTGGAGTACAATTGATTTAGCTATCTTTTTTGTCAGATAAAAGAGGGAAGAAAAATTAGGTCTTTGATGTTCATTCTTATGATCAAAGAGTTTCTCAGTTCTGAGTTGTCAACCTGATTTCAATTTCACCATCCCTTAAGTAAAGAATTGCAATAGGGGTCCACATTCTTGTTTCAATTGTAAATGCCATATGTTGAATTAATTATGCATTGAGTTTTTTCGTCAAGAATGGCTAAAATTAGACTGACAAAGGTAGAACAAGGCCAAACCAAAATTAGGAATGTTCCAATTGCTGTGACCCCAGAGGATTTCTGGTGTTGTCCTTCTCCCAATGTGTTTCAAAAGAGCCTCAAAACACAGAATCCTTTAAACAAGTCCAAATCTCCTATTCCTACAACTCAAACCCTAGCTCACAAGAAACACACTTCAGTAACTGAGAAAAGACCGGCTAGTGTTGTACCTAAATCGAGTGCTGTTTCCGATGAAAAACGAGGGGTTAGTTCTGATATACCCGCTGTTAATGCATCGGTGCCTGCAGAGAGAATGCCTCGTTCAAAGACTGAAAATGTACCAAAGAAAGTGTCGATTGAGTTTGGTGAACCTGGAACTAGTGATCTCAGGGTGATCTTGCTAAGAAAGCAGGGGTTCACTGTGAAGTTGAATGTTCACAAGAGTATTCTGGTAGAAAACAGCAGTTTTTTTTATAATAAAATATCAGAACAGCAGCCAGTTTTTCCTTGCATTGAAATTGATGATTGTGAGGATGTTGAGATTTATGTTGAAACCATTGGTCTCATGTATTGCAAAGAATTGAAGCAGCGGTTGATCAAGCAAAGTGTTTCTCGTGTTCTGCGTATTATCAAGGTAATTTTGAAATCTTCGGTTGGACTTCCCTTTGTACATATGTTTAAATGTTTCCATTAGAACGGCTGCTTATATATTAGATAACTGCCTAATATTTTGTTGATGCAAGTAGTTAACTTAAATTAACGTTCACCTTAAAGTTCAGGTTCATCCATTTTGTAAATGTAATTCAAAAATGCTAGGTTGCTGTATATATGCTGTAGCTCTGTGCTTCCATGTGTTTAGAGTGATTAACAAATTTATTGGAAGATGCTTAAAGATGAAGGCATAAACTGAAAGCAATTTCTCTGTTTCGTGGCTTGTTTCAGTTCAAACTATAGCTGTGACATACATATTATTGGAAACATCAACTCTAGCTCGCTGGTACTTATACAGATCAATTTCTTGCTGTCTGAGGAAGGTGAACTATGATAACCTTTTTCTCAGGGAGGTGGTGGAAGTGGTGTCCCTAATGCAAGCATGGGGTTCTTTCTTGTATGTGTGGTAAAAAATTAGTGATGGTTTTAATAGGAAGGTCTTAAATAGTGTTGAAAACTTTTTTAAGCTCCCTCGGAAAATTTGCATAGAGATGTCAGAGAGTTAGGAAATATGGTTGACTATTGCACTGTATAATGTAATGTCAGATAATTGATTGAGGCGAATTTGTTGTATAAACTAACATGACATCAGACAATTTGAATTAGACGCATGTTACAATGATAGGCTATTTGATTATGGATAGGTATATACATCTTGACATCCAATTATCAACTGCAATAGGGGTTTATCAAATGTTGGGCTATTAATTGTATATTAGATACAATAAGAAGGTCTTAATTAGTGTTAGAAACTCTTTTAAGCTTCCTCAGAAAGCTCACACAGAGATATGAGTTAGTGTTGATGTTTGATTTTTGTGCAGTATAGACTAACATACATTTGATTGAGGCGTTGTAATTTTTGCATAAATCACATGGGATAATTTGAACATCTTGTCTTTCTATGATATGCTAATTGATTAAGAGGATATGTATATTTTCTTTGACATTCAATTATCAACTGCAGTAGATTAGCGTCATAGGAATAATATCTGCTCCTGTTATTGCATTACTATTAATGTTCTCTTTTTAAATGTATAGCTTAATTGAACCAATACCCTACCCAGAGTTTGTGACCTTTACTACATATTCATAACACAATCCTTGAAGCTTCAATATTTTAGGTTCTTATATATTTTCTCTGATCTTGAGTCAAGGGTCTATCGGAAACAACTTCCCTACCTCACACAAGGTAGGGGTAAGATCTGTGTACACCACCCTCCCTAGACCCCACTTGTGGGATCACACTGGGTATGTTGTTGTTGATATTTCTCTCTGAATTTGTTGGCTGTCAAACTTATTTTGCATGCAAATCATTCGTTTATCCTCATTGATCATGGTAATTGGATCCTGCTATGATGTTTTATATTTCGAAATAGTAAACAATCCCTAACTCAGAACCGAATTTTAGGTAGCAGAACAACTTGGATTTAAATCATGCATGCTATCGTGCTTAGTATTTGGAAGCAGTGCCGTGGGTTGGGGAAGAAGAAAAGGAGAAAGTTGTTTCTTCAGTCCTGTGGCTGCAGAGTGAGGGAATTGGAGTGACCCCTGTGTTAAAAAGGGTGTCATCTGATATTTCTAATCCTCACAAGGACACATTCTCGCACATCCTAGTCCTGGTGCTCAAAAGTAATGAAGAGAGAGGCCGACGGGAAATGAAATCTGTTGTACTGAAGCTCCTCAGGGAAAATAACTGTCTTCCAAGTTCCTCTGGTTCAATTGACAGTTATAATGAAATAATATATGGCTCGTGTAGAAGTTGCCTGGATTCAATATTGATTCTGTTCAAACAAGCAGCTGAACCTGAGTTCAGCAACAAAGAACCGGTAATGAAGCAGATGGTTCTAGAGGCTGATAACCTCTCGTGGATGCTTGAAATTTTAACAGATAGGCAAGCAGCAGATGAGTTTGCGGTTATGTGGGGTAGCCAGCAGGAGTTGGCTTCTCTGCATACAAAGCTACCTATTGTATCTCGCCACCATGTTAGCTGCATTACAGTAAGGCTTTTTGTAGGTATAGGAAGAGGAGAGCTTCTTCCATCAAAGGACACACGTAACCTCTTGTTACAGATGTGGTTACAGCCATTGATCAATGACTACAGCTGGTTGCAGCACGGGTGCAGGTCGTTTGACAGAAAGGTTGTGGAGGAAGGAATTGGCAGGACAATACTAACACTACCATTGGAGGAGCAGCAGAGCATTTTACTTTCTTGGTTAGGCAGTTTCCTCCAGGCTGGTGATAATTGTCCAAATCTTCAAAGAGCATTTGAAGTCTGGTGGCGTCTGACTTTTGTCAGACCATATGCTGAGTCAGGAAATAGCTGCCCATTAGATCACGTGATGACTCCAAAGGTGACGAAGCAGTAGAAGTTAAACGTATCATGTAAATGATACTGTTGAAGATCAATGTTTTGTGGTATTCAAGGAGGGAGCTGTAGTATGCAATCAAGAAAGCATGGGGGTGTAACTCAATGGTTTTAAGGGTGGCTTTGTAAAATTAAGCGATAAACTACTCATTCATATAAGGTCTAACTGATTCCAAGAGTTCCTTCGTTTCGATTGTCCAATTTGGTGTGTTAGTTATTTGTAACTGGTATGTAATACAAGTTGGTTTGTGTGAAGTTATAGTTTGGATCAAATTTTCTGACTGGACCTCTAACTGGTATGTCCATGGCTAATGTAACATATTGTATTAGTTTGATAATTGTTGGGAGATTTTACTCTTTTGTACTTTATAAAGCAGTACGGGAAGTATATCACTATTACAAGTATTCGAAAGGATAAACAAAGATTCAATAATTCAACTAGAAATCTGAAATTACAATTGTAGAACGAGAAAAAAAATCGAAACTGCTTTTTTTATTGCTGAGTCGAGTGTGGCACTCTGTCCTTAAGACAATATTGCTCCGTATGTATTCTTTATACGTCCTGGACAATTTGTCTCCCAAGATAAAACAACAATGGAACACTTGAGCAAAGGAAACTCAAGAGCTACCGTGAAGAATATTGAGTAACGAAATGATGCTTGAAAGTTGTAGGAAGAACTGTTTTTGCTTGTGTATATTTTTGTATTTTCGTGTATCATATATGTGTCTCAACAATGGTGTAAGGGGGTGTTTATATTAGGTCGTGGCGACCCCGACCCGAGGCCCCGAGCCCGCCTTGCCCGCCGAAACCCGCCAAAAAAATAAATAAATTACGGGGCGGGACTCGAACTCGGACGGACGATGTCTCGTCCCCGCGAGACCCGAGCCCGCCTCAAACCCATGAGACCCGAGCCCGCCGACCCCGCCTCCGATCCCGACCCCGACCCCGCGCTTTAAAAATGGCCGCTGCACTAATCGTATAATAGTAAATGGCCAACGGCCATTTTAGCCTCCCCCTCCCCCAACCCCCTACCCCTTAATATTTATTATGTAATTTGTAACTTTTGGACAACACCACAAAGTTGCAATTTAGATTTTAGACAATTGTATTTGTATTACAAAAAAATCATATGTCTATTAAATAATATAAGAGGCACAAAACAAATTGGGATGTTTTTATTACACTATCTTATTTTGTTTATTGAGTTTTTTATACATATGTTATTTAAAAAAAAAAATGAAAACCCGCCAGATCCCGCCTCGAGCCCGACTCGCCTCGAGCCCGCAGGCGAAGCCCGACGGATCGGGATCGGACGGACTTGCTCGATCGCCAGCTGACCGCCAGAGCCCGCCAGACCGATCCTCGCCTTCTCCCGCCCCGCCTCGACACCGCTGCAGACGAGCTCACCCATCGCCACTCCTAGTTTATATAGGTGAGGGAGGGATCGAAATCGCCTCCATAATAGCCAAATAATGGCCATTATGGAGGTAGTAAAGTCACCAACATAAATGGTGAAAGACCAACGGATTGACCATTATATGAGGAGTAATTCAGCCAAAATAAATGGCTAAATTGAGTGTTTGGCGTTTCTGTTCTCTTCTGCCCAATTCTGACTTTCTTGAAACTCCAGGGACCAAACTGTACATCTGAAAGAATTCTGGTCCAAAAAGATAATATCAGAAGGCGTGGTTCTGACCGACCGACCGACCTGACCGAATGGGGCAAGGCGGCGGCAGGCGTGTGGTCTTTCCTCAACCAAGCACATCTAGGTCCTCCCTCCTTTAAACACATGGGATGCCCCTTGGGGTCCCAAACCCCAAACCAATTTCGAGTCTTATATACACAACAATTATTTCTTTCTCTACCGATGAGGGAGAATTGAACACAATACCACACTTTTCCATGCTTCAAACACCTCACTTCGTGAACCAATATCTCTTTCATTTCTCAATGAAATTTGACGATTCTTGGCCCTACGGTTATCTACGTACTTAGTAGATCATGCATGTGTGAAGAACCAGATTCTCCAACATACGTAACACTAGTGTTTAAGCCGTTAAAGTTGGTCGGTCGCAACTCCCGCCAAAGGCTAATTTCTAACAATAATTTCATCTCTCATTAAGAGATGAATTTTACAAGCTTTATGCAAGTTCTGTAACATTTTCATACTCAATGGCGTATATGATGTAGTAGCAACTGTTCAAGAATATGAATCCCAATTGATTAATTCACTATATGAGGCAACCTTCTCCCATTGCGGCTTGAATGAACTAATATACATGAACAACATTTGCCCCACAGGTGGCCCTCAATTTATACAAGTAATCTAAATTGAGTTTTTATTTCTAAAATTACTTTCACAGATAAATCTGGAATTTAATGTAAGTGGGATGATTTTAGGCAATCCCGGGAAAAGAAAAGGCTGGAGAATTCAGAGAAATTTTTGCTCTTTTTTTGTTTGTAAGATAAGGTTGCCAAAAAACATTTGTCTTAGTTTTTTTTTTTGGCGACGGCTCATTTAGATTTCTTGTTGAATCAATTGAAGTCTAATAAAATAATAAAGCCTAGTTAGAGACATTTTGCACACCCCGACCCAATTGTTTCTCATAGTTCATGTATTTGTAATATGTTTCCCTTTTCTCCTAAAAGGGGAGTGGAGTCGCTAAACAATAAGTCTTAACAAAATTGCAATGCCCAGATATGTTAACTACTCTCATATAATTTTATTATGAAAATTCTAGTAGATTGATGATGTTTTTGGTTATCCAAAGCAAATGTTTGGTCTTTTTGTTTTCAGCAGTACTTAATTTAGTTATGAGTATAGTACTATGTAGTATGTAACTTCCTTTATGATCCAATTTATAAGATGTGGAGGGATAAAGCCATGCTTATTGTAGGATCCTTATTCAATTAATTAGGATTTGCATTTCTGTCCGTTACTGAGGTTTGGAAAAAGTAATTACCACATCATTTTAGGTTCTGACTTGTATTTACTTGCATGGTAGAAAGTCTATAATATAAATTCCTCAAATGCACAATAATATGAGCGAGTGCATTAGCAATACAATTCATTAAATTAGTATGGTTATATAAAAAATGTATATGGTATAAAAGTTTCTATATATGGTTTTAATTTGATACGTTATTTTTCTAAGTCATGAGAGACAATACTAGAGAAAATTTAATGGTGGATGTTATAGTACTTGTTTAATTCTCATTGGTGGTTGCTAAAATTTATATGCAATTTAAGGACGGGTGGTAAAATTAACCCAAATCCATGTAACCTGCCTAATCCGCTCAAGTTTTAATGGGTTTGGGCCAGTGATTTTGATGATAGACCGATGTCCAAGTTAACCCATAATTAGCAGCCTAAACAGATCCATGATATTGTTCAATCTTACCCTTGAAAATGTTCAATCTTAACCCAATATATTTTTAATATTATACTGCTATTTGATTTTGATGTCTAACAAATAATGTATTTGACTCACTATTTTATTTATGTTACAGTTTTTCTTATATTAGTCATAGAATTATAGAGTTTGAGTTTTGAACTGTAAAAATGATAAGTCAAGTCAGACCGTTTTAACAATGACCTATTATTTAGTCCATTTTGATTCAATTCATATTTAGTTATTTACCCATATAAACTGTGGACATATTTAATAATAATTTATTATTGATTCAACTCATTTGAACTCGCCGGAATTCAGCCAACTTTCCATTTGTCATCCCAGGAGGGTCCTCTCTATTCATTTAATATGCAGAAATGGATATTCATATAAATATAATGCGCACTAGTAGTAAGAGAAGGTGGTCCTTGCAAGCTAATTATTACACCTACTGGTCGATTGAAATCATGAAAGTTCTCATCTCATTGATTGCTTTAGTGAATTTTGTTTCAGAAATACAAAATTAAGTAACTGTGTCTCTAGTCATTATCAATATGCAATTATTATAAGCTGAAAACCTGAATCCTCAGTAAGTTTTCAAACATAAGTGTTTTTACTAGAAAATACTTGCATGGTGAAAATGATCGATCGATGCATCATTTTCTAATAGTAGCATTGGTCAGTGATCCATAGGAATTCCAGGACAGTGACACCTTTTTCTCCTAGCTCCCAGTGGCGGATGAATAATATACGGAATGAGTTCATATAAATTCAATGTTTTCGAGACGTAGTATAAATATATGTATAAAAAAAATACTAAAATTTAACAAATACTGTAATAGATTCTAACCCGTTAGTTTTAAATGTATAACGGGTTCAGTAGCGAGAATCTAAAGATTGAATCCAACAACAACAACAATATATATAGCCAGTATAATCCCACAACTGGGGTATGGAGAGGGTAGAGTGTATGCACACCTTACATCTACCTTGGGAAGGCAGAAGCAGATCGAGTATTTAAACTCTATGGGTTTAATTTTAAGATTATTAGTATTGAACCAATTATAATTTTAAAGTTATGAGTTCATATCTACTATTTATTACAATTTCAATAAATTTTAGCACATAAATTTGTACTTCGCGTTGAGAGTTATGGGTTCAATTAAACTCATAACCTGAATGTTTACATACACCTCTGTTGGGAGGTAAAGATGTAGTTTCCAATAATCCCCAGCCGGATAAAACAATAACAAAATATGTTAAATATGAAAAAAGAATAATACCTATAACAATCTAAAGATTGAATCCATCGAATCAAAATTCGATCAGCCTCTGCTAGCTCGTGGTTGTAGGGCTAGTATAAGTTATAACCACACATCTTTTGAAAGTGACTACACAAATTACATAAAAAGGAAGCTACCTAATTGGCCTCGTTTTATTAGCTCTTAGTAGATTTGACCAGTTCTAACACATTTATTTACGCTCCTTTTCAGTTTATTCATTCAGTCTCACCATAGAGTTATTTATGTTGATCTTTAAGTAATTAATCTAATTGAGTAAAAATTAGCTACATTGGAACCACGTATGGAAGTGTGTTGAGTTATATAATCATCCCACATGTCTTTTGTAAATATTTCCAAAGAAATTTATAAGGATTTAAAGCTACATTTAACCATTGTCTTCTGAATATGTTGCTCAACCAATAACAAAATAAAGAAGGTGAAACCCAAACTACTGCTGGAATAGAAAGGTTAAAATGAATGCAAAACTATCTGAAGCAAGACAGCCACCTTAACTAACATTTCTGTGGGTTGTCTTTAGAGATGAAAATGAAATTGTAAAACTTAAAAATAAAATAAAGAAAGAGTTTTTTTCGAAGCCAACTAGGGGTGGGCATAAAACCCGTTGAACCGAAAAAACCGAATCGAACTGGCGGTTCGGTTCGGTTCGGTTCGGTTTTTATTCGGTTTTAAAAAAACCTGTTCTTTAAAAAACCAAATCGAATCAGGATTAAATAATTCGGTTCGGTTCTTTAGAATTTTTGATGAACCGAACCGAAAACCGGTGACAAATTTGTAATTAATCTTATTTTTTATTTTAGGCTACTGCTATATCTTGAATCATAGCCATTGAAGCCAATTTATGAAGTTTTTATGGTAGTCGAATGCAGCATGAACTTAATTAACATATCACGGAAGCATTGACATAAAATGTAGGGAGAGAAAGTAGTTGTAAATTGGTGCAACTTTAAATGGTCATAACTCTGCGCTCGGATGTACCCAATTTTTTTTATTTTGCGTATTTTTTCAAGACGTGGCCAGTTAAACTGCCGTGAGGCAGTTCGGCGCCGTCAATTTTTAGGAAAACGTCAGTTTTCCAATCAATTTGTGTTTTTCCCCAAATCGATTTCTAATTTTTCCTTTTTCTTTAGTAAAGATCTCACGATATACAATAGATTTCGACGTCGAAATTTCGTGGTAATGTAGGTGTGAATGTCAATTTCAATGATGAAAATTTAATTTTTAAAAAGAAAATCCTCCGACCCGTTTATTTTATTTTAGTGTTGGACTTTTATTTTTTGGGGATGTAAACTTTAATTTGAATTTTTTTACATGTTTTAAGAATATATGTGATGCAGATTTTATGTTTTTGGACTTTAAATTATTTTTTTTGAACTTTATATTTGAATTGAAAATTTCGAAAGAAACCGATACATTCGGCGATATAAATCAATATATTGGATTTTTTTTAAAAAAAATTATTCAATTCATACTTTTTTTAATACAAAACCGAATCGAACCAATATACCCACCCCTAAAGCCAACCACTCAAAAGGAGGAAGAAATTAAAGTAGGTTTCTTTGTGATTGTCTAAGATTGGGTCAAACTTAAAAATCCCAAACACCACCTTGTTTCACATGATCCAAAGCACCTTCAGCCTAATCTCATAGTGGGACCCTGAAAAGGACATCTATATTGGCAGTACTAAACAGTCCATCAGAAATAGGGGCCCACCTAGCCTAACTTCGAGTATGCTAGAGTAGAGTAGCCTTGGTTTATTTATTTATTTGAAGACAACTTTTTATTTCCAAAACACTATATATGAAATTCGTACGAGCTAGGGTTATATGGTCAGTGTCTTGATGACCAATCGACATTAATATTAATTGGTCAAAACAAGGAGATGGTATAGTAAATTAACAGCAAGAAAGACAAAGAAACCATTCTGAGGGGTCACACCTTCATGACATATCCTTATTAATCCGTATAATCTATTACCTGTCAGCTGCCCCAGCATAGCATACTAGTCACCATTTGCTTGTGAATATTAACGAAACAAAACGCAAAATATCTTAAGAAAAAGAAGTACTTGCTTAAATTTATTTGTGTCATACTTCATTTTTTAATATTGTGTTAAAGAAAATCTCTTCTCTATAGATTTAAGATCATAAGATTCGAAGAATATCTTGATATATTACACTCATATTTAGTTTAAGACAATAAAAATTGAAAGTTCAACTCACTTACATGTTAAATTCAACGTTGAGTCAAACTAAAATACATCAAATAAAAAAAATAGAGTACTAAACTTTTGGTTTTACTTTATATGGACACTCGTCTTTTGAATATGTTCCGAGATGAATAATATGCTAACACTTTTCTATATTTTATGCATATACATGTTTTTATAGTTATGAAAATATTGTTGGAAATTAGCCTTTGGCGGGGAGATGCGTCCACCCATCTTTGATGAATTAAACACTAGTGTTCCGTATGTTGGAGACCTTGTCTCTTTACACATGCATGATCTACGAAGTGAGTAGATGACCGTAGGGCCAAGAATCGTCTAATTTCGTTGAGAAATGAAAGAGATATTGGTCCACGAAGTAAGGTGTTTGAGACATGGAAATGTGGTGTGGGACAAATCTACCACATCGGTGGGAATAGGAAGAATTGCTCTCTATATAAGTCTCTAATTGGTAAAGGGTTTGGGACCCCAAGGGGTATTCCATGTGTTTAAAGGAGGGAAGACCAGATGTGCTTGGGTTCAAGGCTAACGCTTGCCATGCCGGCCGCCTCCCGTCCCGTTAGGTTCAGGGTTCACTTTGGGCATCTAATATTATCTTTTGGACCAGAGAGAACTATGCCAGGATATGCAGTTTGATCCCTAAAGTTTCATATGCAGTTTGGACAAATTCTTTTCATATGTACTGATTTGGTCCTGAAGTTTCAATATTTCTGATTTGGTCCCAGAATTTTCGGAGACTTTTTCACCTACCGTTGGGACTGTTTTGAGGCATTAATCGGCCATTACTTGGCCGATTAACTCCTCCATTAACAGCCCATTACTTGGGCGATTAGGCGACGCTTTCAATGGCCATTAATGACCATGTTTTGTGATTAGACAACCCTTCTCCATGCTATATATTGAGCCTCTTTTGGCTTAATTAGGCGAGAACTAAAGCAGAAAAACGACACAACAACATGCGTAAAACGCGCAAAACAAAGACACAAAATCGGTAAAAAGCGATCACGAAAATTGCTCAAAGCGATGAGCAAGCGTGCGAAAAAATAGTGAGCAAACACCCTTATATACACTAGATATACACTACAGAGACACACTATATTCACAGAGACAAAAGAGAAGAGTAGAGAGAAACTCTTCCTTCCTATTCCATATCTTCAGCAAGTTGAGTCATATTTATTTTCTTCGCCAGGCTCAACCTATTGGCTTTGTAGTGTTGAGATTAAAGTATTGTTTTATCTTGGTAGACTATTGTCCGCTAACGTAAAAGCATATATACGGGGCAATCTTGTCTTAAGGATAGAGGGCTATCCTCGACTCAACACACAACGTTGTAACCATCCAGATTTAGTTGTTTCTTGATTTCAGGTTATCAAGATTCAAGACACAACAAACTTGCGGCAGTTCTCAACATTGGCTCTGCAAGGTGATCAAGATTCAAGACACAACACACATGCGGCAGTTTTGAAGATTGACAATTTATTTATCCTTTCGAACATTTATAATAGTTATTACTTCCCGTACTGCTCTATAAAGTACCATAGAATACCAACAAATATTAGTATATATTTAATAACACAGATTCTGAATATACTTCTTATATCTGCTAAAACTTTTTTTCCTTTCTTTAGTTATGTGTTTAGTCGAATTTCGTCATGTAAAATGAAATGGAGGGAGTGCTAAATTTCAGAAGGATGTTTTATGTTACAGAATCTGTATAATTATATATATGGATAGTGTAGCTGATTTCTAGGGATTTGATGATTTAGTTATCAGAGTTAACTTAGTCTCATTATGTATTTATATTCTTGTACTCTTTGAGTAATATACAAATTATTCTTTACATCTTCTGATTACATGATATCAAGAGCCTTTTGATTCACCAATTTTGGGTCAGTAACTCCGCCGAAAAAGTGGCTGACTTCGATGGAAGTTGTTTGAATGTTGGGGTGGTCGCTGACTTGAAGTATAACTCTCATCATCTAGTTGGGAAGGACCGCCTCTGTCCGATCTGTCAATAATCAAATTTCGGTGGCGGCAGGAAACACTCGTGTGTCTCACGCGCCGACGAACTAAACTCCAGCAGCCCACACTGTACAGTGCATGAAAGCGCGTGCGTGGACCATTCTCAGTCCGGCTTCAAGCTCCAAGGTCGCCTTGGTATTTCCGGCTGATTTCTGGTGGTTCTTAGATCATATAACCCCGTTTTGACGAAGAACAAACTCAGACCAGATCTGTCGCCACTTTGTTTGGTTCTTGTTGTAGTTGGCTTTTACATTTGGTTTTCACCATATGGGGTCTAAGTTTATTAAAATATGCTAATCTCACTGGCTTCAAGAAAAATTATATTGCCCCTTCTTCTAAGCATCTATTGATTCTTGAAGGGACATTTTTAGATGACATGATCACCACATGTTTGTTTCTCAGAGATGAAGATTTCTTAATTTTCTTGAGCAAATCATAGTCAGTCATCCCATGCATACAATAATATGTGATAAAAGATCAGTTTGCGATTTGTTTGGGTGTTCTTCATCTGTTAGTTAAGATTGACGTTGAGATCAATTTGTGACGTATTTGGGTGTTATTCCTCAGTTACAATTTGAGACTTGCTACTTACTCGGTCTTGGTTAATTCTCTTAATTTGGTCGGTTGGAATTAGATTTTACTTGATTCTTTGATATATTTGAGTAATTTATCATTTACTGAGCGAATCTTTTTTATCATCTAACAACCCTGAGGAGGGTAAAAATATAGATAACATATTAACATATTTGTATGTAGTCTTAACAAACGTTGCTCGAGAAATTAAAATCGCATTGCGCTAAAACACATCACGTTGGTGCTCTTTTCAAATGAATAAAGTTGCTTCTCTTACACAATAATTCATGTTTGCTGCAACAATATATAAAACGTTGTTGTTGTTGCTTCTTTTTAAGGGAATTGCTATATGTATAATGTCAATGATGCAGTAATAACATAAGTTAATTCCATTGTAACAAGATAATAAGAATAGATCCTAAGTAGAATCTCCTTGGTGGACCATGGGGTCCACACTAATTTAATAACTTAATTGCTACCAAGCATGTTTATCCCAATACGTGTCCACCACCAGATCCATATATTGCATTAGTCACATTGCCTAACTTTATCTTAGTCCCACGCAGATATCAAAATTCCAGGACTTATCTCATTATTTTCAATCATCGTCGTCACACTTTTAAGTTCTAAATTATTTTGGGGCTTTATCTTTTGATAAACTAAACTCTTTATTTGCATACTTGAATATGACAAAAATTCTCCAACGCTCGGGTCTATTTACATACGTCTAGCTGCTCAAATTATCGCCCGAAAGTACGTGGTGTTACAGACCTTTACATCAATTGGATATCAAGAATGCATTCCTTTATGGTGACCTTCAAGAGGAAGTATATATGGAGAAACCACCCGATTTTGTTGCTCAAGGGGAGTATGGGAAAGTATGTCACTTGAAGAAGTCCTTGTACGGCTTGAAACTGAGTCCGCGGGCTTAGTTTAGAAAGCTCAGTGACGTAGTTCAAAAGTTTGGACTAAAAATGAGCAAATGTGACCACTCAGTCTTCTATAGGCAATCTGCAGCTGGCATTATTCTCCTTGTTGTATACGTTGATGACATTGTCATCATAGGAATTGATTTTGCGGGGATCTCCTCCCTCAAGTCTTTCATGCATACTAGAGTTCATACGAAGTACTTGGGCCATTTGAAGTACTTTTGGGGAGTAAAAGTAAGTGATAGCAAGAATGGAATTCTTCTGTCTCAGAGAAAGTATATTTCTTGACCTGCTTGCAGAAACTGAAAAGTTGGCAGTCAAACCCTGCAGTAGTCCAATGGCTCCTAATGTGCATCTTATGAAAGATGATGACGATCCTTTTGATGATCTAGAGAGATACATGAGATTAGTTGGAAAGTTAAATTATATCAATGTGACTCATCCAGATATTGCTTTTGCAGTAAGCGTTGTTAACCGGTTCATATCTGCACCTACGGTCAAACATTGCGTAGCATCGGAACAAATTCTATGTTACTTGAAAGGGGCTTCTGGACTTGGCATATTGTATAGCAATCACGGCCACACTCGTGTTGAATGTTTTGTGGATGCTGACTATGCTGGATCTAAAATCGATAGAAGATCTACCACAAGCTATTGTGTCTTTGTTGGAGGGAACCTAGTACCATTGAGGAGTAATAAGCAAAACGTTGCATCTCGATCTAGTGCATAATCCGAGTATAGAGCTATGTCACAGTCTTCTTGTGAGATTATGTGGATACATCATCTTTTAACTAAAATTGGGTTGAAGCATCATACACCAGCAAAACTCTGGTGTGATAATCAAGCATCTCTTCATATTGCCTCAAATTCGGTGTATCACGAAAGAACTAAACATATTGAGGTTGACTGTCATTTCATTCGTGAGAAGATTCATGAAAATGTGATTTCCACTGGCTACGTGAAGACATGAGAGCAAGTAGCTGATTTGTTGACAAAATCATTGAGTGGAACCCGAGTTGTCTACCTTTTTGACAAGCTGGGCATTATCAATATCTATGCTCGAACTTGAGGGCGAGTGTTACAGAATCTGTACAAGTATGTATATGGATAGTGTAGCTGATATTTAGGGATTTGATGATCTAATTAGTATAGTTAACTTAGTTTCATTATGTATGTATATCCTTGTACTAGTAATATATAAATTATCTATATCTTCTGATAATCAATATGATAATCAATGCACGGTGGACCTAGCTAGGCTAAAAAGCTCCTTTGGAGTTAATATCGAGACGACATCCGTACTACAATTATATGAGACAAATTTCAAGGTACGTAAATTTAAATCCTAAAAGATTTACTGTCTACATGAAGGCAATTAATTATCTGAAGACTGGACTAACACAAAGAATTCAGATCTGATGACTGAGCTGAGTTGTGTGAAGTAGGAGTAGCTAAATATGAACCTCTTATATCTTCCTACCAACCCCGTACAATAAATGTAGGAAAGTATAGATGCCAATGCCAATTGCATTTTATTTAGGGGTGGATGTATATCGATTCGGTTTGAATTTTTATCTGAAAAATATGAATCGAATAAAAATTGATTTTTTAAAAAAAAACCGAATACAACTTTTTTTAAAAAAAAAACCGAATACAACTTTTTTTTTAAAAAACCCGATATATTCGGTTTATATCGGTTTTTTCTAGTGGGCTGAGTCGGGTCGGGTCGAGGAATTTTTTTTTTTTAAAATTGAATTTCCAAAACTGAAATTGACATTCACACCTACACTACCATGAAATTTCGACATTGAAATATATTGTGTATCGTGAGATGTTTACTAAAGAAAAAGGAAAATTAGAAACCGATTTGGGGAAAACACAAATTGATTAGGAAAACGGACGTTCTCGTAAAAATTGGCTTGGGCCGGCCCCGTCTCGAAAAAATAACCAAAAAAAAAATCTTGTAAAACGGACATCCGAGCGCAGAGTTATGACCATTTAAAGTTTCACCAATTTACAACTATTTTCTCTCCCAACATTTTATGTCAATGCTTCTGTGATATGTTAATCAAGTTCATGCCGCATTCGGCTTCCATAAAAGCTTTATAGATTTACTTCAATGACTTTGATTCAAGAGATAGTAGTAGCCTAAAATAAAAAATAAGAATAATTATATATTTAATTCGGTTTTTTCGGTTCGGTTCGTATCCAAAATTTAAAAATCGAACCGAATCACTACATCCTGATTCAATTCGGTTTTGCAAAAAATTCATTTTTTTTAAAAAAAAATCGAGAAAAAACCAAACGTAATTCGCTTCGGTTTTTTCGATTCTCCATGATTTTTGCCCACCCCTAATTTTATTACTCGAAACTGACATTTCCTGAAATGGCCAGTAGATGGGGACACTCTTTGCATAAATAAAAAAAATCTTCTCCCAAGCACTTTGAGTGCTACTTGCTAGTTCATACTATTGAGTCTGACATATTACCATATTGTAAAGGCAGAACTGCTCTGCAAAAATTAAATTAAAAATGTAAATACCATATACTGAATTAGGTGAAGGGTGATTGTAGCTTTGTATCTAATTATGTTTGAATCTTAAGAAAAGGGGAAGAAGATGAAGTTGGACAAAATAGGCCACATAACCAACTCACGACAATTATATAAGCCAAATAGAAGAGTTTAAAAAACAGACAGCGAGTGTTGCAGTTTTTAGTTGTTTTCCTTACCAAACATTATTGTAGAGATAGAACCATGAAATTAACTGATTTGCTATAATACTGTGGCAGTTGGATACATAAATATATAAGTATATATTTTGCTCTCAGGAAAATGCCTTCTGATAATAACCTAAAATAATAGAGATTGCAATTTGATCAGATAGATTGTTGCTTTCTATCACCATACACTTTAAAAAAAGAGGAATAATCTTTTGCATGAAAAGTTTTCTAGCTGCCTTATGATTGCATTCTATTTAGTTCCCTCATTTGTCTGGTTTTCTCCTCTACAGGTCTCACAGTTGTGGGGCTAGGCAGGTAAGGGGATATTTTGATTGACATATTCCCTAGCTCCCCCATCACACACCCCACCAAAAAAAAGAGCCTTTCTTAGGACTAGGTGCTAAACATGAATTTTCTTGATTAATTAATGTATTTAAGTTCCAAGGAGTAGTAGCCTAGATAAATGACTTTTACTTAATCAGACTCTAAATGCGCACTATGCGTTTATACTATGGAAAAGATGATGAAGAAGGTCTATTGGAGTCAATCATACTACACTTATAATGTAAACATTATCTAAAAATTAAATTCAAATAATTAGACATATATAGTTAGGTGCAAAGAATAAATGAATTTCCAGTTCACAACTTTCTATATAAGTTTTTTTTATATATAAATTGAGATAGTAGGTATAGTGTTTTGTTGGTATGCGCCTTTTAAATCTCTAGACGAAGATGGAAAGGTTGACCAAAACGAGAGCGGGAAAAACTTTTTAAGATAAAAGAAGAAACAAAAAGATAAGAACAAAGAGATTAGTACAGTATGAGTTTTGTACGCTTCTATGAGGATTCCAAAACCAATAAATAACCTAAAACACATGAAAATACTGTCTCATTGGGACTCTTTTTATTGTCCAAAATCAGCTTTCATATCATCCGGAAAGGATAATAAGGTACAAGACAATATAAGTACAAAGAAACAAAAAGCTGGTGGAAAAATTTAATAATGTAGTACTACTACTACTATACAATTACAGTAAATATTTCATAGCACTTGCTTGCTAACATAAATCTAATGGAATTTTTATGACAAAAAGCAAAGACATAAATTATGATGAGCTCAAGCAAATTGGGTTTTAATTTAATTACTATGGCAGTATAATCATTAATTAACCAAAGAAATGAGTATTCTCCGGTAAATTTCCTGCATGGCGTAACCCTAAGGTGAGTGACACGTCACCAGTAGTGGTCCCAAATCTTATCATGGTGGACCCCATATTATCAGTATTGGGGGTGGTCCCGTAATTATCATCACCACTGAAGAAGTTGCCGCGACGGCAAGCGGCGGCGGAGGGGTCGGGATCATGAATGTTGGTCGGAAAAGATGCTTGGTTTTCCGAGAAGGAAATATGAGAATTGATTGCGGAGAGTGAAGGGTCACTATTATGGGCATTGAATTGGGATCTTTTGCTAGAGGTAACAGTTATGGCAGTGGCAGCTGTTGCTGTCTCGGCAGGGGCAGCTAGTGCTGTCATAGTTGTAGGGGCTATGGCTGTTGTTGTTGTCATATTATTAGAAGAAGAGTTACTCATACTATTAGGCGTTGGTGTTTGTGCAATATTGCCACTGTTTTGGCTTTGGCTTTGAGTTTGGTCATTATCATCTCCCTCTTCTTCTTTGGCCTCTTGTTGATACATCTCTTCTACCATGGGTTTCCACAAACGCACCCTGGCATTAATGAACCAGTTTGATACCTGGAAATAGCACATTCGCATACACCCAAATTAACTCCCATTATGACATTTATTAAATTTGGAAGATACCAAATCTTATTTTAAATGAGATTACTACAGTACTTCAATGTATATACTAATTTTCCCTTGTGAGAAAGCTTAAGAAATAGTGCAGGTAACTACACTCATGATTAGTGGAATTAGTAATCTGGAATATAAGGCATATAATTTGCTAAAAAGGCAATTTCTATATAATCGTATTAATAGGATTTTACAAAAGATAATAACCGTGTTAAAGGATTTTTACAAAATCATACCATTTGAATAATATATGCACCATAGAGTTGAATAAAGAAGAGGAGCCTTCGAGTAATTGATAAAGTTGATGTTATGAGTTTAAACCGTGGAAATAGCCTCTAACAGAAATGCAAAGCAAGACTGCGTACAACAGACTCTTATGGTCCGATCATTCTCCGGACCCCGCGCATAACGGAAGCTTAGTACAACGGGCTACCATTTTTTAAGGTTGAATAAAGAAACTTATGGAGAAGAATGAAATGATGTGAAAGGAGTAAGGATAGAACTGTAGAAGCGTTCAGCAGAGTAAATACTGTCCCATCACATAGTTTGACTGAATATGAACTTAAAAAAAATGAAGGAATACTTATAAATTTTTTAATCTAAAATAAATTAAAAATATTTATATAATTATAAATTATCTCGTTAACATAAAATATAAAATTTAAAATTAAATTATTATTAAATATCATATCAATTGGAGAGAGGAATACCACTGTTTATTCATTTTTCAGTGAAGGAGATTCAACGTGTAAATAAATTGAGAACATGCATGACCAACATTATCAGTTTCTTGAAATAAAGTTGTCTTAAAGGAAGAAAATCCCCATGAGATATCGACGTATGGCATTTAATTAATTGATGTGTGGTTGGGTTCGACATTCATCTGACAGAAGAGGGAAGGAGCTACTATGGACAATCAGAGCTAGAAACTTTAATGGGTCGTGGGAAAATGTATACTTTGCCTCTGCACTTACTATTCCTAGCTTTTCTTTTACAAATCTACAATTTATATCTTTTTAGAAAGAATCAAATGAAAAAAAAAAATCAACGGACAGCCAAAATCCAAATCCTTGCTATCACTAAAATATACTCTCACCGTCACAATTTATATTAGGGTTAAACCAAAACCACGTAGTTAACCTTTTTTTCTCGGTACAATAACTTGTACGGTTCAAACAGTGGCAATTTACAACACAAATAACCTTTTTTACTTTTAATATCTGTTTACTAATTAAATAGTAGATGTTTTCTTCCGTTAAATTAATTATACATTACCTTGTTTCTTTAAACAAATTAAACTATTACTAGTAATCAAATAACATGTTTCATCATGCCCTTACTGTTTCTAACATCAAGAACCACATCTCTATTGTTCTTGAGATGGAGAACGTCCAATATGCGACGTGAGCAGAATTGTTCAAAATTCACGCAATCTCACATCAAGCCCTCCATAACATAATTTCTCCTGTTGTCCCTCCACCCACGGAGGGTCCTCAGTTATGGATCACTCTTGATGCTACCGTAAAAATAATGGAAAAATCGTGGCGACCGGAACAGTAACAACGCCAGCGGGTACAATAACAACATCGGGGGTGGGCCTCAAGGTTACGGGCTGACCGCTGGTCTCGACCTTGGGCCCCTTGGCGATGAGTGCGGACCCGGTGGCGATGGCGATGGTCGATCCGCCTCACGCCCACCCAATTATTTCTAGGGGAATTAGGCTCCAGTCCAGCCCACTCACAAGCCCAATTTCTCGGGTCCCTACAGCAACACCCAGCAGCATTTAGGGTCGGGTCCGCAGGCTGGTGTGCTAGGGCCTTGGCCCCAGCAATCCTTCAATGTTGCGGGCCCAAATCCGATCCCGACACCCACGGATATTGAGGCCGCTATGCATACCCTTGGATTAAATCCTCCAGACGAGAATTGGTACATGGACACCGGCGCGACTTCTCACATGACGTCCGACCAAGGTACTCTCTCGTCTTATTTCAATTTGAGCAAAAATTGTGGCATTATTGTTGATAATGGCAATTCAATTTCAATTCGTTGTTCCGGTCATACAACTTTGTCCCCCCCCCCCATCCACCTCTTGTTTTGAAAAATACCCTTCATGCTCCTAACTTAATTAAAAATTTGGTGGCTGTCCGTAAATCCACCATTTGGGTTTTCTGTGAACGATTTCAAAATGCGGATTCCTCTCATGAGATGCAATAGTAGGGGAGATCTTTATCCAATCACGCCCGCCACCGATTTCTCGAGTCAAGCCATGTCATCGACATTTGCAGCTCTAGCTCCTTCCTTGTGGCATGCACATTTGGGTCATCATGGGTCGTCCATTGTTTCTTCCTTACATAAAAATAATTTTATTTCTTGTAAGGGTGCGCGTAGTACTCCAATTTGTCATTCCTGTCCTTTAGGAAAATATGTTAGATTACCATTTGTACCATCTACTTCTCGTACTTTTATGTCGTTTGATATTATTCATAGCGATTTATGTACATCTCATGTTCTCAGTTATTTGGGTTATCGTTATTATGTTCTATTTCTGGATGATTATTCTAATATTTTATGGACTTTTCGATAGCGAAAAAATCTCAAGTTTTTTCAACTTTCTTAAAATTTAGAGCTTTCATTAGAACCCAGTTCGAAAGAAAATAAAAAATATTCAATGTGATAATGGAAAAGAGTATGATAATGGGTTGTTTCGGAAATTTTGTGCTAATAATGGGATCAATTTTCATTTCTCTTGTCCTCATACGTCCTCAGAAGATGGGAAAGTCGAACGAAAAATTCGTACCATCAATAATATTGTCTGAACTTCATTGGTCCATGCTTCCGTACCCCCTTTCTTTTGGCATCATGCTCTACAAATGACTACTTATCTCCTTAACATACTTCCTACCAAAGGGTTGACATATGCATCTCCTCTTAAAATCCTCTATAATGAGAATCATTTGTATTCACATCTTATGATTTTTGGGTGTTTATGTTATCCACTATATTCGTCAACTACAATTAACAAACTTCAAGCCCGTTCTACCGCTTGTATATTTTTGGGTTATCCATCCAATCATCGTGGTTAAAAATGTTTTGATTTATCGTCTAATAAAGTCATCATTAGTCGCCATATAATTTTTGATGAAACCCAATTTCCGCTTCCTAAAGTGAGTAGTCCCGTGCCTAATTCGTATATTTTAGATGACGACGTCTCGCCGTACATTATGCACCACTTTGTGGGCCGATCCAATGACCTCGCAACGCCAGCAGGCCCACTGCCTGCTGGCCCGCAAAACCCATTGCCCATCCCTTCCCCGTCCCGGGTCCAGATATTGGGCTGTTAATCCAGCCCACTTCCGAAAGTGCTTCAGCCCCAGTTTCTGCTTCCCTACCGTGTCCAGTTTCTCGTGTTGGGCCAGCTGACCGACTGCTTGCTGGCCAGTCCATTACCCATCCGAATTTTCCCCAAAATCCACCTAATTCTTCCCCGAGTCACATACTGAGTTTGGGTTTGGGCTTCCATAATGGATCTAGGTAGAAGACTTGTAGTTTTAGACCTTTATTATGGACTTGGACTCAATTTGATTGGATTTGGGTTTGGGTTTGGGTTCCCATAATGGATCAAGTTTATGATCGAACAGTATGTTCTTCAAATTATAGGGATGAAAACTTAAGTAATACTACTCCTTAATTTCCCAGAAAAACAAACAAAGAGTATAGCATATGCATAATGTGAATAAGAAAGTTTGAAATAGAAAGAACAGACGATTCAGAATATATAAGCAAACCTGGTTTCTGGAGAGACCAGTCTGTCTTGCCAACAGATGCTTATCAGCATCGCTTGGATACCTGAGAAAAAGCAACCACACAAACAAAAAAAACATCAAATTTATTACTAATACTGTATAAAGAGATGACTAAACTTTCCTTATCCGTAAATGTGAATTGATACTTTCTTGATTTCTTTTTACTCTGCATGGGCGTGACAATCCAAGAACTAACAGCAGTAACAGTACCTCTCTGCCACTATTCACAGAAACAAAGCCAGAAACAAATGCATGCACTCATCTTTTACATTATATTCATTCATTAGATATATACATAGATTCTATTTTATTTTACCATTTTTTTGCAGCTGCTTTTATAATCGTTATTGTTACTACCCCCGTCTCAATTTATGTAGTATTTTTTTTTTGATCTGTTTAAAAAGAAATGTTACCTTTTTATTTTTAAAAATAATTTAATTTTATAAGATATTAAATTTCATGTCAAGTCAATTAGTATTATATAAATTGGGACGGAGGGAGTACTAAGAAATGTCAGCTGAATGAATAGGTTTTTTTCTTTTCCTTATTGTTCAAATTCATGCCTATGTCAGTACTAGTAGGACATTGGATCCAGGAGAAAGAGCTTGTACAGGAAAAATAAAAGAGCTTGTACAGGAAAAATAAAAGTAAAGGACGTAAATTTTACTTTATGCATCAAAGGACACTGAATAGGGATTTCTTTAAGCTCAGACACTGCAGGGGAAAGAAAAAAGGAAAAAGGAAAAGCTAAAAAAGAGATGTTGGAAATGTGTCTTAGACTAATAAAAATATTGATTGATGGGTGTGAAGCTTCATTTTGTCTATTCATAATTCCATAATAATGGGGCTTTAGACTTTTGTTTATACAGTAAAAATGTAAGAAGATTCAGATTCCATCGGTATTAATAGGAGTTAAGACTTGGGGTTGTGTGAAAGGTTAGACTTTAGTACAGTCAATGGAAGGAGCATACAGTAGTAATAGGAGTATGAGGTTATTTAAAGAATAACAAGAAAACGTCAATTAAAATTGGATTAGTGACTGAAAATTAAATAACATTATTTGTTATAATAGGTTAAAATTAAATTGACAATGAAAGAAGTTTTTATTCTATCAATGAACTTAAGCTTGTTACAGCAGATACGCTATATTATTTTCAAATTGCTACACCCTATATTTCAATTTATGTGTTACCGAAAATAAAAAAGTCGAATTTCTTAATTTTGATCATGAATTTGAATGCAGAATCTTTAAGGGTTTTTGAATAAAATTTACATATTTCAGAACTATGTAAAAAGTGGAGTAATAAAAGTTACAATAATTAACAATTTTAAAATAATGAAACACATGAAAAATTGCTGTAAAAAAACTAGTTGACCCTAGAAATCCTAAAGATATCACATAAATTGAATGGAGAGAGTAATATGCTTATCGTGATATGATAATGTTGAAAACCCATATTGTTTTTTGGTCAAAGGCGATGATTATTATATTATGTAGCTTAAACTCATAATGTAGGATATAGAGTAGGAGAGAGATAGACGTACGGGTGGAGAAAATGCTCGAAAAGCCAAGCTCTTAAAATGTTGACAGAACGTTCAGGTAAGCCTCTTTGGGGTCTCCAAGCTTCTTGTTCCATCATTCCCATTTGGTGAAACGCCCTTTGCTGCCTCAGACTTTGTTCAAGCATCTTAAGCCTCGGAGTTTCTCCTTTAGTCAATCCCGAAATGCCTGCATCTTTCTCTCCCAACAACTCACAGCTTTGCTTCAATTGTACTGCTATTGCATCCTTTAAGCACCTGAAGTGTCTCGACATTGCCTTCTGTGCAAGTGCTGTGTAGGGAACTGCTGCGCCGAAACCCATCACCAAATCAAACGAATTTACCACCATCTGCATTTGTTCGCAGTAATGATTGTACCGCCTATCTACCTGCTTCCAAATAATTTAAGTGTTACTTCAAGAAATAAAACAGAAATTCATGAAAGTGCGACTTAAGTGTTTCAAATAACTTACAAAGTGGATCATTTATTAGATAGTATCGGAGCATTATAAAAGGGTAAGAATAAAAGGAGAAAGAAAAGAAAAGGTAAAAAGCTGAGATATGAACATATTAGTACGACTGAAATGATTGTTGATGTGAAGTGACTATTCTATTTTGTGTTTTGTTCCCTGGCATTGCTTGGCTTTCTATCAATACGGCCAACACGTAAATATTAGTATGCTATTTAGTATATTTGCATAAATTAAGGAAATCAAAGAAAATATTAAAATTAAAGTCAAACTTAAACCAACCATGATGGACATTAATGGCTTTAAGTCCGATGATAGCTTTTTTCTTGTATTTATAAATAATTTAATTTTATAACATGATTTATAATTATACATTTATATAAAATTTATTTTGAATCATATAATCTTCTATTTTTCTTAAATTACGTGCCAAATCAAATATTATAATTGAGAATGAGGGAGTAATTAACATCATGACAATAATGAAACAAATCTCAAGCTACAAACACATATTCTCTGATCACTTAATTGCTTTACTCACAGAAATCCATATGTAGATTCGTGCCTTAACCGTCCCATTCTTCTTAACTATTACTTAAAAAAGTATACTGATTTCTTAATTAGAATGTAATCAAACACAACAAACTCAATCTATACGGAAATGACGAAATCCAATACACTAGCCGGCCTTTTCTAATCCTTGTTTATATGATATTCCACGAAAAATGCCGTAACTTTCTGAAGATTTGTCTTGTTTAATCAACAGACTAAATAAACAACAATGATTGGTCATTGACCCCCTAAGATAGAGAGAAGATAGAGAGATAGGATACGTGCCTCATCAAGCATAGATAAAAGTTTGACCTTCCGTCTCTGATGCTCAATCCTATCAGCAGCTGATAAAGGCGGTAGATCTTTTGAAGATTCATTGTTACCGCCACCATTATTGCCACCACTAGGGTTCGAATTACGGTTATTGGCAGATGCTTTGTTATTATACTTCTTGAATTTACCTCTCCCAACACTGCAAAATTCTTCGAGTAATTCTTGGGCTACTTTTGCATACTTGGAATTCCTCAACACATTGACCACTCCTAATGAAGATCCATAGCCAACATGGACTTGATGAATGTTTTGGCTTACTCCTGATCCACCCATATTCAAATTCTTGTATCGAAATTGTCCAGAACTAGACGCTCCTCCAACTCCTTGTTGATTGAAATATAACATTCCTCCCGCTTCCCCACTCAACTGTAATTCCTCCGCCTTGTGTAAGGAAGACGACAAGGATAAAGAAAGTCCTTGGCTTTGTACAACGTTTAGTCCTCCGATTTCATTTGGGGTATTAAGATGATCATGTGTTGTGGCAACGGCAGTTGCTCCTCCATTCCCCCATGTCATGAATTGACCGAAAGATCCTTCAGTCGGATTAGGAAACCCTTGAAGTGTTGAAGTAAATGATGGGTTCGGTAACAACATGTGAAGCGTTGAAGAAGTTGAATTCGGAGGATATGGTGAGGGAGACCTCGACCTTGGGTTCATTAGGAAGAGTTGCATGGACTCCGCCGCATTATGAGTATTATTTTTTTCATATCCCAATTGTTGACTTGCACCTTCGCCCACAACCATCCCTTGTCGGTTCCCGAACCACTCGTTTCCCATGGCCGCAGCATGAATCTGCTGTGGCCGTGGATTCGGGTTCGGTTTCGGCTGTCTATAATTCGGATTGAATTGAGTTTCTAGTAATTCCGTTGCGTTGGTT
Source organism: Anisodus acutangulus (assembly GCA_029783415.1). Lineage (NCBI taxonomy): Eukaryota > Viridiplantae > Streptophyta > Magnoliopsida > Solanales > Solanaceae > Anisodus > Anisodus acutangulus. Next base: position 45,685,841 of record CM056501.1, on the reverse strand, counting down.
GGGGCGGTTCCAGGAGGGAAGTTAAACATTTCAGAAAACATTCCAGCGGTCTCATAAACTGTAGGAAGACCGCCTGTTCCTTCTTCAAATGATGCGGGTTCGAATCCTTGGACTCGTAATTTATCTCGACGGATCTGTTGCGCGGCCATGTGTTGCTGCTGCTGCTGTTGATGGTGCTGCTGTTCCGCTTGTGATCTCTCGACCCCATTAGGGAAACTGAAGAGACTGTGGTGATGATAATCTTGGGACATAGAATTTGGATTTTTTGAGACTTGATGAATTGGATAATTTTGACCTTTTGAATTATGAGATGTAACCCAAGGTCGAGATGGTGTTGTTATACCCATGGCAGCGGTGTCTGACTCATCATCATCGCTTTTCTGCTCATGTGTCTAGCATGAAATAGTTAAAATCGGTTGATAATCATTAAAATAATTCAAAAAAGAGATCATGGGATACAATTATTGTCAGGAGATTGAAAAAGATAATAAGTGTGGCAAAGAGTAAGGTGTGAGGAGAGAGAAAAAGACTCTTTCATTCTTTTTTTTATAAAATTTGTGATAATTTTTTTTTAAATTTCAGAAGCAAAAAAAAAGAAAAGGTTTCATCAGCATTATTCATGTTGGCACAAACCTCAAAAGAATTGCAGGAGGTCGGAAAAGGGGTACAAAGGGTTCTCAGATATCGTTTTCTCTTCGTGGAATTTGAAAGCCAAAGCTCTGTAAGTTTCTGAGGATGTCGCTTTGCAGTGAGTGTTGTATGTATATCTCTGCAATCGCCTTCTGGAAAGAGAATTGAAGTTATATAAAAATATTTAAAAAAGAAGATGGAGTTCTTTCAACTGGGACATGTATTGTGGTTATATATGAAAGGGTAATCACACATATCTGTGTTTGTCTCTCTGTGTGTGAGAGAGTCTCTCTCTCTTTCAAAGAAAGCAACACTCGAGATAGAGAGAGAGGGAAGAAAATATAGAAAAGGTCGCTGTTTTCTTTTTTTCGCTACTAATTTTATATTCCATTAAGTGTGTACCAGTACTAGTTTCCTATTTATTTCCTTGCTTGACAAATAAACTTTAAACTAACTGAATTTTAGTCCATGGACGAAGATATAAATTACCTGAATTATTTAAAGAGATTTGAATTGACAGATATAACCTCCAAGTATTACTACAGCAACCCAAGATGTTGATGGGATGAGTGACTAAATATGTTCACCAAACTTTCCAGGAATAAATGCAAAGGGAATAGTAAAAAATAATTAATAACAGAAAAAGATAGTGTAAAAATTAATATATTTACAGTGTTAATTGAAGGTTTCTCACATTTTACTCATCATTTTTGCAAGTTATCAATCTACCGTACCAACTGATTATAACTATTTTTACATAGAAGATAAAAGTTTAGCTCCTTTTATGAAACCTAAGTAGCGCGTTTTCTTATTTTTAAACTTTCTTTATTTTGGTTCCCAATGATTGCAACATCCGAAGATAATAACGTTCATGAGGAGTTTAATGATTCGTCAAGAAACTCTTACAATTTAAGTAAATGAACTTTAATTTGCCCAAGGTACAATTTTCTTTTAAAAGTTTGAAATTAAGGTAGGTTAAAAAGACATCTCAACGTCATTTTATTAAACGTTAATCTATCATTTTCATAACTTTGCTCATCCGAACCCTCAGCTTTCAGCCACCCTAGGGTGTTATTTCCAATCACCATAGCCTTTGAAACCAAATACTACCATATCATGAAAATATTATAATAAAAAGGGAAAAGGGTAAGATTTACCCTCCAATTATGTATTAAGGATTATGTTTGATCTCCGTTAAAGTTTGGGATAAATATACTCTCCACGTTAGCAAAGTTGTCAAATATGCTCTTAGTTGGACGGAAATCACATGTGGAAGCTACATTGGATCCACGTGGACGCCACATTTGATCCACGTGGAGAATAATAAACACATGGCAGGTGGGACCCACATCGCCACCTCACTGCTACTCCCTCTGTTTAGCGTCTCCCGCTGCTCCAGCGAGGAGCACCAGCTTCGATGAACCGGAGCAGCCAACCACCGCCATCGTCGACGAGTCACCGCCCTTCACCCCACTACCCAAACCACTATTACCACACCAGATGCCGCTATCGACACCGTCCTCCACCACCGTCATTCCAATCCGACCCGATTCCCCCAACCCACCTGTCACCGGCGTCACTTCGTTCCCACTAGCCAATTACCCACCACTCACCGACACCCTTTCCCCACCCGTCACCGGAACCCAACCAACCCCGACAACCACTTACCCACCCGTCACTGTCACCATATAACCACCCAACTGTCGAACCCCTAACCCTGTCGACCCACTCCACCCAATCGACCCAGATGGGTTGTGTAGTTGAAAAGTGAAAAACTTTTAGTATAGCAGATAGCACAATGCAATCATCAACAGTTTAAAATCATGAAAACGGGGTTAACATCATCAACAATTAATGTTTAATCAGCTACAATCATATTACTGAAGTGAGTTAATTTTGTACATGACAAAGTTGGTAGGTGACATTTCAGAAAAGGGGCAACCACTGCGTCAACCACATCAATAGCGGCATCCCAAATTCTACACAACCCATCTGGTGTTTGCCGGTGGTTGAGAAGCAGCGATGGATGCGGGGAGTTGTGATGTTGTCGTTGTTGTGATTCGCCGGAGACGATGGTGACGTGGTGGGCCCGCACATGGATTTTGCCGGAGTTTGATGGGGTTCACCGAAGTGTTTGTAGGTCGCTGTGATGTTGTTTGATTTATGGTGTGGTTGTGCTGGTATAGTGGTAGTGGTGTACACAATGGGGGTGGTCGGCGGTGGTTGTTGGAGGTCGGAGTGGTGGTACAGGGGTCATTTGGTTGAAGCAGTGGAGTGGCGATGTGGGTCCCACCTGCCATGTGTTTAATATCCTTCACGTAGATTCGACGTGGCGTTCACATGGATCTAATGTGGCATCCACATGAGATTTCCGTCCAACTGAGGGTATATTTGATAATTCTACAAACGTGAATGATATATTTGATCCCAAAATTTAACAAAGGACAAATATAATCCTTAATACATAATTGGAGGGCAACTCTCAACTTTTTCCCTAATGAAAAATAAGGTGAGCAGTGAGTCAGTCCAATGACATTTTCTTATTGCAGTAAAGGTAAAAAATATAGTATTAGTTTAGATGATGCCCCAGGGGCACATGCGAGTTAGTAAGTGGCAAGTTGATTGTGGTACAACCATTCCGACGTCGCGGGTTCGAATTCGTGTGGTGATAGTCTTTGCTGAAATATTGCAAGGGTTGTTATTGGGTTCGTGTCCCGTTGGTCCTCTTCTTTGCAGGGCTGCCACTCGCGCATATTCCTCGATTTACATTCCACCTGACCAAAGAGCCTCTCTGATACAGGTGGAAAATTTCGCCTTCGGGACTTTCTCCTCCGCAAAGTTTAGATGACAATTGTGTCTGCATGACAGTAGTGGTATACTGGTATTGTTGATAGGGTCTTGCCAGTCACTTTCTAGACTACCTAGCTTCCTTCCTTTTATCTCTTTTGTCTTGAACTATTCAACCCCAAATTGAAAAAGAGAATTAGTTTAAGTTTCACACAAATAATAATATAAAACATATTTACTACTATGATGACAGAAAAAGAAAGAAGATGCCAAGCTTATAAGAAAATTTACTATTATTTGTTATATTTTTTTTACACGCCTCTTAAGAAAATACTAATTCCGAAAGATTTTGACTATTTGATCCTTATTTATCTTAAAGTACATTCTTTTTTCAAATATTTACTCTATTTATGTCATATTCCCATAATTGAAGTGTTTGTAGTTTTCAAGAACTATCATTGCTAAAAATATAATTATTTTATCTTGAACTTCTAAAATAAAATAATTTAAATTTTTTTTTGAAATCACTATAGATAATTTAAGACTGAGGAAGTAAATATTCTTGATCAAATTAGAGTAGTTATTAACATACTTAATAGAAATAGTAACCTAAAAGAAGAAAATTAGAGAAACCTAAAGGAATTAAAGTTGGCACGTGCAAAAGAGGTGTTTGTTTACAAAGTGTAAATGGTGAGCTACGCTGGAGTCATAACATAACTGACTCACGTTTGGTTCCGAGGAAGACTACTACTCTCACTATGTCTATGATATGATTTACCCTCTTTAGTCACTGTCTTCATTTTGCCCAACGTTTTTTTTTTATTCGCTTTCTCTTGATATTGTATTTTAATCTATATATGATGGTAACCTACGCATACAGTACATGATTTCCCTTTCAAGGGTACGTACCTTACTACATATAGAAGAATCTAAAGCTTGCTGATCATAACAGCAGCTCCCTAATATGCATATGCCTTTTTTTTTTCTTTTTCTATAACTCAAATAAATATGCTAAATGTATATACGAATTGAAGTTAGATTATTATATTTGCAAATATAATGTGGATATTCCTCAAAGTGCTTAATACGTGATTGTTAGAACTTCAACACTGATTCATATTTCAATTGTTGCAATACTAACTTGTACAACACGGTTAAAATTGTAGCAACAATATTTAAACTCTGTGCTCTACACCACATATATTGAAAAAGTAATAAAAATGGATCCTGACGTTAACTCTATTCAAAGAGTTGGCTAATAAAGCGAGCACCTCCAAGATCATATAAATTGATAAAATTTTATTTCCTCAATCAGCGTGAGAGATATTTTGACAATGCACTCGTACAACAAAAATTTACTACTCCCTGCAATCTAATTTATATGATACTTAAAATAAAGGGGAGAGGTGAAACTTAGCAACATCAAAAGAGGATTGATGGTTGACAGGCTAACTTTCACCCGACTTTGGTGAACTTTAGGGTGATGTCACGTGAATCTCACACCCCCTCCTCTTCACACGCTTGAACTTGATAGGACCACTTCATCATTGAAAATCCAATATCTCCTATCTGCTCCACACGTGCCACCCCTTTCCTCCTTCCACTCCATAAAAAGGAGACTTATTTCGACGATATTTTAACGAATCACGACATATAAACTGTAAAATAATAATATAAAAATGTGAAGGAGAAGTAATTAATTGAAACATGTTAGTATCAAATTTCAAATGTTACCAACTGATATAATTTTATGCTGTTACATGGATAGACCAAGTTTTGGTCTATAATTAGCACAATTAAGCGCCTTGTATTAGTTTTGTTTCCATACGTCCAATTATTGAGTCTACCAGAATTCACGTGTTGAGTAGAGGATTTTATGGATTTAAGAAGCATCACATATTTGTTATTTTATGTGGGCATGCAAAAGCTATAAAGTGTTTATATGTCGGTTGGCTTGATTTAATTAGCTTATTTATGAATTATTTGCATTTTTTTAATTATGAAAAACCATTAACATTAACACAATCAGTTGATTGTCATATACACATGGTCATGAACATGAATTTAATTATCGAGAAAGACGTAAATAATTTAATTAGCGAATGGGATAATAATTAAGATTATTAACCATCATAACTTGAACAAGGGGGTGAATAATTTGAGTGAGGGTGTTTCATGTTGGACATGAAGATGCAATTATAGAAAGGCTTGATGAAGTTTGGACTGAATCAATTAGATTCTATTAGCATATATTAAATATATTTTATATATTTTATAATATTTAGTATTGTTTAATTATAATAAAAATAAGATCTTTATTGAATTAGAATTTCACAATATATACACTATATATATTTATATTAATAAAAAAAATTCGAACTAAATATTAATACAATTCTACATTTTGATGTTATTAACTTCTTTAAAAAGGAAAATTGGCGTGTCTAACCGTTTGATGGTCTATAAGCCAACGTGGCAACGTCAACATTAAATTATTATATTCAGGATGTCTACTTCTTCTATATTAGATTGGATTCATTGTCTCACCTTTTACCTGTTATCTTCTTGTTTAATTACAAAATTACTCATTCGTTTCAAAATAAGTGATATTTTATAATTTTTATTTTATTTCAAAATAAATAGTGTTTTAGTATTTCAAGAAGAAATTGATCTTATTTTTTTAAAATTACTCTTATTTACATAATCAAAAATTATTAAATAAGCTTTTTTTTTTCTAAGTATTAATTAGGTATAAATTAATAAAAATATTTATAATTTTCTAGAAGTGATCAATTTAATAAGTTGTTTGCATAAGCTCAAAACACCATGAAATGAAGGGATAGTCACCTTGATTTGCGGTTTAATTTTTTTTCTTTCAAAATTTACCATTTATGTTGCACAAAAAGTGGATAATAGATATTTCGTGTACCAGAATAGAGATCTCACTTAAACGCTTTCATTCTTAGCAGTTTGACACGTATTTCAGTTTGAAATCCGTTCATGCTAATTAATTTAGAAAGAGTAAAAGTTAGGTTAATCGTTAAAAAAAAAATTACAGTCAACTAAAAGATATTTATAGATAAATTTTTAAAATTATAAGATTTAAAATTTTAAAAATAAGAAAAAATACTTGCTACAATGAGAGATTGGATTAGGAATGAAGATATCCGAGACAAGATGCGAGAAGCGAGGCTATGGTGATTTGGACATGTGAAGAGGAAATGCCCAGATGCCCCAGTGCGGAGATGTGAAAGGTTGTCTATGGACGGTTTCATGAGAGGTAGAGTAGGCCGAAAAAGTATTGGGGAGAGGTGATTAGACGAGACATGTCGCAGTTCCAGCTTACCGAGAATATGACATTAGACATGAGGTTATGGAAGACACAAATTAGACTAAAAGGTTAGTAGGTAGTTGAGCGTGTTCTGTTTAGCCTTTCTTACAAGTAGTTATAGTATTATTTTTTGTAGTTTATTATTTTTTGATTTCTTTTACTTGTTTCTTCTTTCTTTTATCTTGTAATTCGACTATCTTAATTATTTGTGGTGACTATTGTTCTTTTTTCAAACTAATTTATTATGACTTATTTGCTTTCATTATTTTTTTTTCATACTATTTTGAATTGCTGGTCCTTATGGTCTAGGGGAAACAATCTTTCTATATCTCAAGATATTGATAAAGTCTGCTTATACTCTACCATTTCAGACCCTATTCTGTGAAATTTTACTGGGTTATTGTTGTTGCTGCTTGCTACAATAAGTTAATGTAATCTGATTGTATAAAAATTCTGATAATTATATAACTTAAATTTATTTAAAATTTTAAAAACTAAAACAATCACGTTTTTCTTTTTACGATAATTTGCGATGGTGATTTTGCAACATCTTTCGTGGCCCCCTTTTCCACCATATAAAACCTGAAATGTAGGTTTGGATTCCACGCCATGTGGTGGTTCAACTTCTATTGCTAACTGAGAAATTTCAGGTAAATTTTCTGGGAACTTACTTTCCTCTTTGGCGAAGGTCATAATCAATTAAAAGAAAATTTAAACAATTCACTTTTATTCGCTTAGAAGGATAGTTTTTTTTTTAACATAGTTCTTAGCATATGACATAGAGAGGGATATTTTGATAAAAAATTATTTCTTGAGAGTCTAAAATATAAGTATCTAACACATATCAGCAACTTGATTTCCTTCTCTACAGATATGCTTAATATTAGTCGAACCCAATCTAGTCAGGAGTAACCTAAAATATCGTTTATATATGATTATAAAAGTTGATTATAATACTCAAAAAATTGCCAAGTGGAGTAACAACAATATGTAGAGGTAATTAATAGAATATTTCTACAATAATTAATTGTACATCTCATATATTAGATAGAATTATATTTCTCTTCTAATTAGAATTGATTAGTTACCTAGTTTGTAGCAAAGTAAATATTTCTGTAACACTATATATATTGTAAATCATTAATGAATGAAAGTAAGAAAGAATGGTATCAGATTTTAGGAAAAGATCCTAAACCCTAAACTTTTCTCTCAATATCGTCGCCCCCCTCCCCTTTTTTCTGTGCGCCGCCGGCCTCCCTTCTCCGTCCGACAGCCATGTATGACTCGAAATCCAATTTTCACCTAGCCCTTGGTGTCTCCAACATCAAATCGCATCTCTCCATCACTCTTGAGATGGAAAACGTACATTATATGATATGGGCGGAACTCTTTAAAATTCATTGTCGCTCACACCAGAGTAAAGAGACCTTACTTATCCTAATCATGTGTGCATGCTGAAGAAATTATTATATGGGCTTAAACAAGCTCCTAGGCCCTGGTACAAGAGGTTTGCAGATTACGTTTCACATACTGGGTTTCTAACAACATATTTGATCATTCTCTATTCATCTACTGTCAGGGTAATACTATTGCTTACATTAAAGTATGTGGATGTTATTATCTTAACTGCCTCATCTGATGTCCTTCGCAATTCTATCATGTCACTGCTTGACTCTGAGTTTGCAATGAAAGATCTAGGGCCACTAAGTTACTTCTTGGGGATAGTTGTGACACGTCATGCAAGTGGTTTATTTTTATCACAAAAGAAGTATACAACAGAGATTGTTGAATGAGTTGGCATGTCATATGCCACTCCGGTTGACACTAAACCGAAGTTGAGTGCTTCTTCCAGCAAGCCATTTGCTGATCCATCACTTACCACAACCTTGCATGGGCCTGCAGTATCTCACATTCACGAGACCCGACATCTCTTATGTTGTGCAACATGCGTTTGTCTATTCATGCATAACCCTATGGAGGATCACATGCATGCTCTCAAACGAATTGTGCATTATATTCAAGGTACTCTCGATTATGGCTTGAATTTATATCCGTCTTCGACAACCACTCTTGTTTCATACACATATGCTGATTGGGTGGTTGTTCGGATACCAGACGCTCCACGTCTGGTTATTGTGTATTTCTTGATGATAATTTGGTCTCTTGATCCTCAAAACGACAAGCAGCCTTGTCCAGATCCAGTGCCGAAGCACAATACCGAGGAGTTGTCAATGTGGTGTCTGAATCTTGTTGGCTACAAAACCTTCTTTTAGAGCTTTATTGTCCGGTTCCGAAGGCGACATTGGTTTATTGTGATAATATTAGTACAATTTATCTATCAAGGAATCTGGTTCACCACCAACGCACTAAACATATTGAGCTGGATATTCACTTTGTTCGCGAAAAGGTTGTTCATGGATAAGTACGTGTCTTACATGTCCCGTCAAGTTATCAGATTGCCGACATCTTTACAAATGGTCTTCCGCCGGTTTTATTTGAAGACTTTCGGGATAATCTCAGCATACGCCAACCTCCCGCTTCGACTGCGGGGGGTGTAATAGAATATTTCCACAATAATTAATTGTACATCTCCTATATTATGTAGAATTATATTTCTCTTGTAATTAGGATTGATTAGTTACATAGTTTATAGCAAATTAAATATTTCTGTAATACTATATATATTGTAAATCATTGATAAATGAAGGTAACAAAAAATATTTGATACAGTAATAAACCATAGGTACTGAATGAAAAGAAAGAATGGGAAAGAAGATGAAAGTAAGTTTTCCGTACGGGAAGCGTCAACTCCATTTCCTATAACTGTCTCTTTGCCTAATGGAGAAACGATAAAAGGGAATGATGCAAAGCAACAGAATCAAAAGCACCATAATTCAGAAGCCTACTCCCACTCAAGCCACCCCACCCCCACTCCACCCCACCCACACTCAAGTCACAGTCTTGTTTCTGTTTTTTTGTTTTACCACCTAATATTCGATATCCCGCATTGAAGTCCGATTATATTCGGATTCGTGTCGTGTAGGGCCCATTCGGAGTAAATGCTCCTTATCAAGAATTTTTTCACACCTACGACTCAAATCCGAAACCTCTGATTAAGTGAGAAGCAATCATCCGCTTCATCCCATCTTTGGTGGTAAGTGGCATCCCTTTGTTACTATATTCGTATATATGATTAGGTTCTAGTTTTAAACATATAATTTTGAGTAGAAATATTTACTCAATCACATCAGTTAAAATGTATTTCAAAGTAATTAGACATAGTAAATTGATTATTAACTTGAATTCAATGATAAGTGTTTACTATGACATGTTAAATTATTGCAATGTTAGTATACAAAAATTAAATTCTAAATATGTAAACAAAGGGTTGAAAATGGGATGGTTCTTTTTCCTTTTGACATCAATGAAATCATCCTTTTCGTTTTAGTGATGCTCTTTCTTTTCATCCCCCCTTTTGAGAATATAATTATATGAAAGCTTTATTTATTAGCAGTGACCACAATTGCACTGGAGCCAAGCTTCCTTGATAATTCTAAGTGGACTTGTTATAAAAAATCACGTTCACGATCTTGACATAGTGGGTTCAATTTTCCCTTTCTATCTTCAAAACCTAAACAATATAAAAAGCAACAATATTCTGTAAATTTTGAATTTATTTGCACACAAAATCTTTTTTTCTTTTCTTTTATGTAGCATAGAGTATTCTGATGCCATTGACCGACCGGATCGGAGCCTTTTGATGGACCAAAACTTGACCAACTTTTGCTAAGGTAGCATATCTCATTAAATATACATTGCGGTCCAAAATTTTATCACTTTAATTTACTCCTTTTTCTTTTGAAGACGAGACGTTGTTGAAAGATGAAAATTGAGCTTGGTCTTGGATTCACACTTATCTTTATGTAAGTGCTTGATGTGAAATTCATGTAAGCGACCTCCCTAAAGCGGGTACCAGACGAAATCAACAAAAGACTTCATAGATATATCTAATAAAAATTTCAAATACATTTTTTTAACTCTTTAATAATGATAATATAGCTTTACCTTTTTTCTTAATTTTGTTCCTGGCAGACACTAGCTATGAAAGAACTGATTTGAAATTAATTAAATGTGATGCATCAGTCAGTTTGCAAACGAGAACACCGACGGAAAAATATATAAACGGAGGTTCGTGGCTGAAAGTGACGGTGATTTGCATTCCTACGATGATAAAATCTATATTGTCATGTCACTAGCAACTATGTTTTGGTCGTAGCTCTGAATTTTATCTTTAGTGTGAATGATACTCACTTTCCCAAAGGTCATTTTAGACCTTTTCAATTCAAGAACCACCTAGCAACAACGACCATTTAAAACTTTATTATCTGTCAATCGTGCTAACAGATTGATTTAATTCACTAGAAGCTAAATCTCCATAAGCAAATCGATAGCCACCGAGGGAAGCTACTTTTGGTTAGATCTGATTCAACGGTGGATCAAGTTGAAATGATCATCATTAAATTCAAGATTTTTTGTGCCTAATCTAAATAATTAGAACAATCATCATAACTAATACTACTATTTAATTACATATTGTCTAGAGTAGAGATGGATAACTTTTTAGCTTTAAACTGAAATTTTATTTTCTTGTTAATATACAAGTGATAATAAATTGTACCAAGTGGAGTGTATATCCTGTTAATTTAAGTGAAATTTTATTGAAGTATTTGATATTTGATAGCAAATGAGTATAATTCTTTCATCTCCTGTTAATTTAAGTGAAATTTTATTGAAGTATTTGATATTTGATAGCAAATGAGTATAATTCTTTCATCTCCTTTTAAATTTGCAATTTAATGCTGTTTTGGAAAAAATTTAATGATTTCAGTTTAAGTACTAATAATGTAATTATTTAATGTATATTGGAAAAATTTATCCCATAAACTGATACTTAGAAGTTTCTTCTGGTATTTTATTCCAGTTACAGCTACAAATTCAATTAATATACCAAATTTGCATCTAAATCTTCCTTCTGGATTAACAGTGCAACATAGACCTATGTTTTCTCTATGAAATAATTTCGTTTGAATTTTATCTAACTTTTATCAACCAAAAGGCGAATACAAATTTGGGGGGGGGGGGGGGGGGATAGGATATCTTTCATCTTACCACGGAGCCACACTTGTACTCCGAACCTTTGATTAGTAAAGAATAAAGATTGACGTTATATATGTGGTTTATAACAATAGTAGACCTTTGAATAGTCACCACAGACAAATACGAGAATGAATTAAAATAAGATCACATGAAAAAACGAAATCCTAGTTGTTTGATTGTCTTAAGTAGGAGTGTAAAAAGAGGGACAAACCGCATCAAACCAATAATCCGAGTCAAATCGAGAAAAAAATCGATCAGTGAATTAGTTTAACTTGATTTGGTATAGAAAAAAATCGATCATAATTGATTTGATTTTAACTAAAAAAAATCAAACCGAACCAAACTAACATAAAATTACATGTATACAATTTTTAGAATATTTTATACATAAAAATATTTATTTATAATATAATTTATAAACATTTCTTAAGTTTTTTCATAGTGTTTGTCTTTTAACATATTATTTCAAGCTTGAACTTAGAATTTTTAATGGTCAAATAAGTTTTATTGCCCATTGATGTTAGTAACTTAAATAAAGATCAAATTAATAATAATGCTAACAAAAGAAATTCAATTCTAACACTAGAAATAACAATAATGTTGGATATGAAAAAATATAATTTAATTTAATTTTTCTTTAATATATAGTCATGTAATTTAATAATTAGTAGTACTTTTTTCTTTTAGTACTTTTAGATTATGGCTTAGCGATTTCATTATTTTTTTATTGAATATTTTAGTACAATGTCATCACTCATCTCACATTTTGTCATTTTCTTAAGAACACATTTTAGATAGTTGTATCTTATTAGGACTAAAGAAATATTTGAAGCACAAGTTATATATTTTGTATGAAGACTTTACCAAAAAAACCCGAACAACCCGAAGTTAAAAAATTCGACTTTTGTTGGTTTGATTTGGTTTATAGATTTAAAAACCTGACACAATTGGTTTGGTTTAGTATTTGAGAAACCTGAACCAATCCGATCCGGTACACGCCTAGTCTTAAGAGAAAAATTAAAAAATAAAACTACAGTACACAAGTATATTAAAGAACATAACCTTTTAACTAATGATGTAAAACAACCTAACTAACAAAATTGCCAATTGGGATCTCTGTAGATTCTATATGTATGCTCTTCTAAGAAACTTAGAGAGAAATCAAGTTACAAAACCAGAGTTCCGATATATTTTACTTAAAACTCAAAGGTCAACAGCCTCACCAAACATTAGATAGATGTTTTAATTTATTCAGCTTGTTCCTCCATTGGTCCAAAAAGTTGAAATCTATCCCTATTTTGAGAACTTTGTATTATGAGGAAAATCATTACAATAACGTCAGATATGTTGTTCATTTTAAAGGTTCCATTCATAATCAATCACCTTTGGTGAGCCCCAAAAAGTAGACAAGTTTTACATAAAGTATACATTTATTTTTATATGTTGGTAATAATGTTGAACCAAGTAAAACTATGAACTGGCATTTAAAAATTTGCAACTTCGGTACCACTATGTCTTCCTAAGCTTCATTAGCTAGTCAATGAAAAAAATCATTTCTTTTAAGAATAAAATTTAGCATTTTTTTCTATCTTGAGGAGTAGATTTATCCCTACAACTGTAGCATTGTTCTTTATCTTATTTTTAGCTTCGCAGTGACAACCTTAATTGAATGTGTAGGATAAGTGGGAGGTGGGAGGTGGTGACACACAACGATCAATCATGAAAGATCACTCTTTCGTCTAAGGATGATTAACCGCCGCATCGATTTTTTTCTTTTCTGTTTTATTTTTTGTGGTTGGGGTTGATAATTTTAAAAGGGGACAGAACAGTCGGAAAGTTTGATATATATATTTTTTTAAATGAGGGAGGGATTACAAGGTGAAAGTTCCCGGAAAGGAAAGAAAGTTTGATACGAGTAGTTTTTTTTTTTTTTTGGTAAAAATACGAATAGTTATTGAACAGTTAAAATTGGGAAAAACGAAAGGGGTGGATTCTAGTATTGTGTAAGAGGAAATATAAGTGTGTAAAAGAGAATAGGAGAAGCCAAAAAGAGCAAAGGAGGACTAAGGTCTTTCTCAAATGAGTCACTTTCTCATCTAAATAAAGGTTCAAGATTCTCATGGTATGCCTCCCTCTGTCTTCTCTTCTCGACTAAATTAATTTTCAGCTTTTTCCCTTTGTTCCCACCGTGTAACTTCACTGCTATAACTATATATATTTACGTACACTCGGAAAATTAAAGGGAAGAAAAAAAGAAAGATAAACACAAGAAAAAGAAAAAGAGGAAAGCAATGAAGTGAAAATAGATGGAGTTATGGACCCTGTATGAAAAGGACATGAAATTATTAAAAATTGATAAAGGCCAAAGGAAAAGGAGGAGTGGGAGTGGGAGTGGGAGTGGGAGTGGGAGTGACGGGATTCATTTCTTTTCCTAACTTTTCTTTTTAATTGTCAAACTTGTCACAATTAATCAATGTTGTGGGATAATTAAAATTTTTCAATAATCAGAAGTTTCGAATTTAAAATTTAAATATAAAAAATATTTTAATTAAGGAACATATTTTTTTTTCTTTATGAACACTGTATAACATAATTCTAAATTAAACTCAATTAAATAAATTTTGAATACCATTAGCTAAAAAAAAAGATTTCCGAACATATGCTATTGGGGGATTTTGGGGGCCTATATTACAGGTATCCAACAGCATCTAAATGGTGGTCCTAAAGGGGGTAAACGTTGCCAGGCAGGAAGAGGGTGGCCCTAGCCACGTGGGAGATGTGGTCCACGTGGGTCATGAGCTGTCATCTAAATGACACGTATGCAGTAGAAAACGTGACAGGCTGTTGGGGGAAGGTTGAGTTTGGGACTTTGGGGGTTGCCATATATTAGCGGGCACAGACATGAAACAATTTCTTCAATCTTGAATTTAATTTGAAAAGCCAAATTTCCATAATTCCATCTGCAATATATCACAAAGGTGAAAGTATGAAACCAACACCTTACATCCATATTTTTCTGTCATGAGATATGGTAGCCACAGAACTCTATTAAAACCATCTTTCGCAGCAGATTTGGTGCATGAGAATGAACAATTCAAGATTTTATGGGAAATTTAACTTGACGTAGGAGTGGTAAAATTAGTATATGAAAAAATGATCTACTCAATTTCGCCCAAGTTTATTAACTTGGTCTATTTTGATCCATTTAAATTCAGTTTATCTAAAAGTTTGATGGATGTGAATTAAGTATGTAGTTTGAATTGATGTGTAAAAAACCTGTTAAATTATTTAAATAATTTTTTTGTTTGCTATATTATATATGTTGTATATTGTAAAGCAGTACGGAAAGTAAATAAATATTACAAGTGTTCGAAAGGATAAACAAATAGGCCAATGTTCAGAACTGTCGCAAGCTTGTTGAGTCTTGAATCTTGATAACCTGAAATAAAGAAACACTAAATCTGGATGGTTACAACTCCGTGCTGAGTCGAGTGATCGCACTCTATCCTTAAGACAAGACTGTCCCGTATATATGCTTTTACGTTAACGAGCAATAGTCTCCCAAGATAAAACAACACTTTAATCTCAACACTACAAAGCAAATAGGTTGAGTCTGACGAAGAAAACAAACACGAAACGCCTTTCTGAAGAATAGAAAAGGAAGTAAGAGTTTCTGTTCCAGTCCCAACGTTTGGACTGATTTCAGTGTCTCTTCTGTTTGTCTCTGTGTATATAAATGTTGTCTCATTTTCTATATTCTGTTTGTGTGTTTTTCGTCACTGTTTTTGTCCATATGTTGTACATACAATGCAGCCCAAAAGGCATCAATATATAGCATAAGGGGGACTTCTCAACTGCCAAGAAATTGTTGTTTAAGACCATTAAAGAAGGGAGTAAACTGCCAAGTAATGACTGTTTATGACCATTGAATGAGGGTTGTTAATGGCAGGTTTATGGCCAATAAAGGAGGGTTGTTTATGGAGGAGTTAACATCTAAGTAATGGTTGGTTAATGCTCCAAAAATCAATCCAAACGGTAGGCAGAAACTTTCTGCCTTCCGTTGTTGCCAAAATCACATTTCCAGAAACTCCAGGGACCAAACTGTAAATATTAAGCAATTTGGGGGTCCAAAGAGATAATATCAGAAAGACCCACGACTCAAGCCCGGACCGGATGAGCGGGCGGAGGCGGCGGCGCGCGTGTGGGCTTAGCCTTGAACCCAAGCACATCTAGATCATCTCTCCTTTAAACACATGGGTTACCCCTTGGGATCCCAAACCCTTAGCCAATTAAGAGACTTATAAAGAGAGCAATTCTTCCTTCTCCCACCGATGTGGTAGATTTGTCCCACGCCATATTTCCATGTCTTAAACACCTTACTTCGTGGACCAATATCTCTTTCATTTCTCAACGAAATTTGACGATTCTTGGCCCTACGGTCATCTACTCACTTAGTAGATTATGCATGTGTGGAGAGACAAATCCTCCAACATGCGAAACACTAGTGTTTAATTCATCAAATATGGATGGACGCACCTCCCCGCCAAAGCAAATTTCCAACAATATATAGCTATGAAAAATTATTTGCTTTATTTTATAATAAATATTTTATAAGAAAACAAATAAATTAATTAAAATTTGGTAAGACTTGACAGGTTGGGTTATGATCCATTGTTTAGCCATTTCAGATCAACTAACTTTCGGCACGGTTCGGCTATGACATATTCATTAATTCAGCCCAGATCCTCCTAAATTTAGCTCAAATTATCCATTTACCACTCACCCACCCCACCCTCGCCCACCAACAAGTTGATGTAATTTAGATATTTAAAGATAACATAGAAAAGGAATACCATAAATTCTAAGTAATTTTTATCTTTAATAATATCTGGAAATAGTTTAAGAGTTGCATCACAAAAAGGCTGCCTAACTCTTTAAGTAGTAGTAACAATAATCTTATGGAAATTAATAAAGGAATTAATTTATAGTTTGTATATTTGTCAACTGCTTTCATCCGTTAGTTGATCACAGTTTATAACAATCAAATACTCTGATTAGGGGAAATTTTGACTAATGTTTATTGGTTAGGTATTCAACACCTAACATTTATTTTCATCATGAGCCTTTAAAGATGTAGATTTAAAATTTTATGATGGCTTCACTACTGACAAGGGATAGAGGTAGCTTCCAACGTCAACTTTTTCTATAACCACCAAGATGAAGATATTTGTTGACAGTTGGGGGGTCCTTTTGTTCGGTATATTAATTAGACGAAGAATGTAATACGTGAATTTGTTTGAACGGGGATTAGAATCGGGACTCTGTACCAGGATGTATAGGATTGCAGACAGTCCAGCCCAACGAGGGATGGCCGAAACACTGTTGTTCCTCTTATGGGTCATTAAGTGATGACCCATATAATAAAGTGCAAGTATATCCATTTTTTTTGCGCAGTTTCCTTCAAAGGCCTAATCTTTAATTTTTATCCTTCTAATTTGGAATCTTTAATTTTTGGCCTTTGCTTAAAAATATCCCGAGGTTTAGGTTTCGAACCCCTACTCAGTTAAAAAAAATCACAAGGTTGAGTTTGAAGGCAAACTCTCTGCCTTCAGGCATAGTTCGCATGTAAACTCCACCTTGCGAACTTCAAACTATGTCTTACGACTTTTTTTAGTTTTTTCCTGAGCCGGGGTTCAAACACGGAACCCAAATTTTAAGGCGAAGGATGAAAAATTAAAGATTTTCAATTTGAAGGACAAAAATGAAAGAGCACCCAAAATAGGCCATTCATGCGAATTGGCCAGTATACACACTGGCTTATATGTGAGAGAATATTTTTGGGCCTTTTGACTATTGCTTTTCACAACGAGATGTTTACATAAATGTCCTACATTAACTTTCTTCTTTTATATTCTTAGCATAAAAAATATAATATCAATTTTAGCATAATAAGATTCATAACTCTCATTAACTTCCTCATTAAATATCAATAATTCAGAATACCTTTTACTCTATTGTCTCTCTTCCCAAAATAAATTAAGGATTAAATGCTCTGATATGTTTTTTTTTCTTTTTTTCGTTTCTCTTCTCTCCTCCATAAACACAACTACACCATCAAAATTAAGAAACCACAAAGAATATATTATGATATATTTTTATGGTATAAATATTGTATAAGTAAAAATTGTAGAGTACGTATGATTATGGTCAATATATACAAAACATTGACAAAATCTATGGTATATTCATGGTATTATAAATATATAAAATATTTATACTTGAAATATACCATAAATATGAAGAAGAAAAAAAAGAACTTGTGCATATATCCAATAGATTTGTGAAAATATTTTTACTATAAAACTTATATGTGTATTCTATCTATATATTATATTTATATAGGAATACACTATGGATATATATGATGATTATACATTATAAATCGTATATAACATAAAATATTAAAAATAAATCAGGTATACTATTTACATGTGTATTTATTTTGTATTTCATTATCTCCATGTTATGGTATTTATATAATGTAAAAATCCAGCGAAATTGTTAGAAGCGAGAAAGAATTACTCTGAAAATGTGAGAAATTATGGCTAATCAGCCATAGAAAGGGAGAAAAGAGGCTTTAAATATGGGCGAAATTGTAGAGAAGGACATAATATAATTTGGGGAGAAGAAAAAATAGGCAAGAATAAAGGAATGTATTTATTGAAAAGAGAGAGGGGATTTGACTAAATGAACAAGGTATAAATGTCAATCCCTAATTATGTGGATCTCTTAATTAATATTTTGTTTAATTCATAAAAACACAGAAATTTATGTATATGCTAAAAATGATATAAAATTTGCTATTTATGTTAAGATTCAAAAGTTATGTCATTTGTTTGAGAAACTTGTAAATGTTGTTTTTAAAAGTAAAAATATCTTTCACATATATGGTCAACAATATATTGAGGTTTTATCGAGATAAAAATTTCATTTTCATCAAATTAAAAACCTCACTATCATTATTCTTTTCTAAAAGTTGTTGTCTTCCTTTGGTTTTACCTGCCAAATTTTGCTTCAATATAGCAACCGATAAGCATTGATAACAGTCAAAGCAAATATTCATTAGTTGAAATTAAAGATTTAGGAAAAAATAAGTTCTTAAGGTGTGCCCCTAAATGGATTCAAAAGCACGTATGTGGCGGCATGTATCGATTACGTCGTTTAGTTCGGCAATTCGCACATTGCTCCTATCTTACTGTGGTCTTTAATTTTTGCCTCTCAAATTGGTAGTTTTTAATTTTTGTCCTTTGCATTAAAACTGACTGAAAATATCTTTGAGATTGTGGGTTCGAATTCTAGCATAGTCAAAAGAAAAAAAAATCGCAAGGCAAGATTTCATTATAAATTATGTCTATTCAACCAAAGTTGTATAGTAACTATACCTTAAGGTAAGGGTGAGCACGGGTACAGGGTACCCAGATACCCGACCGGAACCGACACTAACGGGTAGATTTCGGGTAGATATATTATAATAACGGATAGGTTCCGGGTAGTAAAATTAGGAACCGATCAATGTCGGGTCCGGTTCGGGTTCCGAAAAATAGAGACCGGGTACCCGGACCCTATGAACCCACCCCCATTTAAATTATTTAGTTTTGGGCTTTGGGGCGTTTAATTTTTTGGCCCAATCCGGTTGATAGGGTCCGACCAACTCCTAAGCCCACTTCTCTTTCTAAACTAAAACACAAATACACAACCGACGCCCTTATTTTCATACTTTCCAATTTTCAATTTATCATTAAGCACTATGCAGCCCCGCCATTACGCAGCTCGCACTCGCAACCTCGCCATTACGCAACTCGCATTAGCCTCGCACTTGCAACCTCTCCTCTCTCTTGTTGTCACTGTTTCTCACTCCAGAAGCTTGACAAATGTTGCGGTGTTGCGCTCGAATTCCTATCGGTCTTGTTAAAGGTAATGAATAATCCTTAAAGTTGTTGCATAATGAAGAACATTAGGTTTTTGCATGTATTGGCTTAATATCAAAACTGCATGAGATAGATCTGGTCTTGTGTGTGT
This sequence comes from Anisodus acutangulus, assembly GCA_029783415.1. Taxonomy (NCBI): domain Eukaryota; kingdom Viridiplantae; phylum Streptophyta; class Magnoliopsida; order Solanales; family Solanaceae; genus Anisodus; species Anisodus acutangulus. Next base: position 45,665,857 of record CM056501.1, on the reverse strand, counting down.
TAAATAGTTCAGCTTTCTAATGATTCAATAGAGAATAGTTTGAATTAGTCTGAATAGTCTGATGATTTAATACAAAGGTTGCGGTCTTCCTTTGCTTTTGTTTTTCTACTTTACAAGTAAATGTTATTTAAAAATATGATAATTTTTCGTCACTGATTTCCTCCATTTTAAGCTCAAAAGCAGATCCAAATTTCTAGATTATGTAAACTTTTTGGATTATGCAGAGTAGTATTTATGACATAAATGGTTTACATGGTACCCGTGAACCTACCCGGAACCGTAGGGTCCGGGTAGGTTCCGGGTAATGATTGCTATGGGTAGGTTTCGGGTAGTAGATTTAGGAACCGGTCATTTACTAGGTAGGGTCCGGGTAGTTCAAAAAAATTAGGGTACCCGGACCCGCACCCTTACCTTAAGGGGCAAAATTTATATGTAACTATGCCTAAAGGCAAAAAAAAAAATCGTAAGGCAAAATTTCATTAGAAATTATGTCTATTCGGTCAAAGTTGTATAGAAACTTTGTCTTTCTATGTAATTATGCCTAAAGGCAAAGTTACATTGAAAATTAAGATTATGCCTTGTCTGGCTGGTTACATAGAAACTATGCTCCTTAAGGCATAATCTCTATACAACTTTGGTAGAGTTCTCTATACAAAGTTTCTTGCGGATTTTTTTTACTATGCTAGAGTTCGAACCCAGAATCTCTGATTTCGTAGATCGGCGAATAAATAATACTTTGGCCCATAAATTTTCATTAAATGCGAATTAGAGATAAAAATTAAAGACCAGCGAATTAAGGGGCAAAAAATTAAAGACCAGCCAGTATGAAGAGCAATCCACACAATTTATTGCGTTTAGTTCTCTCTTAACTAATAAAATTTAATGTATTTCACTTTTTATTACCAGGACCAAAATTATACTCATAAATATGCTTTCAGTATTGTTCATTTATAACAAGACTGAAACTAACAAGTTGTATAGGGATAAACATTATAAGTATTAGTAAGAACTGTAATCCAAAAACTAGTAATGTAAGGATTTTGATGCATGAATTATATATACAGAGAGAAAAAGAGAGATAGTTTGACTAGATACAAAGTTTAAAAAAAAAAAATTTAAAACTTATGGTGTAAAACAAGTCATAGATATTTGTGTTACTGTAAATTATTTCATTAAGGCTAAAAGAAAAAATTTTAAGTTAGTTTATTTCAGAATATAAAAAGTATCATTCTTCTTGGAACAGAGTAAAAAGAAGTGTATCACATAAACCGGGACAGAGAAAGTAGTGTTTTATATCATAAAGCGATTGTTTTTCTTCAAAATTTTATTTCATGTAATTTTTTCGTTTAAAAAAAAAAGATGAAGACTATGGGTGTCATGATCTTATTTCTGATCGAGTCGCGATCAATATTCGATGCCTTAATTTGATCGAGCCTAATTTTTTCTTTCCATCTTAACATGCAAGTCAAACATTGACACAATAAAATCATTCATTTTGAGTTTTGAAAATCTTAATTTGAAAATATTTCACATGATTAAATTTCAAAATCAAATATCCGATAAAAATTGTAGTAATCATCTGAACCAATTTACGACTCCGATTTGTCTATGAAGCCTAGAGTACGAGCAAATTGATTGGGACGTAGATTCCTCGGCTAACGGCTGAAAATAAATGCCATGCAAAAGACTTAAATGTAAGGAAACTCATGAACTCCATGGTCTTAAATGAAGCTCACCAAAATCAGTAAACACCCTATTCCAAAAAGTATTTACAGTTTTAGAAAATTAGGAGATAATGTCACTTATGAAACTTATTTTTCATACTTCCATTAACATAATATTTTTTCTCATTCTTAAAAAACTTATTTTTCAAAAATTCAAACATTTGTACTAACTAAACATGCCAAAACAAAAAAATTTGCTACATGACAAACACACCCTAGGCCTTAATACAAACTAGCGTAACACTACTCTATAAAAGCAGAGCAGAGCAGAACTAAACAACGTAATCGATACATTCTGGCTACTATTCTCTCTGATGATTGGCCTGGGAAATCCACTAAGAAAATAAATATAGAATACTGCAAGAGGAGTGATTTCTGTCAGAAATTCGTCTTTTTATACATTGAACGATAATTTTAATTTATAGTTAAAGAGGAGGGTCATTGCAATGTTTCTGAAATCTTTTGAACCGTTGCAATGTTTTCGAAATTTTCAGGAACCATAAAGAAAATTTCAAAAGACAACCCGTGACTCGGATTAGGTGTGCGCACGCATGTAGGGCTTTGCCCCGAACCCAAGCTCACTTAGGTCCTCTCTCTTCTAAAGACATGGGTTAACCCTTGAGGTCCCAAATCTTTACTCAAAATTAGAGCTTATATATTGCTCAACTCTTCCATCTTCTACCTACCTATGTGAGAGATTTGTTATTTGACCAAGAAACCATTCATCTATTCATATTTCAAACACCTTACTTTGTGTACCAATATCTCTTTCATTTCTTAACGAAATTTGACGATACTTGACACTAATATCATCTACTCATTTAGTAGTTTAGGCATGTACGAATAAATGATGTTTCCGACATGCGGGCCCCATGTGTTTAAGTCACTAAAGACGGGAAGAACTCAATCCCACGTAAATTTCCAACAATTACATCACTAAGCTGCGGTATTGATAAACTGGCCTAATAAGCAGAACTACTTTACAAGATTTTCAATGTTAATACTTTCAACTTTTGTTGAGATAACAGAAATTATAAGATACTGTAAATATTATTATCACGTTGTTGGCTTGTTGCATTTGAAAGACTGCCGGCGAGTTTCGATGCTACTCACTGTTATTTATTGAGATAACATAAAACCTTGTTTTTCTCTTGTTTTTTATGTACCTAAAATACGTATTATGTTTCTACAGGGAGGGAACATACATAGAAAAAGGAATTCATTAATGATGTGCATGAATATTTGCATAAAACAACGACCAATATGATTAATATTCTTGTTTTTAGAATATTATCAATTTACCGACAAGATTGTATCACTTCGAAGTTGTGATGAACGATGTGCTAAGGGTGTTTGTGCTTTTATAGATTTATAGATATAGATAGATTTACGTTTCCAGCACCCAATATAGAGCTTATATTTGCCGTTAATACTAATATATAGTGGTATTAATTTCCAACAAACAACAAACAGTTTGATCATAAAAACACATTCCCTTTACGCTTATCTCTGCGAGAATTCATGCATTTTATGTAAGGAAAGTTACACATTGGTCACTCGGCCAAAAATATTATAACCGCTAGCCAATATACATATGTTCTACACTAATTATACATCTATTATACATCTGCCAACTATTCTTAAATTTAGGCGGACAACTATTTAAGTTAATTTCCTCTTTTTTATACTATTCCTTTTAGACTTATGTACCAGCAACTAATTTCTTGACTAAATTAGTGCGGAAATCATATTCTACATATCTATGAATGTGTCTTTATCATCCATTTTATATTATTCAAGCTAATTACTTTATTTTTTTTCTATTTGTTATTTTTAAGTTGTATATCAAGTATAAACTCATCAGCCAGTCCCTTATCTCAATCTGACAGATGATTGATATTGGATTATAGTAAACACTAAAGTTTGAAAAATATTTGTGGTTGTTAGGCTCACGAAAATTAATGGTTCTAAATAACGAGCATTATTTAGCGTTAGGTGTCGCTGCGTAGGTAGTGAAAAGGACTCTTTCTTTCCTTTTTCTCGTAACAGAAAGAAACACATATAAAGAACAATTATATGAAGTTATGTACTAGAGCATATTATAACAATTTTCTTATTTTCTACTGTGAAGCGATGATTGTGCTTATTTTATTTGGATTCGTTAAATGAGTATCATCTTTGACCTTAGAAACTGGGTCCGCTTTCCTATTACTTTCTTTATTCCTTTTGAACTACTATACTTCCTTTTCGCAAGTTGTATTTGATCCAACATAAACTTATCGCAAGTGATTAGGTGTGCCATAATGACAAATTAAGGAGTATGATGGGATGGATGAGATATCTCTACTCTTAATCAGATATTTCAAATATAAATTTTGGGAATTGAAAAATTTATGATAGCTGAGAGTGCTTCTTTCTTTAACAAGCAGTATATATGCAACAACAATCTCCATTAATCGAGTCAGTACCAAATACCAGATGATAAAATTAGTAGGAAACAATTAAGAAGAACGATACCTATACCCTACTATAAATTTTCAAATAATTAGGAGGAACGATAAAGTCGACATATATCAGTTCAACCTATATTGTGTTGAGATTGAAATAATAGGGCGTCATGCGGAAGCTATCAAAATAAACAACGAATCAAACAACAATGAAAAAACTATAAAAAAGATTTTGATAATATGATATGAGTTTGGTCAATTGATCTACACATGATAATACTAATAGTGGATATTTTTCTGTGCTATAGTTGTGGAAGGAGGTCTTGAATTTATAGATTTCTAAAACTTTTCCTCCAAGAAAAGTCAAATATGGAAGATATTTTTTTCATCAAGGAAAACTTTTGTACCAAAAAAATCTTTTTGAAGTAAAACACAATTATGGTATAGAATTCAAATAAGACAGGCAGGCCAAACCCTAACAAATATCCCATTGGCCTAAATTTTTTGGTAAACTAATATTTATCCTCCTTCACATAATCTTCATCATTGCTGCTTGACATGGTTAAAAAATAGGTATGGATTAAAAATTTGAGCCTTATGCGTTAAAAGTGAGCACAGGTTTAAAGTGGAGCCCATATGTTAAAGGTAAATATGGGTTGAAATTGGCCAAGTGTAAAAAGTAAGCAATAGTTAATAATAGGAGCTCATGGGTTAGAAGTAATTTTTTTGTTTTTAAAGATACGCATCAGCATGATCGTTGAAAATATCATTGAAAAATTCATTTCCACATATAGTTTTTTGGACTTTTTTTATGTTGACAAAAAACTTCTTTATCATCAAATTAGTTGCTCTTTATTTGAACCCCATCTTGAAGTCGAACTTGGCTCTGATACCACTTGTTGATATCGAAATAAGAGGGCGTCATGATAATACTAATATAAAAAATAATATTTTAAAACTATTGAGAGAATAAATCTCCCCTTAGCAAAACTCTATAAATGACTACATTGAGGACATTTTTTTGTGCTATAGTCGTGGAAGAAGATCTTGAATTTATAGATTTTCAAAACTTTTCCTCCAATAAAGGATTAGTCAAATATGAAAGAGATATTTTCCATCAAGGAAATCTTTTGTACTAAGAAATTTTTTTTGAAGTAATCACAATTATAATTTAAATAATATGAAAAATTCAGGCAAACCCTAACTTAATGGACCAATGGATAATGCTCCACTGAAAGAAGTAAAATATAAACTTGTGATATATATTCCATTCTAGTCGCTATCTAGATTAACAAGATTATAAATCACGACAGTACAAATTTACAAGTGTCTATACGAATGCAGTTTATCACATAGTATGCGTCGATGTTAAATGAGCCAGGAAAACTTAACTGATTAATTAATTTCAGAGCAAGTTTTGTACTTTGTGTTGATGCAACGCCATGAAACGCAAACCATATACTCCCTCTTTATCAATTTAGGTGACACTTTTCGCTTCTCAGGATTCAAACTTCATGAATTTTGACCAACCTTTTAAGATGTACTTATAGTAATTTTCATGTAGTTTTCAAATACATAAATTTATTGTTAAAGTATTAAGTTAATTTAATCCAATTTAACTTCAAAGTTTAATCAAATTATCTCTCTAAAAATGAAAAGTACCACATAAATTGAGACGAATAGAGTAATATATAGTTGAGTTTGAAAATTTCAACGTCACTACGCTTTAGCTCAACAAATTTGAGATAATTGACAAAACGGAATAGCGCCACAACTCTTGTCTGGAAATGAGGGCAGTTTTGTGTATTGTCTAAAAGAAATGATGAACTTGTTTGGCCAAGCCGTCAAAATCAGCTTACTTTGAGAAATATTTTTTATTTAAAAAAGAGAAAAAGGAGAGAAGATATTATGTGGTGTACACTGTACAACATGATTATCCTTGAAAAAACAAAGTGATTTGGTGGAATGATAATGATGTTTAGGGTTGATTAATACACTTAATACCTTTGACTCAAATTACATATACATAGTTGTAGAAAAACTTTCAATATTACTGCTACTATGTTTAGAGTAACTTACCATTTTACTGTCGCAAATAAGTTGTAGCTACAGTGATTATTCACATTTTTTATTTTTATCCCCGTGGGTTGATTGATCTTTCATCTCTACTTGGACTGCTTTAAATATAGTACTCCTATATAATTAAGTTTAGTTTTTCTTTAAACAATGTAAAATTGAGTTGGATTTACTCTTCCACCTAAAGAGAGAGGAGACATCGCCGATATGACATCATTGATTTCGCGAGATCCAAAATAAGTTATCTGCACCATTACATCACTTTGTAATATTGACTTTTTTCTTTCTTTTCTAGTGTAACATTTTTAATAGAATATCATATTGAAGTGTGAGAAAGTACAATGAATAAATTAAAAATGTCAGCTGGGGATGGAAATAGTATAATATATTGCTAATTTTATATGCTTTAAACTGTTGGAGGCAAATTGGAACAAGCTAAAAGTTTAAGCAAGTCAATTAAAATGGGACTGAGAGAGTACCATTTGAATTTATTTATGGTTATCATTCGTAAAATTTAAGCTATTGACAAACACAGTTTTGATCCCTAACCCCAACAAAAGAAAAAATAAAAACAAATCCAAGCAATATATTTCCTTAAATAGATACTCCATAGACGTGGACGGGGAGACATAGTACTCTTTTCCGTAAATAGTAAATAGGAGTATCTTAAGGTAACATAACGAGCTAATACTTTGACATCACATAAACCTAAGTCGGTTTCCCTATAAAATAAAAAGATGGCTTATGAAACACAACCATGGGGGATCACTTAAGAGAATATGAATCTAATAATAATGTTGCTAGAGTTAGAGATCGAGTGTACCCAACTTTTTCATAATAAACTTTTAACATTGGAAATACACAACTGCACTGCAGTGGTTGAATTCTATCTGGCAGTCAAAGTTGTGACCTTTCCATCAATAAAATGGGTGAAAATTATTAGGGTATAGAAATCAAATTTTAACAGAAATAAGACATCTTTTTAATTTATCTAAGTTTCACTGGAAAAGTTACCTAATGATTGATCCGGTAGGCAATGACAGTGCCACAATAATGAACTTGGTTCAGTTGAATTTCTTTACCCAGAAATATTATAATTGGGCAAAATTTAATATTTATTTGTGTATGAGCTTTTGAATTTGCTTGACATAAGATTTTTATTTTATTTTAGTGGTTAAAGTAACTCAAAAAAGTATGTTAGGTTGTAGATTCGAAATTCTTTAGAGAAATTTTAATTTTACCATTAATGATAGGAGGTAGTAAATATTGAGTAAAATAATTAGGACGCTGGCAAACTTACATTGAGACAACTGTTATTAAAATATTATCATAACCTTAGTAACCATCAAAATGGAGTAATTCTCACAACTACTAATTAAAAGAGAGAAAAGATACAACTTGGTTGAGTTAGTAACTTAATATTACGTGCAACATGGAGAAGTAATCAAGTGGCAGTCAGAAACTGGATGTTTTGAAGTCAAAAGATAGCAGGTGAAATGCCTTTTCTAGAGTTATAAGTTGGAAAAAACAAAAGTGATCCTCTTATTATAGGACAGTAGACAGTAGACAGTAGACAGTAGACAGGCACTTGGCGTCAGAAATTTAAGCAAAGTTAGAAGAAGGCAGCCACTTTGAGACTTCATTTGGCTGTCAATTTCCTGAGCTCTGATTTGTACTTCCCACCTGCCACACATCCTTAAACTGCCACTCAAAAATCTTCACATTGGATTAAACAAGAAAAATAAAAAGGTAATTTCAATCTTTTAATATACCATAAAAGCAAAGCAAAAGAAGAAAAAAAAGAAAATGCAAGAATTAATATGTCCACTGTAGAGTGTAGAGTATCCACTTGGAGGAAAAAGCCAAAAGAATCAACAGTATGGAAGATGACCCAAAAATCGTTTCTCTTTCTATGATGACGCATTTTTGTGAACGGATGATACCAAATTAATGGAGCGAAAGTATATTTATGTTCTACATATAATCTGTATTAGAATAAATATATTTATTTATATTATTATTAATGAAGATTAATATTTTAACATTTATAATTATTGAATTATTATTTGATTGTTTGTAATTATTTATTAATCTGCATTCATTGAGCTTACATTGTCATTAATAGAGTCAAATATTCATGATAGAGCGTAACTCTTAAAATAGCCTCGACTAATGATCATCGAGAATGAGATATCGATGATATATGATAAGTCGACATGTGGTATGCATCACATCCTTAGAGGATGTATTATGTCTCACCTGCTACGAGTAATGGCTACTCGTGATGGACACATGGATACTTTGGAAGTATTGGTATACCCTGCTGATATATTATTTGTTATACTTGTCTAAAGTATGATCAGCGTGTGGGAGATAGAAGTCCTTAGACTTGAGGTCAATACGCGCCTTGTCTACAAAGTAATGTACTTTGATCCCGTCCTAAGCTCAAATGCCTTATAGGTTGAGATACGGCTTGTATTAGGTACATTACGATGTGGATTGAAGGTGGTAGTTGAGCCAAGCTTAGGATTCATTCCTCGAATGTATATTCGAGAGAACACTCGGATTCTCAGTGATATTAGGTTGACTAAGTCGTTGGCCAACACAATAGACATATTTAGAATATGGTCTAATCGTCAATTAATATAGATGAGATACAATGATTAAACCATTTGGATAGACACTTGACAAATTCTAAGTTTTATCGGGTGTGTCGTGAATGAAAGGATTTTATCTTACCACATAAATGTTAAGTTTACTGGATTCGCGTAAACGTACTTCACATATTGAGTTCGTCTTTCGGCGCCGTCTATGAGTTCCGTGTAGACATTAATTTGATTAATGTCGATATGAGAAAGCCTATAGGGTCACATTATGTCGATTGTCCGTTTCGATCTAAGGATGTATTGAGAGAGTAATTAAATGTTCGATTTGGAATCGAGATATTTAAATGAATAATGATTATTTTAATTAAGTCAAAATTGGATTTTGGATTGATTAAGAATGCACGAAAAATAAATCGAGACAGTGCAGGAGTGCGTCGAGCGCCGCTGCGCCCATACCCTAGGGTCGCGACGCCTATGCCTCGAATTTTGGGTCAGGCCCAAGGTCAAACCCTAATTCGGTTTTGACCTATTTTTCAATTATAAATAGAGGCATTCCCTTCATCATTCAAACGCCAATTTTCATAATATCATTCTAAGCCTTGGAGACTTAGAATTAAATACTCTCTCGAACCTCTGCCGAATTTTCTAGCTTTGCGAAAGAGAAATACATTGAAGTTTGGAGCTTGCAATCGGAAGGGCAATTGCGTGTGCACCTCACAGTTGATAAATATTCTAGATAATTCTAACTTGTAAGTATATGCTTTATGTTACAAGTTTAATTGTTGTATAACCATACCAGAAATGTTGTTGGGGGTAAGTAAGAAACAAAACTTTTAAACTTACGATGTGTCTTACTTATGTGTTTTGAACCCAACAAAACCCTACACAAAGGTCCCACCCTCTAAGAAAAGCACAAAACTTATCCCGGACATAGCTGAATGACAAAGAAGAAAATTTAAAATCCAGCTGGAGGTCTGTCGCGTGTGTTCGAATCATGGTGGGAGCAATTTGTTCTCTTCTAGAGTAGAACCTTGTAGCTGATATCAGTTGCTCCGTTCTCAAACTTGGTCATTCAGGCACATTCCGTTATTTACTGATAGTAGTGCTGAGGGACCGGACTATCTTCAGAAATAGTCTGACATAAGTAGGGAAGTTGGATATTAAAAAAAAAAGCACAAAACGTTTTTTAATTTTGAAATAAAGAAAACTTTTCTCATACCCCTTCATTCAAATTTTTGGGAAGGTGCCGATCTAATTACTGTTCTTTGATAAATTATTGAACTTTTTTTAATTTCTTGGGCCTAATACTTTGCGTGGAATTCAATTACTTTCATTTGGTTTCTCCTTTTCTGGCTTACTTTTTATCTTTTTCACACTTCCACTAGAACGTTCCTCTGAACCTGCCAAGAAGAATTTCCCACTTATGTTTTGTAATTTTCCCAAGATTTAATGATGGTTGTGGGGATATGGGTATCTCTGGTATCTCCAAACTAAATTTGATGCTTTGTCTACTCCTAATTCATCAGATTCCTTCAACTTGTGCTGATACTTTTAACTATTTGGAAGTGAGAATACAAAACCATAACGACTTTTTCCTGTTCCTTGTACAACTTTCTGTATGAATTTTCTGTTTCTTTTATGTTGGATCATAGTAATTCATTTGTTTTTCTCTTGTCTGGCAAATTAGACCAAATCAATAGTCGGTTGTCTTTGTGACGGTTGGTGGGTGGTCATTATTTTGCAGTGATGAGTTTTCACTGGCTTAAAGTCTCCATGGGGCACCTAATTTATTCTGAATTTTCTTTCTTTCTTTCATTCCACCAATTTGTAGATGGCTTGCTATTTGTATGCGTGCAGTTCCATCTCTGCGTATAACTGATGTTGGTTTTGTTGCTTTTAAGATCAGTTTGAGATTACTAGCAGATACGGATGATCCAGTCCACAAGCAGTTCTATGATTATCTAATAAATATCCTTATTTGGCTTTGCAGGTGTTTATTGCCTACACACCAGTGCCATATTTATATAGCGGACTCCAACTTGTTTGGGATTGACGCGTAGTTATTGTTGTTGCACACCGGTAACAACAATTGTGTTATGGGTGATAGGATTTGAGTCTCAAATCCGACCTAATCAGAAAACAGTAAATAAGCGAAGAACAAACAACACACAGATTTATAGTAGTTCACCCTCAATGCGAGAGCTATGTCTACTTTGACGCTGCAGATTTCACTATAATTAGAATAGGGAGTTTGTGGTTTTACAATTCTCTCTTTTTCTCGTCACACACACGCTCTGGAAAAAAAAACGGCGTCCTAGAATATATATAGCGAACACTAGGGCGAACATAATACAAGCCTGAAATTCCCAAAATACCCTCCACTAAATAATCTTATATTATATATATATGTCGATCAACGTTCCATACTCTGCGTAGGGTCTTCATAGTGTCGGTGGTCTTCATAGTGTTGGCGATGAATTAGGCTGTACAACTCAGTGTCGACGATGAATTAGGCTTCACAACTCAACAATGGGCTGGCTTGAAAAGATATTTGGAGGTTTCGCACACAAGATCTCTGGTGGGCAATATCACGGGGGCTATGATGGAGGGCAATATCATTCGGGGCACGAAGGAGGGCAATATCACGGAGGATATGAGGATAGTACAATTTGGGATGGACCATCTACTTCAATGGTACTTAGTGATTCTAATGCTAATTGCTTTAACTTTTTTGTTTCTTCTGCGTTATCTAATAGTTGCTTGGTTCTGGACAAACTGAGCAATTTCCCAAGCTATGTTGCTGAGAAAATGCTCTGAAAAGTTCTAGCTTAAAATAATGTCTTTCCCTTGCTAACTGAATATGGTAATACGGACTGAGTGTAGGATGCATTGTCAGATTTTGATAAAGAAGAAATTGATCGTGCCATTGCACTTTCTCTAGCAGAAGAGGATCAGAAAGGGGAAAAAGTAATCGGTAAGTAGCTTGACTAGGATTTATTATGGATGTCTTCCAAGTACAAATGTTGAACTTCTGATTGTCTAAATAATCTGCCATTGCACTTTCTCTAGCAGAAGAGGATCAGAAAGCGAAGAAAGTAATTGGTAAGTAGCTTGACTAGGATTTTTATATGGATGTCTTCCAAGTACAAATATTGAACTTCTGATTGTCTAAATCATGTAATTATGTAACTGACAAAAGAGCTCTCTACTTATTTCCACTCGTCAATTTCTTGGTTGACTTCATTATAGAACTGTTGGCTATATCTGAAGAATTTGGATAATGCTCGCCTTATTGAGATGGTTGGTGTTACATATATCTGCAACTCTTGTTCCTAAGTTCTCTTTGGAGAATCTGTGTGGTCATAAATGCAGAATCACTCAGAAAAATGATGTTTTTGTCGAGCATGGTCAGACATAATAGAACTTTTATCAGGTGTGTTTTTAGAGGCTATATAGTACAACAACAACATATCTAGTGTAATCCCACAAGTGGGGTATGGGGAAGAGGTTATACAGTATCTAGGCTAATCAATAATTTTTTATGCAGTTCTACTTAATTTGTGCTTAATTTCTAATCATGTTTATCCTAATCTTCTGCACTAAATAGAGAGTAAACCCAACTTGGAGGAAGACGAGGCGCTCGCCAAGGCCCTTCAGGAAAGTTTGAATGTGGAGCCGCCTCCACCACCACCACCTCGATATGATTATGGAAGTCTCTTTCCACCAGTTTCATACTCATTTCCATATGGGTATAGGTAACACCTCTTCTATTCCACAATCAACTATAGTCATCTCACTGTCTACAAAGAGGATGCAAGTAATGATCTCTGTCAAAGTAAAAATCAATTAGCAATATGTGATATTGTGAAGAATAAGCATGTATTGGCTTCAAGAAGAATAAAATCAATTAGCAATGTATAAATGCTGTGGGAGAACAATCTATTGGCTTCAAGAACATTCCTGTGATATGGTTCTTACTAAGAGTAATGCGATGAAAATTAACAATTCGAAAGTAATAACCTTTCGGATGTGCAGAATATTGTACGGGTGAATAAGATTAATAGTATTTGGTTATGGCTACTCTCATTCAATGCTGGGTATGTTCAGTACTTGAAATGTGAAGAACTACTCCATCTGTCTCATTTCACATGTCATGGTTTCTAGCACTTCCTCTTTTATCACGGTTTTCTCAATAGAAGTTGAAATTTGTGATATGCAAAACTCCTATTATTATCTCTAAATTTGGAAATTTTGTTTTCACAAAGTCAAGGAATGGATTTCTCAAATCATACAGCAAATAGATGGTTTAATCCTTGTAATCTGAACTGCATTGTTCATTTTCTCTTGCATGTCAACAGAGTAAAGAGCTCCAGCAACTATATGTTTTGTGCGAATAAATATGCATGTGCCACAGACTCATTTATTCATTTTGGCACCATATATAAGACCTCTCAAAGCATATTATTCTTGAGCACTATTTTCTTTCAGATTCGTAGACAGACTATTTTATGTACCAATGTGTGTGAGTGTAGGGTTTGTGCCGGATGCAATGCTGAAATTGGTCATGGAAGATATTTAAGTTGCATGGGAGCTGTTTGGCATCCAGAATGTTTCCGTTGTCAAGCTTGCAATCAACCAATTTTTGACTATGAGGTCTAAATGTAGTCAAATTTACTTCAATAGGTTTTATCTCATGCTTCTTTCAATTACTACCTTGACTTGTTGAATATAAAAGCAATTTCTTGTTTTTGCAGTTTTCGATGTCAGATAACCATCCTTACCATAAATCATGCTACAAAGAACAGCATCACCCAAAATGTGATGTTTGCAAGCACTTTGTAAGTGTTCATTCATATCCAAATTTGCGCTTTTCGTAATTCATTTTGGATCTTCTAACCAGCATTACATTCTTCCCGTCTCTAGATTTACTACTTTAGATCAGATATAGGATCGACCTTCCGCAAGAAGCTGCTTCTGACTATTATCTATTCTTCTTGTATGTTTTTTAGCCATCAAAACACTTAGGGAGCATCTGCAATGTTTCCACATCATATTTTAGGCTGTTGCAGTTACTTTAGCTAAATGGTTGCAATTTCAATTCTTTGTTGCATTCAAGCAGTCTCTACTAATTCTAGTCAAAGGCAAAGATCAGGAAAAAAGAAAAGAAAAGAGAAGGCGAAGCAAGTAGAACTGCTATTCTTATATTTTAATTTCTGCGTGACTTGAGTAATCCTCAGGGAGGTGCCTTATGTTTCATTATGCATCTAAAGTTTTCTGTGAATCATTCATTTTCTATTGAGATTATTATTGTGGCTTTGCATCATGAACTTTACTGTATTTAACAGCTTCTCTTTGGCTGGTAAAATATGACTAACTTTATTTTGTATATTTTGCTTTTCTTTTTTAATGACTTTAGATTCCAACAAATTCGGCTGGTCTAATTGAATATAGAGCTCATCCTTTCTGGCTTCAGAAGTATTGCCCATTACATGAAAATGATGGGACACCTCGTTGTTGCAGTTGTGAGAGAATGGAGGTTAAGCTGCTAGTATACTACTGCCACATTTCTTTTTGGGTTTTGACATGGGTTTTAAGGATGTAAAATACATCTCTGTCTTTAAAGATTAGTCGAACTAACAGGAATATTATAAAACCTGAATATATGCCGCAACCTGCGACATTTTTTTTTTCTTGTTCTTGTTGAATTAATGTTAGGATTTCTAATTGTTGTAGCCCGTAGATGCCAGATATCTGATACTTGATGATGGTAGGAAGCTGTGTCTAGAGTGCTGTGACTCTGCGATAATGGACACTCATGAATGTCAACCCCTTTATCTTGAAATACAAGAATTTTATGAAGGTTTAAATATGAAAGTCCAGCAGCAAATTCCTTTGCTTCTAGTTGAAAGACAAGCATTAAATGAAGCGATGGAAGGAGAAAAGCATGTGAGACTTATGCTCAGAATTTTCCATTTCTTAAGACACTATACAATCACAGGCCGAGAAAGCTGTTACCTAACTTCCAACTTATTTGTTTGTCTTAATAGGGTCATCATCACATGCCTGAGACTCGAGGACTCTGCCTGTCTGAAGAACAGACCATTAGCACTGTATGAATCATCCCTTCTTCTGCACTTCCCTTAATGGTCATATACTGTTCAAAATGAAATCTGTCTTGATCCAAACAAACATTTCAGATTTCGAGGCGGCCAAGGATTGGTGGTTATCGGATTCTAGATATGTTTACAGAACCTTACAGGTTAATTCGGAAATGTGAAGTGACAGCTATTCTAATCTTGTATGGTCTTCCTAGGTAATAAATGTCATATTTCCATTCATGCTTAATAGAGAATGGTCCAAAATTTTTACCTCATTACATAAAAGGAAAATTTTACTTCACTCTATCTCAAGACAAATTACTTATAGCTCAGACTTTTCCAGGTTATTAACTGGTTCAATTCTGGCTCATGAAATGATGCATGCATGGCTGCGGCTTAAAGGTGGATCATTTATTCCAAAAACACGTGTATATGATGTCCTTTTATTTTTCTGAAGATAAGTTTTTCATTTAAATGATTATAGGTTATCCGAGTTTAAGTCCAGAAGTTGAAGAAGGTATCTGTCAAGTATCAGCACACATGTGGTTGGACTCTGAAATTATAGCTGGTTCTGGTAGTAGTTCAACTTCTGCATCTTCCTCTGCATCCTCATCGTCCTCTTCATCACCATCTACTTCATCAAAGAAAGGGAAACGGTCCGACTTTGAGAAGAAACTGGGTGATTTTTTCAAGCACCAGATTGAATCAGATACCTCAGCAGTTTATGGGGATGGATTCAGAGAAGGTAATAAGGCAGTGCTAAAGTATGGCCTCAAGACGACACTTGATCACATCCGGCTTACAGGAACCTTCCCATGTTAAATTTTTCAGTCATGCTGAGTGTTTCCACGTCAACTCGGATATTCAAAACAGACCCTCTATACTAGTTTTGTAGGACCAAATAGCACATACAATTATAATCATAATCATAACACAATAATGAAAAAGGTAAAGAGCAATGCAGCTATAAAATGCAGATACGTTTAATATCACATGTGTCTACTTCAAGTTGTATACTTGTTCATATAAAGGAAATCCAAACATAGTGATGCACAAGTATATACCTTTCTTCCCGTCCCCCCTGAAGGTGCTTCATATTTTTTTTCGTGGAGAAGGGGAAGATTGATCATGTAGGCCTAATTAGCTCCAAAATATGCATTAAGCAGCAATAAATGTGTCGTATTTGCCTGCTCCTGTAATTATATGGTGGTATCCTCGTAATTTTCATCTTATTCAAAGAACAATTTTGATTGAATTGCTTCGTCAGCTTACTTCAGCTGTGTGAGTTTCACATAGCTTGTTCTAAGTTTGCATAGAAGAGGAGGATTGCATGAGGTTGACGGTCATAGTAAAAATAGTTTAACTATGATGAATCACTAAATTCATTGGATTTAGCAAAGCGGATAGAGAGGATTCATATCCGACATGAGAATCATACAAACAAAGCTACAGTACATAAAGATGCAATTGGAACGATGAGTTCTCTTCAAAATATACTGCATATTGCAGTCCCCCAGTCCAGTTATTCCCTGCATTTTTCTTGCAGCTGATACAGTTGGATGTTGTATATTCTGTTGAATTGCGTCCATCAAGAATTAATATTTTGGATTCAGAGCCCATTGAGAGAAAAAAATAAGAGCAAAGGAAGGGGAACTAAATATAAAGGCCACAGCTAAGTCTTAACATTACATTTAAGAAACAAAAGTTCACTGCTTAGACCTGTCTGAACATAACATATGAGCACTTGTTCATTATGTTCGCTAGTTCTCTTGTTTTGTTCATCTGACTGGATTTTGATTAAGGTAGATATTGACTTCTCGCTCCCATTCATTGACCTTCAGCCCTGATATTAGTATTCATACGACACGCTTCTTTGCCAAACAAATAAAATATTTTCACATAGCTATTGGGACAGGTATGTTGAATTAAGTGAATCAAATAAAACAAAACGAAAGGGTTTGAAGAAGTGAAATGGAGGACTCAAGAAGTTTCTGATGCTCTTTGACTATTCTGTAAGAAAAGAAAGTGACAAGAACAATAAGCACGCGGCCTACTTCAACACTTCAAGTCAAGGTGCTTTATCTTGAGACTAAGTACTATTGGGCTTTCAATGTCCAGCTTCGCTGCAATTTCTTAGATAGTAGACTATTCTGCCTCAGGTTGTCTATTTATCCCACTTCTGATTCGAACAATAGTGCTTCTTTCACCCACTTACAACTGAACATGTTGCTCTCTCAGCTATTCATTCTCTCAATGTTTATGTTTATCCATCAAGTGATCATCTCTGCCACTAACATTCATGGAAACGTTGCCATTTCATGTGATGCCTCTGGCGATTACCGTGCACCAGATGGACGAGTACGTTGGAGATGCAAGTTTCAGTTTTTCATTGCTACAGTTAAGGGGAAAATCTATAAAGTCAAGAGTCCCCCACCAAGGTGGCTTGTAGGATCCAGTTCCTTATAAGTCAGCTCGAACATCTCACCATGAGTTTACCTACCAGTTTTCAGTGAAATCGGGGCAAAAGTTAATACGCCTGCACTTCAAGCCAGCTTCATACAAAGGTTCCAAGAAGTCCAAACCCATTTTTACTGTAAAAACTGGTCAGCATACCCTGCCAGTGACTTCATCCCTACCCTAGCTGCTGATGCTCTGGGCATAAACTATTTCAAAAAGGAATTTTGCATCAATGTACAGGAAAGTGAAACATTGAGCATAACGTTCGTACCATCTCGAAAACCAAGCTTTTTGGAAGACACTTATGCTTTTGTCAATGCAATCGAGATTGTTTCCATGCCTGCTGGTCTGTATTTCACACCAGATGGCGATCAGGGCTACATTGACAACAGCACAGCACTGGAGACAATTCAGTGAATAAATGTTGGCGGAAACTCTATTTCATCCTTGGAAGATGCAACCATGTTCCGGGACTGGGAAGATGACTCTAATGACCTGATAGAAGTTGATGTCTTTTCGATCAACAGAGCCGTTGCAATCAGATATACTTCCTCAGCAACTCACATTGCACCAAATGAAGTTTACCAAAAGGCCAGGTCAGTGGGTGCACACTGCCATTCGAATGTATGTAATCTCACATGGAACATTCCACTTGATTTAGGATTCAGATACCTTGTTAGGCTCTACTTTTGTGAAATTGAACCTGTGATGACAAATGAAGGTGAAAGGAATTTCACTATTGTCATAAATAATCAGAATGCTGAAGATGAAGCTGATGTGATCAAATGGAGTGGGGGACATGGAATTTCTATTTACAGGGACTATGTTGCCATTATGGAGGGTGATAGAAGGGAAGGTAAGCATAAACTTTCTATATTTTTGCAGCCAAAGTTTGCTACAATCAGTAACCATAGTAACACCATCTTGAACGGGCTAGAAGTATTCAAGATAAGCAACCCTGACAACAATCTTGGCAGTGTGAGCCCTGTGGATCCTGTTACCACTTCAGCACCAGAGCAATCTGTTCCGTTTGCTACAAAGAATAAAATTGCAACTGTACTGACACTGATAGTCACCTTGATCAATGTTCCTGTTTATTACATTAGGTGTAATTCAGAGATAAACTCTGGCAGGACGAACAATAGAATATCTTCTGGAGAGCATCAGTGTCGTCAATTCTCGCTGGATGAGATGGTAAGATCAATCAACAATTTTGATCCTCAGCTTGTCATTGAGTGCGGTGGATATGGCACAGTATACAAAGGGGATATTGATGGTGGAGAGACCACTGTAGCAGTTAAGCGATTGAAATCAGGATCTAGCCAGGGGGAGAATGAGTTTTGGACCGAAATCAAAATGTTATCTACCCACTGTTAAAAGTCATCATCAACTTAATATCTAATATAATGGATAATCAATCTAGAATGTTCAAGTAGTTCTAGAGAGTTGAAAGAAGAACTTTAGGATGAAAGTTCTAGAGTGGAGTCTTGAAAGAATAACTCTAGAAATAAATAGAAGAGTGATTCTAGAAAAAGGTAGTGAGTAATATTCTAGAATAGAGTAGTAATTAAGTATCCTAACTAGATTCTTCTATCACCACCTCTATTTGAGTTGTAATTAAGTGAGTAAGAAGTTCTCAGAAGTGAGAGCAAGTCCCAAGTGTGTATCCAAAAAGTATCCAAGTGAGTCTAAAGTGTGTGTAAGCTAAAATGTGAGTGTCAAGTATTGATAAAAATAAAAGAGTAAGAACTTGATATATATTGTGGTCAAATTATAGTGTTCAAGTTTTGATGTAATTACTTTCACAATAATAAAGTAATTACGTTTTTCACGTGTTGTGTTGTCTAACAAGTGGTATCAGAGTCAGGTCGGTTCATACCAAAGAGTCGTTTGTTGAGTTTCTTAGAGTGTTCGTGTGTGGTTTAGTACTACAGAGCTTGTTGTCGAAATCAAGCTTTCTTGGTAAAAATAGAATTTTAGCCAAGACACGATGGGTGACCTTCAAGTGGTCGGTGGAATCAAGAAATTTAACAATCAGAATTACAGCACGTGGTCGATGCATATGGAGGCATATCTCCAAGGCCAAGACTTATGGGAGATCGTTGGTGGCAATGAGGTCACACAACCAGAAGACGCAACCGCTCTGAAGAAATGGAAAATTAGAGCTGGCAAAGCCATGTTTGCTATTCGGACCACAGTTGAAGATGAAATGTTGGAGCACATCAGGTCGACTAAGACACCGAAGAAAGCGTGGGATACTTTCGCAACATTGTTCACCAAGAAGAATGATATGAGACTGCAGCTTCTGGAGAACGAGCTTCTCTCTATCAAACAACGCGACATGACGATCAACCAATACTTTACTAAGGTAAAATCTCTTTGTCGCGAAATTTCTGCATTAGACTCTACTGCTGGCATGTCAGACGCTAGAATTAAGGCCAGAATATAGAAATTTTATTATTGCAATACAAGGTTATCTTGTTGAATTAGAAAACTTGCTAGCTGACTAAGAAGCGTTGGCTAAGCAAATATCTGGAGTCTCATTAAAGAGTGACGAAGAAGCACTCTATAACGGTGATAAGAAAGGTCGATCCCAACCAAATGCTAGTAGAAATTCTAGAAAATATGATGACAAGGATAATCATCATGGAAGCTCCCAATCAGGGGGAGCTCAAAAGAAGACAACCGGGGTGGCCAGTCAAAGAATAACAATAAGTTTGATGGAAAATGTTATAACTGTGGAAAAAAGGGCCACATGGCTAAAAGTTGTTGGTTCAAGAAGAACACCGCAGAAAGAAATGCAGTCACGTCAAATGCAGGAAAGACAAGCGACGAAGAGTAGGACGCTAAAGCATCTTTCGCAGTGGAGGAAGAAGAATTAGCTCTGGCAGTTACCGTTCCTGGAACTATCGACTACAATAATGATTGGATAGTCAACTCTGGCTGCTCAAATCATATAACAGGAGATAAAGAGAAGCTACAGAACATGACCGAGTACAAAGGTGGTCGTGTGGTGGTGACAGCCAACAACTCAAGACTATCAATCGCTCACGTCGGAAAAACAACAATCATGCCGAGATTCAGTTTGAAAGAGGTTTCACTCCAGGATGTCTACCATGTACCTGAGATGAAGAAAAACTTACTATCAGTAGCGCAACTAACGGCATCAGGCCACCGTGTCGTATTCAGACCTCAAGATGGCAAGATTTATCAAGATCTTGAAATCTCTGGAACACCGATGATGAGAGGACAACGCTTAGAGTCTGTCTATGTAATGTCAGCAGAGTCAGCTTATGTAAACAAAACTCAAAAGAACGAAACAATTGATTTGTGGCATGCAAGACTTGGGCATGTAAGCTATCATAAACTCAAGGTGATGATGAAGAAATCTATGTTGAAGGGTCTTCCTCAACTCGAGGTTAGAACAGAGACCGTTTGTGCAGGTTGCCAATACGGTAAGGCGCATCAGTTACCGTATGAAGACTCAAAGTTTAAAGCCAAAACACCATTGAAGCTAGTCCATTCTGACATATTCGGACGAGTAAAGCAATCATCAATGAGTGGCATGCAATACATGGTTACATTCATTGACGACTTCTTACGGTACATATGAGTTTTCTTTCTAAAACAAAAATCTGGAACTTTTTCAAAATTTAAAGAGTTCAAGAAAATAGCGGAAGGAGAACTCGGCAAGAAAATCTAATGCCTCCGAACAGACAACGGATGTGAATATACATCAGATGAGTTCTCCCAGTACCTATGAGAATGCCGCATACGCCATCAATTCACATGTGCAAATACGCCAAAACATAATGAAGTAGCTGAGAGGAAGAATCGGCACCTTGCAGAGATATGTCGAAGCATGTTACATTCGAAGAATGTTCCAGGAAGATTTTGGGCAGAAGGTATGAAAACAACAGCTCATGTCATCAATAGACTTCCTCAAGCGAAGTTAGGGTTCGTTTCACCCTTTGAAAAACTGTGGGGGTAGTAAACCTGCAGTAAGTATCGACATCCATTTTTGTCCCATCTTTTCTGAATTTGTTTGCAATTTTAAATATTTTTTAACATCTCAAAATAATTTTAATCTATATACATACATGTGTGTGTGTGTGTGTGTATATATATATATATATATATTATTCTCAATATTATTATTATTATTCGCATTTTTACTGTCATTTGCATTTTTTATGATAATCATAGTTTTATCCGAAAATTCTATGTTATTTTTTATCCGTAAAACGGCATCACATTTTTCATTTTAAGCAATTTAAACGTTTCACAAATATTATGTTTTATTATTATCACATCGTTATATCTTATTTTAAATAATTTACATTTTTTCTTCAATGCATTTTTAATATTAAACCCCTTTTATATTTTTAAACCCATAACCCATTTTTATTTCCCAACCCAAAACAAACCAAAACACCCTACTAACCTAACAAAATCGTCCAAACCAAAGCCCAATTCCCCAAGCCAACCCGTCGGCCCAACGACCCAATTCCCATTCCCTTATCCCAAAACCCAAACACAACCCTAATTTTTTTTAAAAACCTAACCCCATCTCTCTTTCATCTCATCCGCTCGCACACCCCCATACCCCACACCCCGTACCCCACATCGCCAGTCACCTCACCCCTGCCACCACCAACCCCTAGCACTACCAACCCCCTCTGTTACGCCGACACCACCAACCCTTCGACCCATACCCTTATCCCCACAAAATCCGCGACCCATATCCCCTCAAATCCGTCCTAAAATCGTCACTTTATTTTGAAATTCAAACTCAATCGAAAAGGGGTACGGGGGTGAACGTTGGGGAGTCCGAATCCACCTATAAAACCCCCCTTTTGTTCTTCAAAAAGGGGGACGGGGACCGAAAAGAAAGGGAAATATCTGTTGTGTTCTTGATTTTTAGCATTCGCCTTCCTTATTATTCAAGAAATAAGTCCGAAAACAAGTCCAAAATCGGAAGGAAAAGGGGTGAGTTTCATTCTTAAATTTTGGGGTTAAATACTTCTATTGGCTTCGTGAATCCCAATCCGAAAATCTGTTTTGTTTTGTTGTTGTTCTTCACTGAATCGGGTTTTTCGATTCGGGTCGGGCCGACCCGTTTCGGGTAAGATTTCCAGGTTTATATGCTTGATATTTTGTTGTTGGTTATCTGACATTTGGAAAGAAGTCGATTCGGGCAGAGATCTTTGATTCGGGTTGACCCGGTTTGGGTATATTTCCAAATTTTGTGTTTTACATCTTATTTGTTGGTTATCTGAAAAATCAAAAAATTTGATTCTGATTCCGGTCACTGCTTCGGGTTGCATTTCTCGGGTCGGATCGACCCGAAATCCGGGTCTGTTTTCAGCACCTGGTCAGGTCGCTGTTCCTGATTCGGGTCACTGTTCAGAATTCGGATCAGGTTTTCATAAACGTTCTTAATCCTGTTTTGGTTCGAAAATTTCAGAATTCGGGTCGGACATTTTAATTGCTTACTGTTGGTTTACTTTGTTACTTGAACATCCGTTATGCGGCTATGTTGTTATTTTATTGATTCGAATAAATACTGCATTTAGGCCAATGAAATTGAATTTGACGCCGCATCCCTTCGAAAATCATTTCTCTGTTTCAGTTTGCTGTTTTTGGCATTTAAACATCCGTGCACGGATATCTTACTGTTTTACTGATTTGAATAAATACTGCATTTATGCCAATAAAATTGAATTCGAGGTCGCGTCCCTTCGGAAATCATTTTTCTGTTTCAGATTATTGCTTTGATATTATTTTGCTGATTTGAATAAATACTGCATTTAGGCCAATGAAATTGAATTCGAGGCTGCGCTCCTTCAGGAAATACTCTTTTGTTTCAGTTTGCTGTTTTGGTATAATTTTGCTGATTTGAACATGATACTACACTTAGGCCGATGAAAACATCCATCGATTTTGAGGCCTCCACAGTTGGAAAGACGGAAATAAAACTTATGGGCAAGGATGAAACCTTAAATCTTTTTTTCATCCGAGAGATCAACATGTTTAGTAGGCGAGTCAACTAAAATGACCAACGAGTTATATGTTCGCAGCCACGACGTGATTGGAATGATCTTTTCTTTTTTTTATCTGAGAGATCAACATGTTTAGTAGGCGAGACAACTAAAATGACCAACGAGTTATATTTTCGCAGCCACGACGTGATTGGAATGATCTTTTCAAAATTTAAGTCTGAGCCTCACGTGATTGGAATGATCTTTTCAAAATTTAAGTTTGAGCCTCCGTAATCAAAACATTTATTATTTTGGATACGGATCTAAAGTTATTTATATTCAATTGTTTCTAACTGTTTGTTCTTGACGGCTTGCAAGGAACAAAGTCAACGAAGGCAAATACTCCTCAGAGATTATTTATTTTATTTTTGTTATTACTAATTCGGCTTTATCTCGTTCTGTATTGTAATAAGTATTTATTGTACTTATATAATTATTGAAATGCTTAGAATAGGTAGACTTAGAATTAATTCATAGGGTAGTCTAAAACTGGAAATCCATCGCTAGCTTATTTACTTGTAGGCTCGGTTAATTCAAACTTAGAAACCTTCCGCTAGTTATCTATTTTTAGGCTCGTCATTCATATTCAAAATTTTCAAAACAACTTTGGTCATCTTTTATTCGCTTTATTAATCTTACAAATAAGTTTGTCTTTTCCGATTTGCAACTCAAAATGATTTCCAAAATAAAAAGAATTCTTTGGCATTATAAATAAATTTTTTTCCTATCAATTGTAAAAAAATGCATGATTTTATGCAAAATTACTTTACATGTACTTTTATAAATAATGCCACAAATGCATGTCTTTTATCTAAAAAAAAAAAAATCAATTTTACATATAGTTGAATAAAATGCCATGCATACTCTTTCCGGATTTTATGTCGGAATTTATTTTTTAAAACCGCAATCATCTTTGCGAGACCTTCCAATGAATAAAAATAGTAAAATCTTTACATTATCAAATGCATCCGTTTTTATTTGCAAACATCTTTTTAACTTTATATACTTTTAAACATGCGTTTTTCTTAGCATAATGAATAAGCTGAGTTTGACCGGATAACCGCATGTTAGCGGATCTTAAAGGATGCCTAACCCGTTCTCTTTAGGATAATAAAGAACCCTTACCTAGAATCTCATTAGTTTCGCAGAATTTAAAATTGGAGTTACATTGCATCATTTAGTCAACATTTAGGTGCCCTAATTCACCGTAGAATAATTAGGTGGCGACTCCTTAACCCTTTATCCAGGAATCACCAATATGTTGTACTCCGCTTTGACCATGGTTAAAATGGGACGCGACAGTAAGACACTTTCGAGTATTTGGCTGTGTGCTACGTGTTTGTGCCAAGTCATCTACGTAGCAAATTTGATAAAAAGGTGATACATTGTATCTTTGTTGGATACGACAATCAAAGGAAAGGGTGGAAATGCTGCGACCCAACAACTGGAAAATGTTATACATCGTGAAATGTGGTATTCGATGAGGCAGCATCATGGTGGTCACCTCAAAAGGAAGAGTTACCAAATTTCAAGGAAATAGAAGACAATTTGCAAAAGAAGATGAGGGAGCAAATTGTTGAAGTACATCCAAGTCCAGAAAAGGAAAATGAAGATCAAAGTGAGGAAGAAAATACCGAGGACGAGGCAACACAAAATTCGTGGCAAACAGGCATGCATCAAATAGTAGAAGACCGTCAACCAGAAGGAGTAAATCCACAGCCTCTGAGATCGACAAGAGTTCGAAAGCCAAATTCCAAGTACGCCAATGCTGATGTAGCTGAAGAAGAGTTAGGGATGCAAAAACAAATTAAGTTGGTTCTGAGGGGGAGTGTTAAAAGTCATCATCAACTTAATATCCAAGACAATGGATAATCAATCTAGAATGTTCAAGTGGTTCTAGAGAGTTGAAAGAAGAACTTTAGGATGAAAGTTCTAGAGTGGAGTCTAGAAAGAATAACTCTAGAAATAAATAGAAGAGTGATTCTAGAAAAAGGTAGTGAGTAATATTCTAGAATAGAGTAGTGATTAAGTATCCTAACTAGATTCTTCCATCACCACCTATAAATAGAGGTGGTCTATTTGAGTTGTAATTAAGTGAGTAAGAAGTTCTCAGAAGTGAGAGCAAGTCCCAAGTGTGCATCCAAAAAGTGTCAAAGTGAGTCTAAAGTGTGTGTAAGCTAAAGTGTGAGTGTCAAGTGTTGGTAAAAATAAAAGAGTAAGAACTTGGTGTATATTGTAGTCAAGTTATAGTGTTCAAGTTTTGGTATAATTACTTTCACAATAATAAAGTAATTACGTTTTTCACGTGTTGTGTTGTCTAACACCCACCGCTATGAGAACCTTCTATCCCTAATTGGTTACTGCAATGAAGGTCATGAGATGTTATTAGTTTATGATTATATGCCTCGAGGATCACTTGCTGACCACCTCTACAAAATGGACACAAGTAGCTCCTCTCTCTCTTGGAAGCAGAGGCTCAAAATTGCTATAGGTGCTGCACGTGGACTGGATTTCCTTCATACATCTCAAAATAGGGTTATACATCGTGATGTCAAAAGCTCAAATATTCTGTTGGATGAAAATTGGGTGAGTAAGATTTCAGATTTTGGGTTGTCCAAAATGGGACCTGGAAATGAATCAGCTACTCATGTTAGTACACAAGTCAAAGGCACATTTGGGTACCTCGATCCGGAGTACTTCCTGACTAATAGATTGACATGGAAAACTTATGTGTATGCTTTTGGAGTAGTACTATTTGAAGTGCTCTCAGGAAGGCCGGCAGTCAATCTAAGACTGCCTGAGGAGCAATATGGACTCATGTTAGTACACAAGTCAAAGGCACATTTGGGTACCTCGATCCGGAGTACTTCCTGACTAATAGATTGACATGGAAAACTTATGTGTATGCTTTTGGAGTAGTACTATTTGAAGTGCTCTCAGGAAGGCCGGCAGTCAATCTAAGACTGCCTGAGGAGCAATATGGACTCATGTTTGTACACAAGTCAAAGGCACATTTGGGTACCTCGATCCGGAGTACTTCCTGACTAATAGATTGACATGGAAAACTTATGTGTATGCTTTTGGAGTAGTACTATTTGAAGTGCTCTCAGGAAGGCCGGCAGTCAATCTAAGACTGCCTGAGGAGAAATATGGACTTGTAGCATGGGCCAAATAATGCATCAAAGAAGGAAAAGTTAATAAACTTATTGATCAGAATCTGGCCGGGTCTATCTCCTCAACTTGTTTAAAGGCGTTTGTAGGAATTTCTGCTAAATGCTTCAATGGTCGTCCACATGAACGGCCTACAATGTCTGAAGTGGTGAAAAGCTTGGAATTAGCATTAGTATTTCAGCAGAATGCAGGTGAAGCCATCATTTCATTGATAATCAACATCTCAGTCAAAGGTTGAAGCAGAGAGGGCATCCATCAAAGAGGATTGTAATAGCGTTGATATAGCAGAAAGGAGTGCCATTTTAAGAACAAAGGTAAAATCTGAGGATAAAAATCTCTACACTGCTTCACCAAGATGGTGGGATCTTCTTGGCCGTTTCAGAAAAGCACCACCAACACCATGGAATATTGTTTATCCAAATAGCCAGATATTACCACATCCCAATTTAAGGATCTTTTCTTTTGCCGAACTCAAGGCCGCCACCAGAAAATTTAGTAGTGACACGGAGCTGGGAGAAGGTGGTTTTGGGAAAGTTTACAAGGGTTGGCTTGATGAGCGTGCTTCTTCCAAGAGTGGTCGCACTGTAATTGCTGTTAAGAAATTGAATTCTGAAAGCTTACAAGGATTTGAAGAGTGGCAGGTGCTGGAGTCCATGTTCTCATTATATCCGATGTGGGAGTGAATAATATAATTTGGGGACCAACATCGGTGAATGATCAATTTTGGATGCAGGCAGCTCTCTACACATAACACATCTATCCCGTTGCATTTCATTGTCTTGCTTTTTTAATTCTTATACCGTCCAATTTCATTGCAACTTGTGATCTTATCTGCTAGCTTTAACATATTGATTACGATCATTATTGCCAACATCTTTGGGTACAAGTTTTGCTTTCTGCTAAGTTACTCAACTTTAGTTGGTCATTGACTAGACCTGGAATTTATTCTACATATTTAAATGTGAAAATTATTCCATTGCTCCGAGACAGTGAGTTTTTGTTGCATCTGCTAAAATTATTCCAAGGTTCTCTTGTGAATTTCATTTCATTTGTTTATGCAGTCTGAGGTGAACTTTCTTGGAAGACTTTCTCATCCTAACTTGATCAAACTCTTGGGATACTGTCGGGAAGAAAAAGAACTGCTTGTCTATGAGTTTATGCAAAAGGGAAGCTTGGACAACCATCTTTTTGGAAGTAAGAGATGATCTATATGTTCTCAATTATATATAAGATATTCTAGTTCTAGATTAAAGCATCGAGGAATGTGCCTACTTCATTCTCCACCTAAACATATTTGTTCTCTTCGGTTTGCTTAGGGCGCTCTGCTGCTTTGTCACTTCCATGTAATGTAAGGCTTAAAATTGTGATTGGCGCGGCTCGAGGCTTGGCATTCCTACATGCATCAGAGAAGCAAGTCATTTACAGAAACTTTAAAGCCTCGAATATATTATGGCGTATGTTTCCTTTTCTTTTCCCTTGGAATATTGTCATATAGTGTCTTAGCGCAAGTAATATAGAGATCACAAACCTTTTTCTTACTCGGCACCTTTCTGGTTTACACGCACTGTTTTGCCTAAAGTTTTGGAGCTCTTGATCACCGAGTGAGAAAACCTGACTAGCTGACCTATAACAGTGAGAACAATATTGGAGAAAAGGTAGTTATTAATAAAACTGTTTCATGACATTCTTTAATTCCTTCTATTTCAGTCTTACAATGCGAAGATATCAGATTTTGGCATGGCAAAACTAAGTCCTTCGGCTAGTCAATCACATGTGTCAACACGGGTAATGGGAACGTATGGTTATGCTGCTCCCGAGTATATTGCAACAGGTAAACTTGGAGTCTGTTGGGCTTCTGCACTAGGCAATTCTACTTCTCTTGAATCACATCTTGTGGTTACAGGTTTAAACATATAGAGTCAAGTCAGAATAAATATTTGTTCATACTTCTATTGTCATTTTTCTACAGGACATTTGTACGTGAAGAGCGATGTCTATGGTTTTGGTGTCTTTTTATTGGAAATGCTAACAGGTCTACGGGCACTAGACTCAACCCGCCCAAGCAACAAGCATAATCTGGTTGAATGGATTAAGCCGCATTTATCTGATAGAAGGAAGTTGAAGGACAAAATCGATTCCCGGCTGGGAGGAAAATATCCATCCAGAGCTGCAGTACAAATAACACAACTGGCACTGTCATGTCTTGGAAATGAACCTAAAACCAGACCATCAATGAAGGAAGTAGTGGAGAAACTAGGACAGATTGAGGCTGCCGATGAAAGACTCAAGGAGCCTAGAATAAGTTCCAAACATCAGACGGCTGAAAGATATGGTCAGCAACCTTTGCACCATCCTTCTCCACTTAATCCAAGGCACGATGTGAACCGAGCCTATCCACTCCCTAGAAGAGCAGAATGAATATGTTACTACTTTTTATTTATATAAAACAACATATGAAGAAGCTATGATAGCTTAGTTGTCCAAATACAAATTTCTTCTTTTGTCGTGACCTCTTGTATGTCTTGTTGGTCTTGTAGTCTTAGCTTGTGAGGTGAAGTGGTAAGGCTCTGTATGGCTTTGGGTTGTGATTGTTTTAGTGATGCGTAAAGAGTTCATTATTTTTTACATTGAAGGAGACTCAGATTTTGAGTCAGTAACTTGTTACTATCAATGAATTGGGAGATGCCGTGGTGGTGATCCATGAAATAACACACCTGATTCTAAGTGGTTGCAATTTCAATTCTTTGTTGCATTCAAGCAGAGTATTAATTCTGGTCGAAGGCAAAGATCAGGAAGAAAGAAAAGAAAAGAGAAGGCGAAGCAACTAAAATTGCTAATCTTATAGATGGATATCAGCAGAATTGAGCCCTTAATTTAATTTCCGAGTAACTCGAGTAATCCTCGAGAAGATGCCTTATGTTTCACTATACATCTGGAGTTTACTGGAAATTTTTCGTTTTTTTTTTGGATTGACATTTTATTATTGTGGTATTGCATCATGAGCTTTACTGTATTTTTGGCAGGTAAAAAATGACTAACCATATTTTGTATATTTTGCTTTTCCGTTTTAATGACTTCAGATTCCAACAAATTCGGCTGGTCAATTGAATATAGGGCACAGCCCATCACATAAAAATGATGGGACACCCTTGTTGTTGCAGTTGTGAGAGAATGGAGGTTAGTTGCTAGTATATTACTGCTACATTCTCTTTTTGGGTTTTGACATGGTTTTTAAGGATGTAAATTACATATATGTCAAAGGTTAGCAGATATGTCACAACCTGCATTGGATTGGCAAAGCGAATAGAGGATTCATATACGACAAGAGAGAATCATACAAACAAAGTTACAGTAACATAAAAGATGCAATTGGAACGATGAGTTCTCTCCATAATATACTGCATATTGCAGTCCTCGCGTCTAGTTATTCCTGCATTTTTCTTGCAGCTGAAACAGTTGATGTTGTATATTCTGTTGAAATGCATCCATCAAGAATTAATATTTTGGATTCAGAGCTCATTGAGAGAATAAGAAAAGAGAAAAGGAAGGGAAGAGGAAATAAATGAACGTTACAAAGGCCACAACTAGTGTTAACCTTACATTTAATAAACAAAAGTTCACTTGCTGGGACCTGTCTGAAAATAACATATGAGCACTTATTCATTTTGTTCGCAAGTTCTCTAGTTTTGTACATCTGACTAGATTTTTATTAAGCTAGATATTATTTCAGCTGAACTTGGTCTTTTTTCAGGTTCGATCGCCAAGCATGCTACACATAGTTTCACCAATCGAAGCATGAGATCAGTTTGTTCAATTATGTAACCAAGAGGGTTCTTAACTTGTAGCCTTGGATCTGCGATTTCTTGAATTGTAGATTCTTTATCCATAGTTCCAAGCACCGTCTCTGACAAGAATACTTCTTTTCCATCCTGCTCGAAAACAGCCCCTTCTCCTGTAATTATGTCCAACAGAATGATTCCAAATGCATAGATATCTATCTTAGGAGCAACCTTACCAGCTTCAAGGTACTCCGGTGCCAAGTAGCCATTTCTTCCCTCGACAGGTTTTATCAATGAACTTGCATTCCCTTTATTGTCAGCTGATCTTGCCCGGCTAAAATTTGATAACTTGGCCCTTAGATCTCTGTTAAGTAAGATACTGCTACTACAAATGTTATTGTGCACATAAGCTGGAGCTGTGAAGTTATGAATGTAATCTAGACCATCAGCGACATCTAAGGCAATACGAATTCTGCAGCTTTGCCTCGGGGTTATCGTCCTTGTAAAGCCATTCTTTTAAAGATCCATTTTCCATGAAATCAAAAACAAGATAGGATAGTTGATTATGCTTACATACACCAGTGAGGCTACTTAAATTGAAATGGTTTCTCTTTGCATGGAATTTAACCTCCTTTGATATGTCTGTCCTCATCTCCTTGATGGCCATCAGTTTTCCTCGAAGGACCCCTTTATAAACACAATTACTAAGTCTTTTTCGTGTGCTGAAGTTTTCAGTTGCAGCCACCAGTTCAAATTCATAGACTTTAATCATTTGATCCTGATCACCAACTATATTTTCCAAGACATTTTCTGGTAAATTCAGTTTTTGTTTCCCTTCTCTTTCTTTCCCAAGCACTTCACATCTTTTGTTCGCATTTCCATGCATTAAGACAATGAACAAAATAATACAGAGGACTGCAAGGGAAACACCAATTCCTACCCCAATAAAAAGACTTTTGTATGATATTGTGTCTAGAAGGGTAAGAGATTTCAGTCTCTGTGTCACGACCCAAACCGGAGGGCTGCGACGAGCACCCGGACCTTATCTGCCGGGTACCACTGCCCATACAGTCCACATCTAATCATAATAAATTAATCACGGCCGCAAGGGCTGTCCCCCAATTCTTTAGCGACATATGAAAATAGTAAGTATGCAAAATCTTAATCAGAAAACCAACTTTTATATATATATATCCCCAAGGCCGACAAGGCCATACAAGTCTACTACACACATGACACATGTCTACAAGCCTCTAAAGAGTATGTGACATCAAAAGGTCGGGACAGGGCCCCGCCATACCCATATACACATGCAAAAATATACCGTACCAAAATTAGACCGACACTCCGAAACAAGGGGAGTGCTCCAAAATCCGCTGAGTCAGCAACCTACTAACGTGGATCGTCGCCCTGTCTACGTGAACCTGCGGGCATGAAACGCAGCGTCCCCAGACAAAAGGGACGTCAGTACGACTGATGTACCGAGTATGTCAGGCATAAGAAATATTATCACAGGGATACATAATAACCTGAAACAGAAACAGTCGACAAGGATAGCTGATAGAAACAGCCGACAACAGCCAACATAAACGACTGACTAGCAGTAAATGCCTCGGAGGGCCCCACAATGCAAATGCGGTATACATATAAATATTGGCCACACAAGGACATCTTCCTTTCCATAACAGCCTCTGTGGGCATCATTACATTATCATATTGGCCACACAAGGGCATCAATATTGGCCACACAAGGGCATCAATATTGGCCACACAAGGGCATCAATATCCTTTTCGTGATATCTGTACCAGCTGCAAGTGGTGACGGGTATATAACGTCATTCCCTTTTCCCCATATATATATATATATATATTGATACCATATAGTAGTGTATATAACACATGTGGGTCCAGGGTAATACATGAATACAATGCAAATGAAAATGCATGAATGACAATAAAACATTCTGAATTTATCGGATGACATAATATCCTTGTATCTCCGGCTAACATCGGGAATATTAATATCTTTTCCATATACCTCAATAAGGATTTAGGAACATATTTAGACATGCTTTTAACATAGGAATCAATAACATGAATATTCTTAACTACTAGGAGTAGAATAATTTATGGAATAATATTACAGTTACGTTTCGTTACATGGAACATGCCAAAAGAAGAAATATTTTGCCTTAACATACCCTGATATTAGAAAGAGAATGAGAATCACTTGCTGCAACTTTGTTGAAATTGGGAGAACGAAAGAAATATTGAAATCGGACAGGGGCACAATATATTTGCTACTGCACTTGCACGATTTCCTACTACTAACGTGAAATGCTATCTAATTGCTAACTTAGAATGAAATGCTTACTAAATGGGATGTTAAGGGGGTTGCTACTGCTACATACGAATGGGTATATGTGGTCTCCCCCTCCAATTCCCATTTCTTATAACATGGCAAGCACATGGAGATAGGATGAGATATCCCTTCCATGTGTAAGCCTCGCCGACTCCTTTAGCGTAGTCACCAATTAGTTTATTTAGGCTTAGTCATTAGGTGATCCCTTTAGAGACTTGCACGTATTTATCCCACCTAATATTGTTCCCCATTATGATTATTAATCAATCCCACAATTAATCAATTACACACACAATTAATTTCGTGATCCCAATTCACTTAAATCTTAATGACTTATAAGACCTTCGTATACTCAATGTCATAATCATGCTATATAATACCAGTACATCGCCTCCTTATGCGCACACCAAATTTATTTTCAATCCTCGTCGTCACACTTGTTACGTTCAAAAATTATTTCGGGGTTTTATCCTTTTATATACTTAGCTCTTTATTTACGTACGTAAATATAGCATAAATTCCCCGAGGCTCGGGTCTACTTGCCTACGTTTAGGTGCACAAACCATCGCCCAAAATTACGGGATGTTACACTTTGCTCTGTTAACGGTCCTTGTTAGGGAGCTTGAAGGTTCTTTTGGCAGAGGAATCAATATAGTTGTGAAAGGATAAAGATCTGAATTTTCAGATAATCTATTTGCATATGCTGTACTTTGACTATAGACACTGAACTGTGCGCTAATGGTAGAAATGTTGTCTCCCCAAGTAATCAAATGAGTCGGACGATATTTCACACCATTTCTTGTTTGACCCCTTGTAGGACAGGCACATCTGAGTGGTACCCGTAAATTTAGACCTGGAACCAGATCCAGTGCATTGTAGATATTTTCATGTACAAGAGCATTGCAAGTAGACAACCCCTGATACGTGTTGTTTGCAATGAGAAAGTAAGTATCGTATTTGCTTGGTATAACATAAGAGGTGTCAGCCTGATAGTACTGACCTGAACATGAACAATTCACTGGAACTATAAGTTCTTGGTTCTGATCCAAGAGATCAGACCTTGAGATATTGTTGATGTGGACAATCTCATCAGGGTCCGATGATAGGAGTTTTGAGATGGAAGAAACTGAATTATAAGGAGAGAGTGATCTAAAAATCAGAAATGCTCGACAGGAGAACTTTTCACCATTGCAAGAATAGAGAAAAGAGGCAGAAGTTCCTGTTTCATTGGTTCCTTTACAACTCATGACAGTATTGGCTGAATAATTTTGTTGGGCATAGATCTTTGAAGCTAAAATGGTGAAACTCATGAAAAAGATAAGCAGAAAATCACCCATGGTATGCTATTGACTCAGAATGACCCAAAGGCAGATGAAAAAGTTGAGGTGCATGCATTTAAGGGTTCTGTAATTCAAGTGAAAACATAAAATGTTCTTCAATGTAAAGTCAAACATCATATGTCATTGACAATATGAAGCCACCACATTGATGGAGACCAGTTATGAAGTGAAACAATATTCTAGTTAAACGGCCTTTTCATCTAACAATCATTGCAGCCTTCCACATTTAACAAGTATTAAACAATTAGCATATAAGGGAAGTTTCAAAATGGTGATTCATGCAATATTTGCAAATTCCAATATAGTCTAAGACAGTATGTATTGCATCATCAACTGTTGACCTTGCTTGATGAGCGGGTCTATTGTGTAATTTTTGCTTTATACAGTCTTGCAAGAAACTAAGATACAACTGCTTATGAAGGTGCCGTCCATAATAAATTGAGGAATAAACAATTTAGCTTGAAAATTGAAGTAGTTATATGCCACAAGGAATTGTTTTACTAAAGCAAACTAAGATAGCAGATTGTAACTTGGATCACAATTTAATATAAGCAACAACTACTACTACTATGCTCAATTCTAAGCAAGTTGGATTGGCTATTTGAATCTTCATATTGCTCCATTTAACCGTATGATCGTCCAAAATGATCACAACTTATTAAACCAGTCATGAATCATTCGATTCCAAAAAAACTCGAATGCACGTTAACCACTAGCATGTTGGCCTTTTTAAACAAGTTAAATTAGATTAACTTAAACAAGTAGCCAGCCGGCCTTGCCTTCATTTTGCTCCCAGATATGTTTTTAATCATTGGGTTTGAATGCTACTAGTCAATGTTTCCACTTTTATCATCTTCTTGATCACATACCTATGTCATCATCATCTTCATGTGCAAAAGCCTTCAAATACTTTATGGTTCTTGACCAACGAATTCTAGAACTCAATATGATCTTATTAATATTAGTTTTCAGACGGCTAGACTAGTCCAATGTTGTGGCATCAGTGGGAACATAAACATGTATATTCCTTCAATCAATTTTCTTTTCTCTATACTGTTTAGCTGAATCTACAGCTTCAACATGGCTTTAACCAGGCTACATAACATACAATGGCTTGATAGCCGGGTGGCTTTTTGTGTTCACAAGTTGTATAGCTACCGACTATATGAGATGCAAAAACAAAAACAGGGCCAGGGAAACATCCCCACTGCAAGACAAGTCAGCAAGTTGCTGCCTTCATCCATGTTTTAAGGTATGTTTAGTCCTGTTCCCTAGTTTGTTTGAGGGGTTTAGCAGCTACCAAGACCTTTATAATGTATGAATTCGCTCTGTTTAGTTAGGTTAAAGCATAAAAGAACTTCCCTACAGGACCAGGACCTGTTTAACCCTGGAATATCTCTGGAACATTAGGAGGACATCATGTTGAAATGTGAACCTTGTGTTGGACGGAGAAAAGAATTTTCTTGATTTGTGTGATACATGAATTTAGTTAGTTCATGTATTTAGGAATTTATATGTATGGTTGAATACATGAATTTGAGAAAAAGGGGAATGAATAGAATTAAATGATGATAAGGTACATGCTAGGATAGTCTTATAAATACTTAGATATTAGAAGCCAAAATGTAAGTTAAGTTGGTGGAGTAATATATTCTCCATTTGTCTTCAAAGAGAATGATTGATTATGTAAGTCAAGTTGAGTGGAATAAAAAAGAATTGTTACCTCACTTGTCTTCAACAAATAAATTGAATGATTGAGAGTACTTCGCCTTCCCCAATTTTCCAACACATCATGCATTGCACAAAGCAAGAAAGAACACAACTAAGAGAACACAAGGTGGCTTGATTGAAATGTTAAGCTGATTATTATGTAGGATAAGTGGTGCAATAGCTCTTTAAATTCATTTAGAAGGTAATAACATTATGCACACAGAAAATGGTGCTAGAAGTGGGAGTAGGAAAAACCAAAAATGAAAAAAAAAAACACAACAAGAAAACCTTATAATCATTGATCTAGGGCAATCTAGGTGGTGATCCTGAACTGCTAAATGACATTTCCCAAGAGTGTGTGGCTGTCATAATTCTTGAAATAGATTGGATAATCTCATCCGTACTAGGACGACGTGAAGGATCTTTCCTTATGCAGTTATCTATTAATTTGACCGTGGCAATGGCAAGTTCTGCAGGGTACTTCCCTTGCAGAGAAGGGTCGATGAAGTTGCTCAAATTCTCCTTTGCATCCTCGTCATGAAGCACAGGGATCAATACCTCAGCCAAGTTTGTATTTGAGCCTTCATATAAATCAGAAACTTCTTTACCAGTGAGAATCTCTAGCAACAAGACTCCAAATGCATAAACATCCAGCTTTGGTGACACTAGCCCATTCTCCAAATACTCAGGTGCCATGTAACCTTGAGTCCCAACTATGTGCCTTGTCAAGGCAAACTCACCTTCTTGTCCATCCGCTGACCTTGCTAGACCAAAATTAGCAATCTTGGCTCTTAAATCACCGTCCAGAAGAATATTACTACCATTTATATCCTTGTGAACATGAGGAGGGGATGTGTAGCTATGCAGATAGTTAAGCCCTGTAGCCA
The DNA here is from genome assembly GCA_029783415.1 of Anisodus acutangulus. NCBI lineage: Eukaryota > Viridiplantae > Streptophyta > Magnoliopsida > Solanales > Solanaceae > Anisodus > Anisodus acutangulus. The sequence continues at coordinate 45,629,159 of CM056501.1, read as the reverse complement.
CATCAAGAGAAATCTGTACTCTTTGTGTCCAATTAAGTGACTTCTGATCACCATTATGGTGGCATATCCAATCGCTTATTGGTCCATTAGCAGCATATTCATACACAAGATACCAGTGGCCATCGTGAAAACAAATTCCTGAGAGACTAATAAGATTAAAATGGTTGATTTTGCTCAACAAATTAGTTTCCTTGGATACATCACCACTCATTTTCTTTATAGCAGCAAAATCCCCATTGATCGTGCCCCGATAAACAGAACCCTTAATCAAACATGCAGGGCTGAAATTTTTGGTGGCTGTTTTAACCTCTTCAAATTTGTAAACCTTAACAGATTGAGCTACGCTGGATAAACTTTCTAAGAACTCCTCCGATTCGTCTTCAACTTTCTTGTTCAACGGTTTCTCAACTGCTTCAAAACTTTCAGAAACAAACTGTGGATCAGCATTCTTTTTCCTTTTCCTGAAAAACAAGAAGAAAATAACCACCCCTAAAAGAGACAGAGCGACAAGTCCTCCAACAACACCAGCCACAACATATACCCAAGTTTTCTTCGAGCTATTATCTGATACAGGAACAGTAGGTGGTGTTGATGTTGTCGAAGGAGGCGGTGGTGGAGAATTTCCTACAACTTGGGAACTCAAAGGTGGGTTCAATAGAGGAACTAATAGAGTAGTATTTGGAAAGATAGTAGGAAGATTTACTGATATTCTATTGGCAGCAAGAGTTGCATTAGTATCCGCCCCAAACTTATCACTAATGAGGGAAACAAATTCTCCAGAAGCAACTAAATAAGTGAGCAGAAATTTGGTACCATCATCAGTTTGGTTCTTTGTTGGACAGGCGCATCGAAGAGGAACATTAATTCTTGAACCAAGAATCAGATTATCCGCTTGTTCATTGTTCTCATTGTTGATAGCATGACAAGTTGACAAGCCTTGGAGGGTATCCATGGAAATTTTCAAGGAAGTATCATCCTTTCTGATAACATAAGATGTATTTGACTGGTAAAACTGTCCTGAACAAGAACAAGTGACAGGAACAAGAACCATTTGGTTGGTGTCAAAGGTAGCATTTTGAGAAACTGAATTGAGCTGAGAGAGTTCCAAAGGGTCAGCACCTAATAGAGAAGAGATTTGGGCTACGGTAGTGAAAGGGGGTTGAGATCTGAAGGTCAAATAAGATTGGCAACTACGGTTAACGCCATTACAAAAGTACCCAAAAGCAGAAGTGGAATTATCTTGGCTGTTGCAGGCATTTGTTCCAGTTCCAAAGTAAGGCTGTTGTGCAAGAATTGAAACAGAGAAAGAAGCAACAATAATGGTAAAGACATAGATGAGATGAGAATAATTCATTTTCAGCTCAGAAATTAAGAGGAGTTCAAGAGATCGTTGTTTGTATAATAAGCATACCAGAAGTTTAAAAGTTGGAGACAAATGAATGAATGATCAAACACCAACTCGGCATAATAGTGTTTTGAAGGATTGGAGGTTTGAGCTTTGGATCAAGAAATAGTCAACTTAAATTCGTGTTGTAATTTTCAATTTATATAATATTATTTGATTAAATATATTAAGTTTAAAAAAAATGAATAATTTTTAAATTTATGATCCAAAATAATTATTAGAGATCTATGTGGCATAAATTATCTTATATAATTAAATTATTTTTGAACAGATTAAAAAAATCACGGACGGAGGAGGGTTTGTGGTAAAAGTCAAACAAGAATATGGATGAACCACGAGATATAATATTTAATCACTAAATAATTTGGTAGGTTGACCCTTCAAGATTAAATATTGTGTTTACTGCCAGACCCATCGCTATTGGACGTGTACTGTTACATTCAGACGTATAAATCTAACTACAAACAACTAGGCATTGCTTTTGGACATTCCCAAAAACCGGAGAATGATTAAACAATAAACACCCACTGTCCTATATTATATTAAGTTAAAAACACTACTTAATTCTTCATTCGTGATCTCTGTTGGTTATCCACAAAAGGTGGATGTTCAAGTCAAGTCTCAAAGTAAATAAAAGGAAAACCACTTCTAATTATTAGGGTAAAGAGGAATAAACAAATAAAAAAAGAGGAAAAATCCAATAGTTAGGCAACAATAGGAAGAACTGGAGCAGTTGGTATCAATCACTGAATTTACACCAGACTATTCCTGAAAATAGTAGTCCCGGTCCCTCAGCACTACTATCAGTAAATCGCGGGATGTGCCTGAATGAGCAGGGTTTGAGAACAAAGTCACCTACAAAGGTACTACCCCAGAAGAGAGCAAATTTCTCCCATCAGGGTTCGAACACACGCTGCAGGCCTTCAGCTATTATTTTAAGTTCCTCTCCTTTGTCATCCCGCTATACCCGGGGACTACTCGGTGTTATTTTTAGTAGGCGAGAAAGCGTGTGGAGACCTTTCAAGCAGCTGAACAAAATTGACCGAAGCATCAAGAATCTAATTGGAGGGACAAAAGAACAAATTAAAACAAAAGGATAATATTCATAAAATCAACCCTAACCTGGAAATTTTGTGCAACATATATCACTACTTTGACCCACTCAAACTTGTTGGACAACTTTTGCTAATTCAAAAGTTGACGGGTGTATTAGCGAACTTGGTAGTGCTAGTTTTAGGCTACAAGTTTATGTGTGATATGCTTGCACTACATCTCTCGTCTCTCGCACTGGATTATTTAATCAAATTTCAAGCTAAAGTTGAAGATTAACCATTTTAAGAATATAATTATTCATCTTTTACGTTTAAAAAAATATATGAAAAATTTAAATCTTAGTGTCAAAAGAATTGTTTGAGCTTTGCAAAGAGAACAGTAAAATCATTTTACGGTTGTTTCTGTCATTTTTTTTTATGGTTCTATTTAGCTTACACTTTTGCCATAAGAATATTTGTTTGAAAAAACAGTAGAAATAGTGCTCGCTGATCACTTATCATCATGCTTTAAAAATTAATTACTGAGACTTCAGGACAATGACTATTTTTGCAAGAGTTATAAAGTGGCTATTTGTGAATTAACTGAGAAAACTGAGGGATTGATTGTAATTGGGCTTTCTATTGAGGCCGATTAGCATCAAGTCACTGATGCGGGCCATATTGTTTGAGCCCAAAGTGCATTTTGGATGGGCTTACAGCTTTCTGTTGCAACTGAGACCAGCACCTCTGTTTAACCACTACCTGATAGTTTCTGGAATGGAGATTTGCCGGCTACCAAGTCAACCGGCCGTTATTCATCTCCGGCAGGGTCAAACTTCAGGAATATACTCTATTAAAACGCCGCCGTTTCCCCCCTATATTAAATGCAGTCTAGGTAACGAATCGAGCACTAAAAACCAAATGTTCATTGTTGGGATGGGTTTCGTAGGAAAATTCTTGGCTGCAGATTTGAAGAGCAATGGATGGTGAATAAACCTTACACTTTATCTCTTTTCCCCCTTTTCGTACTAGTTGAAGTTGTGAAAGAAGCGAGCTGTTAATATAACATTTGTTTATTGCGTAGGGAAGTTACAGGAACTTGTACTAGTACCTCACGGAAAAAGAAATTAGAGGAAATAGGGTTCCATGCTCACATATTTGACGCCAATGAACCACAGTGAGTTTTCCAGACATTTCTCTCTTATTCATGAATGTTCATTGCTAAGAATAAAGTCATATAACTAACATAATATTTTATCTTGTTGCTGCAAATATTGTCTAAAGTTGAATATTGATCAACCCATCTGGATGCAACTAGTCATTTTCTTAATGCCTCCTAAAGTATCACACTATGGATAAGTGTCTGCCTTAGGGATTTTAATGTACATGACAAACTACTACTGGACATTAGTTAATGGCTAAAATGGCCAGAAACTGATATGGGAAAAGATATACCATAATGGAAAAACAGGAGAAAATAGTTGAATTCTAAAAGGCTAAGAAAAAGAGGCAAATCATGTACCTTTATTTAATTAGGTAAGTGAATTTAAATCATAAATAGTTAATCTTTAGACTTTAAATTGATGGAGAATCAGAAGATGTGAACAGATGCTACACTTGATCTTAGTATTAGAGGTGGCAAATGGGTGGATTGGGTCAAATTTGGGTGGGTCAAAACGGGCCAAGTCAATGAACGGGTCATAACCCAACCCGCCCAAACATTATTTGGGTCAATATGGGTTGGGTCGATATGTGTAAAGTAACGGGTCATAACCTAACCCGCCCAACTTAACCCAAACATTCCGTCCTTATAAACTGACCAAATTATAAAGCTACTTATAAATAACGTGCTGATTTGAGTAATACTGTGGCCAAATTACCAAATATCAATTGGAATATTTTAGCTTTCTGGTCAATTAGCATAATGATTATATAGCATAGATTAGTCTCTTTATAAATGTCTTTAACATAGCTAGTTAATTAACTCTCAGTATTACATATTGAAATTGAAATGAAAAAGATCATGACATTTGGCAGTAAAACTCTTAGATGACTATTATATACTAATAGATTATTAGATAAAGATAGAGAAAAAGTGGGAGAAGGACACAGATGATGAATACTATATCCCATTAACACGCGGGTTGAAATTTGAAGCTAGAAGAGATAGCAGCTCTTCACGGGTTGATTTATTGACCCGTTATGTAGCCCAAGTTGACCCGTACAAAAATATTACTGACCCAACCAATTAAAATTTGAACAGGTTGGGCGGATTGGGTGGGGAGGAAGAGGGGGTGGAACAAGCTCAGAGGGAGGTGTGCCACAAAACAAGAAAAAGGAGTATCAGGAAAAGTTACCATTTAGAAAATGGGTTTGGGTCAACTTTGACACCCCTAATCTTAGTCAAAAGGCCGAGAAATGTATAATCAGAAGATGTGAAATAAACTCTTTAATGGCCAAGAACTCCTGAACTGATCACTGGTTCTCCCTTTTTGTGTTTACTCCCTTTTTTTTAGCAGAATATACAATACAGAGTACTTACATGAATGATGAATTTTCTGGAGCAAATTAAGTCTCTTTGATCCAGATCTTCTCACTGTTGCTGTAATAGTTACTTTCATCCAAATAAGGTCAAAGTCAGGTTGTTTTTCTTATATGTCGACTAATGTGTCCATTGATTGTAAGTGTTTGGGTCACATATCTAAACCTCCATATTTCTAGGTGGTTTTATAGAAGAAATGCTCTTCCTATCTTTCCCCCTGTTCTGATAAGTATTTCTGCTCTATCTTTCAGACACGAGGTCCTCGATATCATGAAATTCCACTCACATCTTCTTATCTCCGTCCCTCCAGTTTTGGTTGTTGGTGATCCGGTAAATTTGCCCGATATTATGTACTTTTAGTAAGCAATATGACATGCATAAAAAAAAGGGCAGCCCGGTGCACTAAGCTCCAGCTATGCGCGGGGTCGGGGAAGGGCCAGACCACAAGGGTCTATTTTACGCAGCCTTACCTTGCATTTCTGCAAGAGGCTGTTTTCACGACTTGAACCCGTGACCCCCTGGTCACATGGCAACAACTTTACCGGTTACTCCAAGTCTCCCCTCTTAATGTTTTCCTTAACTTTTTTTTCTTTAGGTGTTAGAGTTCATCTTCATAGGAACAGTTTTTATATTAATGCTTAGCATTTGACAACGTCTTTAACTTGAACATTGTTAACTTTTGAATCGCACAATAAGATTAAGTTCATAAGCAGAAGCCATAAAACCTGTAACTTTCACTGTAACTGTAGAATATTGAAGGGAGTTGTATGATATCATGAAAAACTGTTGGAGAAGTTTTTAAACTTATTTTTGTACTTGCTTCCATGTCTAGTAATAATGGTGTGTATTGCAGATTCTTCAGCATAAAGAATTGCTGAAAGAAAGAGTAAAGGATGGTAACCTACAGTGGCTTGGTTACTTGTCATCAACAAGTATGTCTTTCTTTCACTAATGCTGGAAGAAATTTTGCATTTTTATTGCTCTAAATGTCACAATTATTAAGATTAACAGAAAATCCTTGTTCTTCAAGATTTACTCTCCAGAATACTGGATTCGTTCTGTTTCTTCTTCATCTACTTTCTTAAACCCTAATCGAAAGGAGAAAATAGTGCTGACAAGTAGGAGACTATGTAAATATGACTTTAGTTTCTATAATACAATTAAAACTATATCTTTAGAAGTTGGACTTCCCTCAAGCCATCGGTGAACGAATAATGTTCATGCTTTTATTTTTCTCCACCCTTTGGAGAGATTAGTTTGTTCATTCGGGCATTGTAGCAGCATTTGAAAACAAAAACAACAACAACATACCCGGTGTAATCCCACAAAGTGAGGTCCGGTGAAGGTAGGATGTAGGCAGACCTTATCTCTACCTTTGTGGGGGCAGAGGCTGTTTCCGATAGACCCTCAGCTCAAAAAAACATAGTCAATGCAAGATTGCAAGAAAATAAGACAGCAGGAAATTTCAAAATATAGAACAAATGAAGTAATACCTACATAGGAATAATGATCTACGCGATATTTAAATACTACTACTAAGAAAAAGAGAAGAGGAGATGGAAAGGCTAGCCCCCCACCTCCCTCACACACATCGCGACAAAACTCAACTACTTACTAACCTTCTATCATAATCGTCGACCTCCATAACTTCCTACCTATGGTCATGTCCTCAGTTAGCTAAAGTTGTGCCATGTCCTGTCTAATCAACTCCCTCAGTTCTTCTGCGGTCTACCTTTACCTCTCCTAACCCCTGTGACTGTCAATCTCTCATACCTCCTAACTGACGCATCTGCACACCTCCTCTTTACATGCCCGAATCATCTCAATCGCGATTCTCTCATCTTGTCCGCCACGGAGGCCACTCCAATCTTATCCCGTATAACTTTATTTTTAATTATATCGCTCCTAGTATGATCACATATCCATCGAAGCATCTTCATCTTCTGAACGTGAACGTTCTTAACTGACCAACATTTTGCACATACAACAATGCTAGTCTAACCACCACTCTGTAGAACTTACTTTTCGGTCTAGGCTAACTCTCTTATCATAAAGCACCCCGGAGGCGAGCCTCCATTACATCCACCCTGCTCCAATTTGATGTGTGACATTATCATCAATCTCATCGTCCCCTTGTATTATGGACTCAAGATAGTTGAAGCTTCATCTTTTGGGTATAGCTTGTCCCTCGATCTTCACTTTCACATTTGTCTCGTGTGTCACATCACTGAACTTGCACTCCATGTACTCCGTCTTAGTCCTACTTAACCTGAAACCTTTAAATTCTAAAGCCGTCCTCCAAACTTTCCGCCTATCGTTAACTCCAACGTGTCTCGTCAATCAAAACTATGTCGTCTGCAAAAAGCATACACCACGACACCTCCTCTTGAATATGACGTGTTAATTCATCCATCACTAAGGCAAATAGAAACAAGCTAAGGGCTGATCCCTGATGCAACCCCATCACGATCGAAAAGTGTTCTGAATCGCCTTCCACTGTCCTAACTCGAGTCTTGACACCCTCATACATGTCCTTAATTGCCCTGATGTAGGCCACAGGCACACCCTTAGACTCCAAGCATCTCCAAAGGACCTCTTGAGGGACTTTATCATATTCCTTTTCCAGGTCAATGAACACTATGTGTAAGTCTCTTTTTGTCCCTATACTGCTCCAACAACCTCCTGACAAGATGAATAGCTTTTGTAGTCGATCGTCCTGGCATGAATCCAAACTAGTTCTCGGATATTGACACATCCTTCCTCATCCTCATCTCGATCACCCTCTCCCAGACTTTCATAGTGTGGATTAGCAACTTAATACCCCTATAGTCATTGCAGTTTGAACATTGCTCTTGTTCTTGTACAGGGGGACCATTGTACTCCACCTCCAATCCTCTGACATCTTAGCCTTCCTAAGAATGACATTAAACAACCTAGTCAACCACTCCATACTTGCCTCCCCTACGCTCTTCTAAAGTCTACCGGGATTTCATCTGGTCCGGTCGCTCTCCCCTTCCTCATCTTGCGGATAGCCCCCCTAACCTCTGTAGCCTTTATACGCCTACAATACCCAAAATCTCTACGGTTATCAGAATGCTCTAACTATTTTGGCTATTTTGGAACCAATACCAGCTATACTCTTATTGCTTCTTTCCGCACATCGATTGAAGTATACTTCTTTACGTATATATGCTGTTGTCAGCTCCTTATAAAAAATGGCAAACAAATTATAAAAAGTGATTTATATGGATCAATTTGTTACCTATTACTACCTTGTTTTTATGTCCGAGAAATCCATCAGGGGCCAACCTTTAGGACCATCCGAGCCTTCGAAACTCGGAAATAATGGGGCGACCCTCCACCGTTTGCCACTTAAATTCCATGCTCAATTTTTCTGGGATGGGTTAAAGTAAATGAGGTGAGCTTATTGAGATGGAGGGAGTATTAGTATATTTCTGGTTTTATATTCTGAAAAGAGAGGGAGTATTAGTATATTTCTGGTTTTATATTCTGAAAAGAGAACATATATCCCATCTGAGATGCTAGGTTTATTCCTTGCATAAACCAAAGTATAGTTATTTGTATTGCTATATGGTAGAATATTTCTTTAATGAGACTAGTCACAAAGTATGTTATTGAGTATTGATGAGAGAATATATTTCCGTATGGACTGATAGGTGTTTATGGAGAGTCCAGTGGTGCATGGGTTGATGAAGAGTAAGTCTACATTAACCAAGCACTTAGATCTCTTCAGTGCATTCGTAGTAGTCATCTCAGTATTATGCATTATCATATGACAGGTTTCCACCAAGGCCGACAACTGAATCGGCAAAAACAAGGATGGCTGCTGAGGAAGGATGGTTACATCTGGCTTGTGATATGGGGGTCACTGCCCAAATATTTCGACTAGGTGGTATATACGGTCCTGGTAGAAGGTTGTGATGCACATATGTAGCTCTAATGTGTTACTCTAATTGGACATTGCAATTGTATTTTCTCAAAGTATGTTACAAGCAAGCACTTTGTCTAAGGTGGCACTTTTGATTTAATTGCTCACTAATTTCCTTTTGTCGTCATCTTACGCAGTGCTGTTGACACCATTCTCAAGCAGGAGCCTTTGTCAAAAGGTCAGAAGATGAGATTTTCTAGGTATTATACATCACGTATTCATGTTGCTGACATCTGCCAGACACTCAAGGCAAGCATTCAGAGGCCATGTGCAGGGTACATTCTACGTTGCTAAGTACTCTTCGCTTACCCGATTAGATTGTCTCAAATAGTAAAATCACATGATTATGGTGATGAAGCTTCTATATCCCTTTTCTTTCCCAAGTTATTTCTTTTCTACTTCTGTGTTGATATTAAATTTTGCCTCTGAAGTTGGTAATATTTTGACTGGCATAAAACTGGTGTAGTCGTGTTTAGCTCACTTTTGTATTTGCTTCTTTCATGTGGTCTCTATGTGCAATTAACTTCCAGATCTTTTTGATGAGGGAACTTTTCGGCTTTCTATGTAATTAGCTTCTTAATTTCATCTTTAATCAATTGATTGCCTGGTTTGGCATTTCAGGAAGATATACAATGTAGTTGACGACGACCCTGCTCCTAGAGAGCAGGTATTTAAATTTGCAACGAACTTAGTTGAGAAGAAATGGCCAGGCCACTTAACCTCCAACAGCTCGGCTGAAGAGACCGAGACTCTAATTCCTCAGGGAGCTTCAAGGGGAGAGAAGCGAGTCTCCAATAAACGCATTAAAATGGAACTGGGAGTGAGACTGCTTTATCCTACATATGAATCTGGATTGCGGAGCATCATTGAGTGCATGGAGAATCCATTTTAGACTGCGAATAGAAGGCCATTGTGAAATCTTTCCGATGTATCCAATTTTATGTGATGTTTACTGATGTCAAAGGATGAAAGGATTGAGCATTAGGATGACTACAAACATGGAGCAAAGTAATTTTGTAGAGGTGATGAGTTCAGAATCCTTACTCAAAAAGAATATCTGCAATTTGCAAGACAACTTGTCCTTGTTTTTATTTTTCGAACACAAATGTACAGACAATAAGATGGTGATATGACATGGTTGGACAATCCCGTCCGGATGTGCTACCTGTAAATTAGTCCGCATTTAGCAAGACCATGTGACATACACGACCGAGTCTTTTCTTTCTAAATTTGGATAGGTTAGATTTTGGAGTTGGGAAATTTAAGATGAACTTGTATTGCATGTGCATAAACATTAAACAAGAGGACAAGTGAATTTCCAGTTTCATTTTAGGATATTACCTAGTGATGAGATATACTTTCATGTGCTGTTAACTATTTCACGTAAATTAACAACTGTTATATTTTTAACGTGAGCTAATTTTTAAAATTAAATTTATTCTAATATCGTATATGATTCAATTTGTACGAAGATGGTTGAGGGCTTGAGGTTGCGACTTGCGAGTCTCAGAAATTAAAGGTAGTTGAGGATAAGCATCAGTTCTTGTTGTTGTGAATAGTGACAATAAATATGTAGATAGTGTAAAATGAGGGATAATGATGTTTGCCCCATTCATTCGACTCTTCTGTCTTCTGAGCTGTCCCATACTGCTCTGCTCATCACTTATTTCGCGTCAAGTGGAATACATGTCGTTTGAGCTAAGGATTTCAAAAGTTTATTTAGATTAAAAAGATTATAACACAAGTACACAACCAGTTAAGTTAAAGTGAATGGACGAGTTACTCTATTAATATGTGTAGTATTGAATCTAAAATACTGATTTTGTAGATTTAAGGGTTTTTCCTTAGCGGAAGGTGACTAGCATTAATCACAATCTGTGTCACCGATTGTCGTGAATCTTTACAAGGCGGATGAATTTCCTATTTCACAGTCTAAAGATTACAAGACTTTTCTTTAAGTGTGCGTCTTCAACACCCATAGTGATATAAAATATCAACAATGTTAAAATTAAAAGTTGAATTAACTAATTAGCCGTGTAATATTGTAATTAACTACCAGGCCATGTCATAATTGTCACTCCTATGTGTTAATGTTGGGTTTGGTATTGTGACATTTTGCCCAACATATCGTTTTCAGTACTAAGTTAAAATTTAGAAATGTTGGAACAAATGTCACGACATTCGGACCAACATTCTTTTAAACAGTTTTGTCTTACTTCACGGACTGAAGCAAATCTCGTGAGATTTTTACCACGATGTAAAAGTGACCTGGCAAGGTGTTTAGGTGCTGATGAAATAGGTGGGAAGAACAAGTCAAAGCTGGTGCTAAGCTTTGGGAACAAGTCCAAGAAGTTGAGGATTTTGCCCCATGATCTTCTCCAACAAATCCTATCGGCCTTTCCCTCAACCTCCACAACCAATCGATGAGCTTTTCAAGGAAGACTCTCTACTATAAATAGAGAGGGAAGAAGAGTGAATCGATATCCAGAAAAAGATTGCAAAAAATATCAAGAGAGCTCTCGAGAATTCATATCAGAAAACTGGATCACAAGTGTTGCATGAGCGTGTCGAAAACATTCTTTCCAACATTATAATTATTGCTTAGATTCTAGATTTGTTCTTCATTGAAGCAATTATAATGAGATGTTGTCTATGTCTATTTAGGTAGATTTTTTAAGCAGAAGTCATCTGCGACTTCAACTTTTTAATTCCTTTTGTATTATTTTGTAATATTGTTAAAGAAAGAATTTATTCAATTATATATATATATATATATATATATATATATATATATATAATACTTTCGGTCACTGACCGTCATAGATATATAACCGATGTAAATATTAAACCTTTGTGTTCTTTATTATTTCCGCTGCTATTTACTCTTTAAAGGTTTTTTCAGTTTTATCGAAGTGTTGTTACTTGTGTCAGACAACATTATTGCCGACATTCATTGGTATTCGATTTATTTTTACTTTCAGTTTTTTTTTTTATTGTTCCATAGCATACCCCGGGACCCTACACTATGGTTCAAGTAGCCAGATTGAATCAATTTTCAACGAGTTAAAAGGGTTCAATGCTCTCAAATTTGGAGTAGATCAGAATGAATTACTCCCCCCCCCCCGATTCATAACGAATTTTGATTTTAATTTGGACATGCCCATGAGAAAATCACTAACTCATATTATCTCTGTCACAATTTATATGACACACTTTTCTTTTTAGTCAGTCCAGAAAAGAATGACACATTTCCTTATTTGACAACAATTTAACTTTAAACTTTATCTTTTACGATTAACGAGATGATTTTTAACCACATCAATATCTTTAGTTTGTTTTAGACCACAAGATTCAAAAGTCTTCCTTTATGTCTTAAATTACGTGTCTAGTCAAACTACATCATATAAATGATAACGGAGAGTGTAAAAAGTAAGAAGTGTTTTACTAACTTACCTTGAAAAAGAAGTAGCCCTTTAATAGTTTCTTCGTTATGTAAAACTCCATTAATCTAAATAAGGATAAAATGAAAAAAACATTGTCTTCTTAAATTTATGAAATACCACTTTTTAAAAAATAAAATAATAAAAACATCACTTATTACTAAATAGAGGGGGTAAGTATTAGATCATAATCCAATTTCTCAATTCAACTTGACAAGTTGAGAGCAGGTTCTACTTTAATAAGTTAAAAATAGATATATGGTTTTGCATGTACTTTTGTATAATCTACTCGAATACACTCAAATACAGTCAAAATAAAATGATAATTTAATATATAAATATACTGAAATACACAGCTCCATCGTGTATTTAAATGTACTGGAATATAATTATTTTGAATACACGTGTATTCATAGAAATTAAAGTCGTATGTATTTAAATACGCACAACATCAAGTAAGGTTGAATACAACTAAACAGTATATTCAAATACATTTAAATACACAAATTGCTCTAAACTAGGTACGAATGATAATTATACCAACTTGTAGCTATATCACGTTAGAAGCTTTTAGAATATAGTCATTTACGTAAGTTACTCTATTAGCGAATATTCTCCGAATATTCTCTGTATATTTTGTAATTATGATAGATGTATATTTAAGGTAACTTAGGATTCTAATTGTATTAGGAATCAACCTTTGTAAGGTAAGTTAGGATTCGTACCATATTAGGAATCAACCTTTGTACAGCTATATATATTGTGAATAATGAAAGGAATCACCAAGGGGAAATTATTCTATCTTTCATGGTATCAAGAGCCTAAAACCTAAATCCTCATTCCCGGCCGAATTTTTTTTTTCTGATTTCACGAAAAAAAAAAAAAAAAAAAATTCTGGTTTCTTCCTCCATATTTCGGCCAAACCAGAAAATTCCCTTCCCTCGACAGGCGGCAACTATGTCTTCCCTCACAAATTTCGTTTCATCCACTGGCACACTTGAAAACTCCTCTCGGCGTTGATCTTCTTTTCATCAGGCATTCGCGTTAACAACATCAAGAATTTTATCCCTATAATTCTTGACCAAGAAGCTAATCAATATTCCATGTGGATGGAACTATTCTACATTAAATGCATGTGCATACTGGCGTGCTCGATCACGTTAGCCGAATTAACTGTTCCTCGTCCCACCGATGTTCTGGACTTTCAATCAAGTAGTCTTGGCGCCATCGTCAAACAATGGATCTACGGCACCATCTCCAAAGATCCGTTATGCACTATCATGAAAGCAGGTGCTACGACACGTGAACTTTGGGTCCGGCTAGAAGAAATCTTTGGACAATAAAAATACTCTTGTGTATTTGGAAGAGCAATTCAACAATACCAGCCTCGAGAATTTTAACAACATGTCCGAATATTGTAAGTAATTGAAACTCATAACCGATCAACTATCCAGCGTAGGAACCACATTCGTGAAACCAAGATGGTGCTTCAACTTGTTGTGGTTTACCGAAAGGTGAATATGACACACTCGCATGACAATGATTCCAACAAGCCGACCCTCTCCCAAGTTTCAACAAGCACGCGTTCACAACTATTGTTGGAAGAAACTAGACGTGCTAAACAAGAGGAACATAATCAAAAGGCGTTGGCCGTTGGCCGACGGATAGGCAAACACTGCGGCCAAGCGACAACCAGCCATCAACATGTCCGGCGGCGGCGGCACCACAGTTGCGATCACCTGGCGCGGCCAATAGCGGCGGCGGCCAAAGCGGCGGCTTCCGGCACTGCGGCGGCGGCAAGCTAGCGGCGGCGGCGGCGGCGAGTTAAAGCTGCGGCTCGCTGGCGGCGGCGGCGGCGGCAACAACAAGCTGCGGCCCGGCCGGCTTTGTCCCCGGCGATTGGGGCCAGGCCTACACCATGAACCCCATGACAGCGACAATTGGTACATGGACAGACCCGCATCTCACCTCACCGGTCGTCGGGTAACCTATCTCAACTACGTCGGTTAAAGTGTCCTCAATTTATTCTTGCATCGGCAATGGTCATCGCATTCCAATTGAAGATTACGGTAACACACACCAAACATACACGCGCCTTTCTTCCTAAACCACGTCCTATACACACCTAACATCATTAAAAACTTAATCTACGTTAGAAAATTCACTAGTGAATAATACTGTGAATTTGACCTTTTGGTTTTCACGTGAAAGAACTCAACACGGGAAAATTCTTACACGCCTACAATAGTGTGGGAGACCTCTGCCCGTTCACTCAATCTTATTTGTCGGGCCATGACACCTCTATCCCTTGCATGCAATCTCTCCTCGGCATGTTAGACTTGGACACCAGGAGACCCAGTTTACTTTTCTTAGGACTTCTAAGCGTATTCAATGTAATAATGGAAAAATTGCCCAACACTGTTTTCTTGTCCACTAGGCAAACATACTCGCTCTTCCATTTATGTCATCAAGCGATTATTACTTTTTCTCCCTTTGATATTGTTCATCTTGATTTGTGGACATCTCGATTGTTAGCTCTTTAGGTCATAAATTCTATCTAGTATTCTTGGATGATTTTTCACATTTTATGCGGATTTACCCACTGAAATTCAAATCGAAGTTTTTACAAAATTCCTCGAGTTTCACAATTCATTAAAACACAATTTGAAAAAATCTATCAAATCATTCCAATGTGATAATGGGCGTGAATTTAATAACTCGACATTTCACAATTCTGTTCTAAACAAGGTATGATTTTCCATTTTTCTTGTCCCTATACTTCTTCCCAAAATGGAAAAATTTGAAAGAATTATCGTGCCATCAATAACATGGTTCGCACCTTACATTTCATGCACACGCCTTTTTGGGTCTATCTTTGTCAAAATGGTAGAATCCCTTCTTAATATTTTACCAACTAGCACACTCCAAAACAAGACCCCTACCGAAATCTTATACCGTAGGCTACCATCATATGATCACCTCGTGTTTTTGGATGCTTATGCTACCCAACATGGCCTCGGCTGCGACCCTCATAAACTTACCTCGCACTCTGCCATATGTCTTCCTTGGTCTATCTCCTAATCATCTGGGGCTACTTGTGCTATGACATTTCTACTTGCAAAATCATCGTCTCCCGTCCACGTCACCTTTGATGAAACAACCTTTCCTTTTTCAAATCTCCGAAATTCCTGAGACCACCGATTACATCTTTCTCGATGAACCAAGTCCGTCCCAGATCATCCAAAATCTATACCAACAACCCATTTATTCGCAGTCTAAGCCAGCAAGACCACCCCAACAGACTCTGCTCACCCCTACAACCCCAGGTCAGTCACGAGAAAAAAGGCGGTGACTGCGCGTTGGTCCCGAACCGGTGGACCGGCAACCTCCGGCCAGATCCACCGCCAGCTGTCGTCTCATCGTATGGAGACTCGTGCACAACACGGATCTTCAAACCCAAGGTTCACTTCAATCTCCCACAAACCTTATCACCCATTCCAAAAAATCCAAAACTAGCGGACCCAAATTGGAATGCGGCCATGTGCGAGTGAATTTAACGCTTTAACCAAGCACACTTGGGATTTGGTACCTAGACAGAAGGTGTGAATATTATCCGGTGTATGTGGCTATTTGGCACAAGTTGAGACAGTGGTGACTTAGAGAGGTATAAGGCAAGACTAATCGCCAATGGCACTAATCGGCGAGGAGGTATTGATTGTGGTGAGACATTGATCAGGTTGTTAAACGCCACTGTCAACTGTGTTCGGTATTGCTATGGGCATGCATTGGCCAATTCATTGAAACTTGATGTCAAGAATACATTCTTCATGTGAGGATTTGAAAGAGGCTGTATACATGCATCAGCCTCTGCAGCTTTGTTCATCCGGCGACTCTTGATTTGTGTGTCGTCTTAGAAAGTCATTGTATGGGTATCAAACGGGCACCCCGCTTGGTATGATCGTTTTGCGGTATCTTTGCAGATTGGTTTTGTATGTAGCAGGTGTGATAACTCTCTCTTCACTTTTCACCGAGTAAAGCGACTGCATATTTGCTATTATATGTCGATGACATTGTTCTTCTGCCTCATCGGCGGTTTGAAGAATGAAATCATTGCTCTACTAAAATCCAATTTGCTATGATGACTTGGGCAAGATAAGTTATTTTGGGTATATCGAGAACTGATCTGCAGCCTATGTTCTTATGTCCAGTAAGTATGCGAGAAGAGATAGTATCTGAGCCAAGATGGCAAAGTGTAAAATTATGCCAACTCCGGTGGACTCCAAATCCAAGCTTAGTGCCAATGATGCGCCCGATTTCGATCCCACTTATATCTGAGTCTAGCGAGGTGCTCTTCAAGATCTTACATTCACTAGGCGATATTACATATGCCGTTCAGCGAGTGTGTCTGTTCATGCCACGACCGAGAGTCCCATTTTTGCGCCTCAAATGTATTATCGAGATCGTTAATGGGCACACTAGACTTTGGATTACACTTATACCCTCCTGTCTCACCAAGTTACTTGCCTACATGGATGCACGATTGGGGCGGAAGATGCCAGACACCGTCGCTCCACCTCGAGTCTGTGTATTTCTTAGGGATAATCTTATCTCAGTGCTTGAGGCGGGCCACACTATCCGTCAGTCTTTGAAAGCGAATATCGCGGTGTTGCTAATGTAATTCTTTGAGATGCATTGGCTCCGAAATCTTCTTTAGAGCTCAACTGTCCACTCAAAGGCGTCTATAGTCTATTGTGACAACATATCGCCATCTATATGTCTCATAATCAGGTCCAACATCGTGGACTAAGCGTATTGAGATGGATATCCACTTTGTGCGAAGAGAAGGTTGCCGTGGTGGTCAAAATTTTACACGTGCCTTCCTCTTGCTCGGTATCTGGACATCTTCACAAAGGGACTACCGCTGACAGCTCTTCACCGACTTAGATCCGCGCCTTAGCGTTGGCCTCCTCCCTCAGTCGAGGGGAGTATTAGCGAAATATTCTCAGAATATTCTCGTGCATATTTTGTAATTATGATAGATGTATATTTAAGGTAACTTGATTCTAATTGTATTAGGAATCAACCTTTGTAAGGTAAGTTAGGATTAAATGCATATTAGGAATCAACATGCAATTTATATATATTGTGAATAATGAAAGGAATCACCAAGGGGAAATTATTCTATCTTTCATACTCCAAAAAAAAAAATCACAAACTAACTAGGCCCACGTACGGAGTACCCTGGTATGAGGAGTAATAGATTTGTTAGTACCTGCAGACTGAATTAATGTTGACAAATATAGCAAATATTATATAACCAGGATTAAGAGACAGAAAATCAACTAGTTGAACTTGGTCAATATAGCATACCTAATTCAACGTGCTGCTTTCTATACCTCCTTTTACAGGAATAATACGTATAATCAGACAGAAAACCATATGGTAGACAGAAAAATAAAAAAACATACGTTAGATTTGTAAAACTTCAAAGAATTCTCATTTATGATACTTTGCTGACGACTCCTGCCCAAAGACGATGGGTTTATGAATTCATATTTGTTACTGTAAAAAAAGCTAAGAACGAGCTTTTATTTTATCTAAAAAAAATCTCTTCCTTTCTCTCTTGTTGATTAGTGGATTCAGAGTGTGATCAGGGAGCTCCCCTTTTCATTGGCACAGATGAATAAGTTACATCTTGTTCCTAGTATTACCGAGTAGAGAATATTTCATTCACAAATCTTAATCTTTAAGATAAAAATGGACCTGAGCTGGTTGACCTGATTTACCCTTCTAGTTGGATGACAGGCCATATCGGCGTCCCTTGATATCATGATTATCAACAAATCAAAAACATAAAAGGATTTGCCATAATTACCTGTACACTCCAATCCCATATAAATGAAAAAGGAAACTCCTTTCCATTCGTGGTATGTCCATGGAAAGTTGATTAAATAAAATATCCTCTTCCTCAAGCATGCAATTTAAAATAAGATATTAGTATTTAACTATCACGTTAAATTATTCAAATTTGACATAAGAACACACTTCTAAATTTCAAATTATGTCATACATCGAAGGGTGAGAGTAATATCAAAAAAGAAAGAGAACAAGAAAAAGAGTAGCATATTAAAGTAAAAATAAAAAAAATAGTCGCATAAAGACTAATAATCAGATTGAATTTAATGAAAGCTCAATACATTAAATGTTTAATTAGCATTTTTTTGTCATCTTACAGGTAATATGTCAACAATTTAGTACTAACAATTGAGCATTTTATTGAAAATAAGCTTTGATTCGATTATTTTCAAAATAAATTTAATATGTATAACTCGGTTCTTCCCCGAATCATGCTAACACGGAATGGTTGCTATACTGAACTGCGCAACAGAGTCAAAACTACCATAATTTCAAAGAAAAAATTGTTAAATTTCAAACCATAATCCTCTTTTTCTTTCTTTGTGGGGTGCGCCCTATTGCAGAAGGGTCACAAGAAAAAAAAGTGGTGTCTATCATTTTAATCTTGGTTCATATAGCTACTTGTCCCATTGAAAGAAGTTTCCAGGGGCAGAAACGTAAAAGCAACGGATCAAGTTTACAGAGTCCGAGAATGTTTTTTTGTTATATTTGTCTCTCCTAGTCTTGAATACTACTATTCCATATAAAACCACCTTTGGAACTTGAAGGGGTAAATGCTATATATATGTGAAAATTCTTCATTTGTAGAAAAAAATTATAGAAACTAGGAAGAAATCATGAATGCTCTTATGTTGTTACTGCAGAAAATTCAATAGCGTACTGTGTTAAGGAAAATAAAGCATGTGTTGGTTGGGTTAATAGGTATTTCAAAGATTGTCTTTGCATTCTCAGTGATGAATTCTCCTTTGCGTTTGGTCTTGTAAGCCTCGTCTGTTGGGCTGTTGCTGAAATCCCACAAATTATTACCAACTTTTGAACCAAATCCAGCCATGGTGTTTCACTTCTTTTTCTTCTTGGTTGGGTCGTCGGGTTAGCCTTCTCAACTAATTTTTCTTTTCATTCTCCATTTTCTTCAATTTCATAATGTTAGTTAACTATTACTTACAGTATATTTTTTTTGTCAGTGTTAAATTTATTTCCTTTTGATTGAATCATAATCTCACCATTCTATATGTTCGAGGCAGTGACATATGCAATCTAGCAGGTTGCCTTCTCGAGCCTGCAACGGTGAGCTTTAAATACGTATTGTTATGAAGTAATTAGACAATTAATTTGGTTGAATTGCCTTCAATTAATGTCTCTCATCTTTTGGTTTTCTTCTCTCCATGCAGTTGCCGACCCAATTGTACACAGCTGTAGTAATGCAATGCTCATCTAAGCTTTATATTTACTAGTCACATAGTTTTTTTTTTCTTTAACGACTTTAATTTAATGGTATGCCACATGTAACAGCTATACACAACTACTATGATACTAGTACTGCAAGTCTTGTACTATGATTATGTCTATAAGTGCCGGAAACGCGGTGATGATGACGCTAGCCAAGAGGTACAAATCGTTTTCAAGTCTGTTATGTGGTGACTAATTAATTTAATGACTGAAAGAAATATGATTTGATTAACTTAAATTAGGTAGAAGAAGTGAAGAAGCCATTGAGACCAGAAAAACAAACAGATTCAGGAATTCCAATACCTGGAGGCACAGCAAGATCCGCATCACGCCGTATGGACTTCTATTTCATGTGAGTGTAGTCTCAATTTGTTTATTTTGAGATGTTACAACTAGCACTCTTCCCGTGTCACAAAACAATACATACATGATACATGGCTTTTATATAGTTAATTTATATGTTTTTACGTCAATTTATTACTCAACCGTGGCAAATTATCATGATTTGGTTTATTCACTATCAGTGTATAAAATTAAGCAAGTAGTCGATTTTTCAGTGGATTAATTAGACTAATTTATCGCTAAGAATATTTAATTATTTGGGAGCAGGTCTGCAAGTTCATTGGCTGGCAGTTCAACCCCGCCATTTAGGTCGAATCTGAGGCCTATTGCAAGTGGTCCATCAGCAGTGGGACTTAACCACGATTACTCTTCAGATGATGCACCATTAAATGTTTCTGTTAGCCAACCTATGCCTATCCCACGATCTGTAAGTGAATCTTATCATTTTATATTGATTTGTTAGTGGTGGTGTGTTACTGTTTAGTGCAAGTTGAAACTTACTGCAGTCTTAACTTGCTTATAATATTTGTGCACTTAACTATATGTACTGTGAAATATTGCTGGTCCCAATATAAGAGAATTGAGAAAAGCATCCTATATTCTAGAGGGGTTTCTCCTCTTTGTCCACTTCCTATATGTACTGTGAAATGTTGATGGTCCCATTATATGCGTAAAGAATCCTATATTCCCATAGCTATAATGTCCAAAGGCTAATCAAGAGGGGTTTCTCCTCTCCTCGTCTGGGCCTCAAGGGATCTGAAAAAATGCAAGTTTACCACACCTTATAAAATTCAAGTATACGGCCCAAAACAAGTTTGAGTTACATTTGCCGCTACACCAGAATTTCCTTGTTTCAAGGGGATCTAAAAATTTACATACTCGATAATTCTAAATTTAATTGAATCCACTTTAGACCATGTAGCTTCATTTTTTACCCTAAACTAATTCTTCTGTTGAAGATTATTTTTATTTTCCTGAGATGAGATGGTAAATTTTGATAGTAGACGATTTTCAGGCAGGTTATGGAGCGTTCTTAGCAACATCAGCTGGAATGCCTCACCAGACAGGCTTTAATTGTTGGATTTGGTGGAAGAAAACTACTACAAGTATGTTTCTTCAGTAATTGCACCTTAACGTCGTGAAGCTTTCAAGGTCGATTCATGACATATTCATTTTGTGGCAGGAGCATGGGATGGAGCACAGTGCACTTGGCCAATGTTTAGGGTGGATGATGGCTGCTGTCTACATGGGTGGTCGGCTACCTCAAATATGGTTAAACGTAAGTCATGATGTTTCAGATTATAACTCCAACCACATACTAACTGTTAATGTTGAAGTCCCTGCTTTGTCTAATGCAAAGTCATTGAACGTATTTCTTTGTTTGACAGATTAAACGAGGGAGCGACGAGGTAATTCTCTTCTGAAATTGTTTCAACGTGCATCTTGGGAATTACTGCAAAAGTCTAATGTGGTCCCTTCTTACATCATGCACAGGGCTTAAATCCTTTCATGTTCGTGTTTGCACTCATCGCCAATGTCACTTACGTAGGGAGGTAGTTTCCCCTTTTCGTATCTGTATAGTTACAACTTCTAAAAATTCTACATTGTTTGTGTATATAAGTTAGATCGTTCTAAGTAAATGAAAACTACTTCATCATTAAAATGCATCCTATGACCTTCTCTTAATGCATTTGCTTGTTCTGTTTACGTGATTCAGTATACTACTTAGATCAACAGAATGGAGTAAGATTAAGGCCAATATGCCTTGGTTGTTGGATGCTGTTGTCTGCGTTGTGCTAGACTTATTTGTATCCCCTCCCATTTCTCCTTTAATTTTGGTGTAGCAATTTCTTCAAACATGCGTTTATCTGTGCTTTTCTTTAACTGATTTATTGTTCAAACTGTTGTGCCCTTAACACGGCTGTAGATCATATTACAATATGTCTACTACAAGTATTTCCGAAAGAATTCTTCCACTTCCAATGGCAGAGAATCCGAAGGAGCCTACAAGCACACGAACAAGAATTGAAGGCACATAGCGTACAGTATCTGGGCAGGCGGCTCTGCTTCACACTCCTGTATAACCGTGGGATCAAATCTCTAAACTCCGAACACTTCGACGGCTCTTTCTCCTTGTAATCGAGTCCTGCATCCTTTTTAATTTTTCCCTTCTAATTATTTGACCTGTGTTTTCTAATTGGTGATGAATTTGCTTGCTGTAGAACAATTCTGTACAGGTTTTTGAAAGAGAATAATTTCTTTGATTATTTTTATTAGCTTAATTAGCTTATATACATGAGGTACAATAGTCATTTTAGGCTACATTTATGAAAATTAATTATACACCTAACTAATACAAAATTACTAACAATCTTTACCAAATCACTAAATGTAATTACGTATATTCTATCACACCCCCGCAGTCGTAGCGGGAAGTTGTCGTACGCTGAGACTGTCCCGAAAATCTTCAAACAGAACCAAGGGAAGACCCTTAGTAAAGATATCAGCAATCTGACAACGTGAAGGGACATGTAAGACACGTACTTGTCCACGAGCAACCTTTTCGCGAACAGATTGCATATCCATGTCGATATGTTTAGTGCGCTGATGTTGTACAGGATTCCCCGAGAGATATATCGCACTAACATTATCGCAATAGACCAATGTAGCTTTCCGAATAGGACAATGAAGCTCTAAAAGGAGGTTTCGCAACCAATAGGACTCAAATACCACATTGGCGACCCCTTGGTATTCGATCTCCGCGCTAGAGCGCGACAAAGTAGCTTGGCGTTTAGCAGAGCAAGTTATCACCGAGAAACACACAATAACGCCTGGTATCTGGACATCCACCCCAATCAGCATCCGTATAAAAAATGAGAGTAGATACCGATGATGGATATAGATGCAAGCCATGATCAATAGTACCCTGAATGTAGCGCACAATGCGATTGAGAGTGTGCATGTGTTCTTCCCTTGGATCATGCATAAATAAACACACATCTTACACTGCATAAGTAATATCGGGTCTCGTAAAAATGAGATATTGAAGATCCCCCGCAAGACTACGTTAGTGGGACCTCATATGGTGTGCTAGAAGTAGCACTCAACTTCGGTTTAGTATCAACCGGAGTAGGAGATTGAAAGAGAATAATCCCTTAATTATTTTCATTAGCTTATATACATGAGGTACAATAGTCATTCTAGGCTATAATTATGAAAACTAATTATACACCTAACTAATACAAAATCACTAACAATCTTTACCAAATCACTAAATATATTTGAAAGATAGAATAATTTCCCTTGGGGATTCCTTTCATTATTCACAATATATATAGCTGTACAAAGGTTGATTCCTAGTATGGTATGAATCCTAACTTACCTTACAAATGTTGATTCCTAATACAATTAGAATCCTAAGTTACCTTAAATATACATCTATCATAATTACAAAATATATAGAGAATATTCGGAGAATATTCGCTAATACTCCCTGACTGAGCGGAGGAGGCCGAACGCTAAGGTCGATCGAAGTCGGTGAAGAGTCGTCGCGAGTCCCTTTGTGAAGATGCCGATACCGAGCAAGAGGAAGCGCACGTAAAATTTTGACCGACCACCTCGGCAACCTTCTCTCGCAAGACAAAGTGGATATCCATCTCAATATGCTTAGTCCGCCGATGTTGGACCGGGATGAGGACATATAGATGGCGATATGTTGTCACAATAGACTATGACGCTATGGAGTGGACACCGGAGTCTAAAAGAAGATTTCGGAGCCAACAGATCTCAAAGAACTACATTAGCAACACCGCGATATTCGCTTCAAAGACTAACGGATAGTGTGGCTCGCCTCTCGCGGACCATGAGATAAGATTATCCCCAAGAAATACACAGACCGAGGTGGAACGACGTAGGTTCCGGGCATCCCGCCTAACTGCATCCGTAGGCAAGTAACTTGGTTGGGGCAGGGATATAAGTGTAATCCAAAGTCTAGTGTGCCTTAACGATCCGATAATACGCTTGAGGGCGGCAAATGGGGACTCTGGGGTCGTAGCATGAACAGACACCGCCGAACCGCATATGTAACATCGTGCCCAGTGAATGTAAAGATAATCAAGAGCACCGCTAGATTCGACATAGAGTGGGATCTAAACCGGCACCGTCATTGGCACTAAGCTTGATTTGGAGTCCACCTGAGTTGGCATAATTTACAATTCTGCCATCTTCGCCCTCAGATACTATCTCTTCGTGATACTTACGACATAAAGAACATAGTGGCCGCAGATCCGTTACCGATATACCCAAAAATAACTTAGCTTGCCCAAGTCACATAGCAAATTCAGTTGAGAGCAATGATTTCATTCTTCAAACCGCCGACGAGGCAAGAAGAACAATGTCATCGACATATAATAGCAAATATACAGCAGTCATACCTCGGTGAAAAGTGAAGAGAGTTATCACACTCGCTACATACAAAACCAATCCGCAAAGATACCGCAAAACGATCATACCAAGCGCCGGGTGCCTCGTTACCCATACAATGACTTTCTCGAGACGACACACAAATCGCGTGAGTCGCCGGACGAACAAAGCCGTGAGGTCGACGATGTACGCCTCTTTCAAATCCCCATGAAGGAATGCATTCTTCACATCAAGTCGATGAATTGGCCAATGCATGCCCATAGCAATAATGAACAGTCCGAATAGTGGCCGCTTTAACATCGATCAATGTCTCACCACAATCAATACCTCCGCCGATTAGTGCCATTGGCATTAGTCTTGCCTTTATACTTCTAAGTCACCATCGTCAACTTGTGCCGAAATAGCTACATACATCGGATAATATTCACACCTTCTGCCCAGGTACCAAATCCTGTTCGCTTGTTAAAGCGCTAAATTTCGCACATGGCCGCATTCCACTCTGGGGTCCGCTTTTGCTAGTTTTGATTTTTTGAATGGGTGATAAGGTTTAGTGGAGAGATTGAAGTGAACCTCGTTTGAAGATCCCGTCAGCAGCAATGAGTCTCCATACGATGGCGAGACGGCAAAGGGCGGTGGATCTGGGTCGAGGTTGCCGGTCCATCGTTCTCGACTGGGCGCAGTCAAATTGGACCGTTTCTCGTGACTCGACCGGGGTTGTGGGTGAGCAGGAGTCAGTTGGGTGGAAGCCGGATGCACATGGACTTGGAACAAGGTCATTGGTATAGATTTTGGATGATCGGGGATGACTTGGTTCATCGAGAAAGACGTGAATTTGGGTCCAAATTTCCGGGAGATTTGAAAAGGAAAGGTTGTCTCATCAAAGGTGACGTGATCGGAGACGATGATTTTGCAAGTAGAAATGTCATAGCACAAGTAGCCCCGATGATTAGAGATAGACCAAGGAAGACACATGGCGAGTGCGAGGTAAGTTTGCGAGGTGCAATGAGGCCATGTTTGGGTAGCATAAGCATCCAAAATACGTAGTGATCATATGATGGTAGCCTACCACTGTATAAGATTTCGGTAGGGTCTTGTTTTGGAGTGTGCTAGTTGGTAAAATATTAAGAAGGGATTCTACCATTTTGACAAAGATAGACAGAAGTGTTAACCATGTTATTCGATGGTACGATAATTCTTTCACCTTTCCGCTTGGGAAGAAGTATAGTGGACAAGAAAACGGAAAATCATACCTTGTTTAGAATGTAAATTGTGAAATGTCGAGTTATTAAATTCACGCCCATTATCACATTGGAATGATTTGATAGATTTTTCAAATTGTGTTTTAATGAATTTAAGTGAAACTCGAGGAATTTTGTAAAACTTCAGATTTGAATTTCAAGTGGTAAATCTGCACAAAATGTGAAAAATCATCCAAGAATACAAGATAGAATTTATGACCCAAAGAGCTAACAACCTGAGATGTCCACAAATCAAAGATGAACAATATCAAAGTGGAGAAAAAGTAACACTGCTTGATGACATAAAATGGAAGACGAGTATGTTTGCCTAGTGGACAAGAAAATGCTAAGTAGCAATTTTTCCATTATTACATTGAATACGCTTAGAAGTCCTAAGAAAAGTAAACTGGTCTCCGGTGTCCTGAGTCACTGTGCAGGCTGGAGGAGAGATTGCCGCAGCGGATAGAGGTGAAGCTGCTGGCCTGACAAATGAAGATTGAGTGAATGGGTAGAGGTCTCCCACACTATCAGATGGTAAGAATTTTCCTCTCTCAGATGAGTTCTTTCAATGTAAAAACCAAAAGGGTCAAATTCGATTGCATAATGCACTATTGTAGTGAATTTTCTAACGTAGATTAAGTTTTAATGATGTTAGGTGTGTATAGGACGGGTTTAGCGGAGAAAGGTGGTGTGTATGTTTGTGTAAAGTGTTATCAGAACCTTCAATTGAATGCGATGACCATTGCCGATGCAGAATAAATTGAGGACACTTTAACCGATATAGTTGAGATAGGTTACCCGACGCACGGTGAGGCGTAGACGTGGTCCGGTGTCCATGTACCAATTGTCGCTTCGCCGCTGGGCGTTCACGCGGGTGTAGGCCTGGCCCAAATCGGGCCGGGGACAAAGCCGGGCCGGCCGTGCAGTTTCGCCGCAGCTGTTGCTGCCGCCGCCGGCAGCCGCCGCCGCCGCCGCCGCCGCAGCTTGCCGCTGCCGCCGCCGCCGCCGCTGCCGCCGCCGCCGCCGCCGCTGCCGCCGCCGCTTGTAGGCCGCCGGCTGGCCGTTGCCTGCCGCCGCACTGCGGATCGCAACCAGGGTGTGGCGCCGCCGATTGACGGCCGATGGCCGTTGTCGCTGCCGCAGTGTTGGCTGCTTATCCTCACAACCGGCTAACGCCTTTGATTATGTTTCTCTTGTTTAAAGCACGCCTAGTTTCTTCCAACAATAGTTGTGAACGTGCCTTGCTGAAACTTGGGAGAGGGTCGGCTTGTTGAATCATTGTTGCGAGTGTGTCATATTCACCTTCTGGTGAAACCCGCAACAAGTCAAGCACCATCTTGGTTTCAAAACAAGTCCCGACGCTTGATAGTTGATCTGCTATGAGTTTCAGCTTGCTTACAATATTCTACATGTTGTTAAAATTCTCGAGGCGTATTGTTGAATTGCTCTTCCAAATACACACTCGAGTATTTTTATTGTCCTGAAGATTTCTTCTAGTCGACCCAAAGTTCACGCGGTACAGAGCACTGCTTTCATGATAGTGCATACCGATCTTCGGAGATGGTGCCGAGATCCATTGTTTGACGATGGCGCCAAGACGACGCCGATTGAGTCCAGAATACCCGTGGGACGAGGAATGCATTCGCCAATGGATCGAAAGCACGCCAGATGCACATGCATGAATGTAGAATAGTTCCATCCCCATGGAATATTGATACGCTTTCTTGGTCAAGAATTATAGGATAAAATTTCGATGTTGTTAATCGCCAACGCCTGATGAAAAGAAGATACTGAACGCCGAGAGGGGTTTTCAAGTGTGCCAAATGATGAAACGAAATTTGTGAGGGAAGACATGGTTGCTACCGTTTAGGGAGGGAATTTTCCTGGTTTGGCTTAAATATGGAGGAAGAAATCAGATTTTTTTTTTTTTTTTTTTTTTTTTGTGAAAGGTAAAAATTTCACGCGAATGAGGATTTAGGTTTTAGGCCTTGATACCATGAAAGATAGAATAATTTTCCTTGGGGATTCCTTTCATTATTCACAATATATATACTGCAGATAAAGGTTGATTCCTAGTATGGTATGAATCCTAACTTACCTTACAAATGTTGATTCCTAATACAATTAGAATCCTAAGTTACCTTAAATATACATCTATCATAATTACAAAATATATAGAGAATATTCGGAGAATATTCGCTAATAATATTTACATATATTCTATCAGTTTTCTTTAACTCGTACATTTGTAGCTGGTCGAAAATTAGATCTTTAGTTACTCATCTCAAGTTTTTGTTTGGGTCAACTCTTGCATATCTTATAACACAGATGAGTCTCACATAGTTGGGAATGTTACTTGCTTTTTATACATCATAGAGCTGTATCTTAATCTAGGACATGTTTTGCCGCAAGATTTTGTCGTCATGAATCTAATTTTTAATCTCACATATAGAGAAATCTTAAAGGCTAACAGTAAAATTAATTACAGATTACATGAATGAGGATAGGGAAACTCAAAAATATGGTAGAGAAGTTAAATAACAGTTTTTTGTGATTGTTTTGTTTTGTTTATCAATTATTGCATAAGGATCTAATTTTAAGTAACTGAATAACATGAAACGTAACTGCATGCATCAAACTGGAGGGAAAATCAGACAGTCCCTCTGTTATTCAAAAGGAGGAAAAAACAGGAAGTACTACTAGTAAATACTGGAAGGGTCAATTGGTATACTCCAAGACATTTCTATCACGAAACTTATGGAAGAGAAATTTGTCCAGTTGAAACATGTGTTACATATTAAAGCTGAGGAATTTCTGTGTTATTTCTGTCAAAAAAAATTAAAAGAATAAGCAAAAGATTGGGGTTCTAAAACTGTTTGCAAGTTATAACCAGCCCCTCCCCCTTGTTTATTTCAACCCTATAACTATATGACACATGTTTTCATAAGGTGTAGTTAATTAATGCACATTTTCACCTTAACTTATGACTTAAGCAAAATAAATAAGTATGATTTAGTATAAATAACAGGGTTAAATTCTTACCATGATCTTATCATAACTTATCCGTGTGAGCTGGTATCATAACTTCTTGACTCGACATAAAAATCATTGCAATAACTTCCCTGCATCTTTAATTTGGTAGAATGACATTTGTGAAAGTACCTTCACAATTGCTATGAGATTTAATTCTTACTACTTTTTTCCTTCCATTTCTCGATGTAATAGTTAAAAAAAAACGAAAAAGAAATATCTAGCAGTGGGTGTGGTACCTCCATATGATCCGTCAGGCTTATGGACCTCTTGGTCCAGAAAAGCAGCGTAGTTTTATTGCAGTCTTTAATGTTTTATCCTTAACTGCAACAACAAGGACAACGAATTAATGCTGCCGTTTTACTATCTGTTCATCTGTTTTGGCTACTTGTGACAAAGTTGTTGGTTTTATTGGATAAGTGAATGCTGTCAATTCAAGAATTTCTCCATTAAAGCGCGGAGTAGAAAAAATTAACGTTGAAAATAGCACATGATTTGTTCGTATCTGCATTCAACAATCAACCATGTATGCACGCAAACCACATGATTGCATGATATATATATATATATAATGTGTGCTGTGACAAATGAACAAATTGTTGACGTTTCAAGCCCGTTCTACCGCACGTGTGTTTTTAGCTTATCTGTCTAATCATCATGATTACAAATGTTATGATTTATCCTCTAATAAAATCATAATTAGTCGTCATGTCATTTTTTATGAAACCCAATATCCGGTTGCTAAGTTGCATAATTCTGTGTTCAATTCTTATAATTTTTTAGATGATGGGCTCTCTCTGTATGTGATCCACTATTTGGTCCGGCCCACACCTCGAAATTTGGACCAGCAGACACCGACAGGCCCACTGCCTGCTGGCCCGATCACTTCCCGTCATCAAACCGCCAAGAGCCCATCGCTCGGCCGCCCGATCACTTCTCGTCATCAAAATCGCCAAGAGCCCATCGCTACCGCCCAAATACATCATTTCCTCCAAATCTACCAGCAGGCCCACTGCCTGATGGCCTAGTTCACACCGTCCCTGAGTCACTGCCAGCAGGCCCACTGCATGTTGGCCCAAATTCAGCCATCCCTGATTTTCGGCCAGCATACCCACTACATGCTGGCCCAACCCAGTCCAACCATCACCGACCCACTGTTCTCCCAACCCGAATCCAGTGCGACACTGTATCTTCTGTATTGGGCCAGCCCACATTGTTCACTCCTATCCGGTCCATTACCACTCCGGGACAGGGGCCCGTTACTCGTAGCCAACGGGGCATTTTTAAACTAAAGCGTCAGTTTAATCTCAACTCTAATGGCACTAAGTTCTCCCTATCACGTAACCCCGTGTCTACCTTTCGTGACTCGAATTGAAAAATGGTCATGTGTGTCGAATATAATGCTCTTATTGAAAATAAGACGTGGGAGTTGGTGCCCCATCCACCCGGTGTTAATGTGATTCGCTCTATGTAGTTTTTTGCTCACAAGGATAAATCTGATGGTTCTTTTGAGAAGCATAAAACCCTTCTTGTAGATTATGACAAAACTCAACAGGTTTGCGTGAATTATGGAGAGACATTTAGTTCGGTGGATTGTGGAGAGAAATAAGGCCCGTCTATTAGTTATTCTACCTTCTATATAATACATAGATTCTCTCACAACACATGTATTAGTTATGAATTTTGAAATTACAAACCAAACACCATATTAACTTTAAACATGAATATCTTATCTCCTAACTAGCTAAATATCCAAGTAAGTAGTATATATGTAGGTACCCACCTGGTCCCGCATGATAAATCAATGCAGTATTTATGTAATGCGTCAAACGCGCAAAGGCTTTTGGAGAAGCTGGCATGTCTTGGCCATGTGGTTGTTTTGTTTCTTTCAAATGCTTAAGCATTTACTCGTCCCGCCAACACACAAATTAAAAGATCTCTGCCGACACTTCACCTTCTCTTTTTTCACTTTTTTTATTTTGTGGTGTGTGGGGTAAGAGGGAAAGTGACTTCCACGAAGAAAAAGAATCATAAGAGAGTCATATTTTGGTGTTTAGACATAAGGCATTCCTAATGGAATATATTACATCATGCTTACTTTAACTAACACTTGCTATTAATATTTAATACTTAAATGATTCATCAAAACACTCTTCAATTTGTTAATATATAATTTTCTGAAAAATATTTTTCATTCGCCAACTCATATACACCATACTTTCTACTTTTTATGAAAATTATTCTTAAAATTTTTTCATGAAAAATGATTTCCATCATTTATACCAACTCACCCGAATATCACCTTTTTTTAAATTTCCACCCATCTGAAGTATATAAGAAGATGACGAGTTAATCATAGAAGGCGAATCACTTTACTCGCAAAAAGAAAAAGACAAAAAAAGGATAAAGTATGCTAGGCGAATTGAACAAGAGCTTAATTAGAAGAGAAGAAATGGATAGTATTACATTTGGATGAAATGAACAAACAGTAGTCTGTTTTTTCTTAGTTACTACAATTTTATTGCTTGGAAAAGCCTAAAATTATGAGAACAATGTAATTTAGAAAGATTTGTAAAATAAGTAGGCACGTTATATCCTCCTGTGAATTACCTCAAACTCTACTGGAAGGGGAAGAACGGAGCTGAAATAGAGTTTCCAGCTTTGTCAGATTAGATGCACTTCAGCCCTACCGCCCTAACCTCCACCTACTTCATCTTCAAATTTTTATTTCATATTTTTTTATTACTTTTATAAAAAAAATTATTAAAAATATGAATTTTTTTCTTAACTTCCCTCCACCCCAACCCCATGCCTTACCTCATCCTCAAATTTCTATTTCATATTCTTTTTATTTTTATAAAAAAAAATTATCAAAAATATCAAAATTTTTTCTTACATCCTCTCCAAAAAAAAATTATAAAAAATATCAAATTTTTTTCTTACCTCCTCTCCCCCTACACCCTCCACCTCATGCCCTATCCATCCTCAAATTTTTATTTCATATTTTTTTACTTTTATAAAATAATTATTAAAAATATAAATTTTTTTCTTACCCCCAACCCCCTTGCCCTCGCACACCAACCCCGAAATTTTTATTTTATATATTTATTATACTTAAATATAAAATTTTATTAAAAATATAAAAAAATTTGTACCCATCATTAGTCTATCTTAACCTGCTAATCTTAGCACATATAAGTTTTGAGTTGATCGGTCATTAGCTCATCTATTGTCAGCCCATTTAGCTCATCAAGAATTCCATAATATTTAATACTATAAGTTACTCCGTAGATAGCAGCACTAATATATGTTTCATATCGTACGATCAAAAATAGCAATCTAGCAAAACGCTAGTGTAAAATTCTTGGCTACTGTATACTACAATCTACGAAAAATAACAAACCTCACCTTAGCCCTTCTGGCGTAGTCTAGCTCCGTCAAAAGAAACAAATACTAGTATTGTACATTACACAATCGAGGAGGATCTCAAGACACAGATCTCTACTCTCGATCTCTTTTTACTACAATTTCTTTGTGAAGGGGAAATTCCGAAGGCGAAACCCCCACCTGTATCAGAGGCCCTTTGGCCAGGTGGATTGTAAATCAAGGAATATGCGCGAGTGGCAGCCCTGCAATGGAGAGGACCAACGGGACACGAACTCAGCAACAACCCTTGCAATATTTCAGTAAAGACTGTCACCACACAGATTCGAACCCGCGACGTCGGAGTAGTTGTACCCAATCACATTGCCACTTACCAACTCTAATATACCTGAAATCATAGAAGCAAGTATATGACTATTAGGCAACAATGAGAATTTATTTGGTCGAAGTTGAAAAAAAACAAGTATATATGAAATATTGAAGTTGAAAAAGAATAAATTAAAGTACCTTAAGATTCAAGAGTATAAGGTGTTTGCAGCAGGTCATAAGGTGACCATAGGCCATCTAATGGACAAGGGCGGTTCGTGTCGAGTCGAGCCCAAGGTTTCCCCTTTCCGCTCCAATGCAAGAGGCTAACCGGACCAGGATGCAAATCTCGGCAGAGTCCACGAAAATTATCTCCACCT
The DNA here is from genome assembly GCA_029783415.1 of Anisodus acutangulus. NCBI lineage: Eukaryota > Viridiplantae > Streptophyta > Magnoliopsida > Solanales > Solanaceae > Anisodus > Anisodus acutangulus. The sequence continues at coordinate 45,596,325 of CM056501.1, read as the reverse complement.
AGACCATGTTGGTTCCAACTATGATCAACTGGAGCTATATTTCCAGCGAAAACAAGTAGAAAAGGCGGTAAAGAACCCAATTCATAAATCCTCATTCTCTTTTGCAACTCCATCCACTCCACAATTTTAGTAGTATAATCCCCAGCTCTCCATCTTACAAGATCAATAACCATAACACCAGTGTTAAAATAACAAGGCTTTCGATTTCGATTCGTGAAAGTTACGGAAAGTGAAGGATTAGACCAAAAAGTGGGGGTGAAATAAGTAGTGAAATTGGCATTGCAATATTCAGGTGCTGCTAAAACAGAGTCCTCTGTTAGAGGTGTAGCTGCTAATTTAGCAATGTCGTCTACTAGAACAAGGTCCGAATCGAGATAAACGACTTTCTGAAGGTGTTGAGGAAGCAGATCAGCAAGATAATTACGAGCGTAATTTAAAGGACAGTCTAAAGCAGAGCGGATGGAAGTCGAAATTAGTCCTGCCACGGCTGCAATATCTTGGATTGGATAAATTGTGAAGTGAAGATAAGGGAAAGATTTCGTAATAGTAAGATTCAAGTGTGCGGTTTCAGCAGAGGAAGAGGCAACGAAATGGAAAATTACATTTTCCGGGCAAGAAGAATGTTGTAATATAGACAGAATAGTAGCCATAGATCCCCGGAGATAAGGTATGTCAAGAGTCATAGCGACATGTACTGCATTTTCTGAAGAATTGATGGCGGAACAAGTAGGAGAGTTGTAGAACTGTGGCGCTTCTTTAAAATGGAGATTGGAATTAGTCGGGGTGGTCGCAATACTACCATTTTGTGCCAACAAGGAGAAGATGATGATCAACAATAGTGAAAGCAGGGTGCTGCAACTGGATCTCCCAAGTTTTGGCATAATGGAGCAGGGAGACAAATTAACAAACACGGCACACAAATTTCCTGATATATAGAATCAGAACTTTCTTTGCCCCGCTTTATTATTTAGAAAGTACAGTAAGAATACAAGATATTTTATGTAGGAACTGTTCAAACAATTTGAAGCCAAATAGTCAAAGAAAAGGTACGAAATATGATTTCCTACATATAGCACTTAGGAAAGTAATAACTGGGTTTTAGACCAACTTTGTTTTTTCACTAAGGACATACATTTGACTGTAGAAAGGTCAGATGATGAAAGCGCAATCGGCACGTACGTAGTTCACGCGGGTCCTTTCTTCTATAGGGGCTAGAGGTCCTTTTCTTCCTTAATTTGTGGGTTACCACCGCCCATCAAAGCTAATGTGCAGCTCATCCAAAATTTATACTATGTACGTAAGTTTATAATTAAATTTGAGGTATATATAATAAATGATGACCTACTTTGATTTTTTGTGACTTCATTTTTTCATATTTGATTTTTTTTTTTTAAATACGCTGTTGTGAATACAAACTTTAATTGGCTGTCGGGTTAACATGCACTCCCTCTTTTCAGGTCATTCATATAATCAGTGCCCAGAGTCGGGATTTAGAGTAGGTTTAAATTGACTTATTTTAAATGTTTTTAAATAAAAATAGTTTATAAGTAATTTTGTAATGATTAGGTAAAATTTAAAAAGTATTTTAAGCACTTATATTGAAATGAAAATAATAAAAATAAATCAAAAGTCATAAGCTAAAATTTATTACTTATGCCATAAGCTCATCCAAACGGGCTCTTAAACTTCATCTAAATCCTAGGATAGCGCGCGATATCATATCTTAATAATTGTTGTAAATAACTTTCATACATGTTTTTTTTAAAGTAACATTCTAGCTCCTTCCCGGCATATATGCAATAAAAAAGAAAAAGACGTAGTAAAATAAACAGAAACTAAGAAGTAAGGATAAGCTCTGAATACTGCCAAAACATGCTGCAGATGGAAGTGTCATTTATTTCTTAGTTAGATTGCTCTTTATCTGGTCGATCGGTAGAAGTCCTAAAGGAGAATAACTCCAATGAAACGAATTCAATCGTTAGCTTCAAAGTTGGAAATGTTTCCATCGTACTTGTACAGACTGTTGCGCAATTTCTATATATATCGACATGCCTCATGTAGTCGGAAACCTACTCCCATCTTTAGCTATTGAAGCATTAGTCAAACTCAAATACCTATATAGATGTAAATGCAAATGGACCTACTTGTGATCCAATTTCCGTTTCAAAAAATCTATCATCCCCCTATTTCTTGTTTTCATTTGTTCCCTCTAATAGAATGTTTTTTATTATTCTTTCATTAATTATATTAATTGTATATCTCTTATTTTAAGTAGAATTATAATTCTTTTGTAATTTAGTTAATTAGTTACCTAATTTGTATCAAAAGTAAATATTATATTAATTCTTGTAATTAGGTTAATTAGTTACCTAGGTTAATTAATTGTCATTTGTGTTTTTCTTGGATATGGGGTTGGGCAGAAAGGTTATTGTTGTCATGATCCAGTTTCTGGAAAATTGTATGTGTCTCGTAATGTTTTCTTTATTGAGCATGTTCCTTTCTTTTCCATCCCACCTACCTCACATGGCATGACAAAATCTGACCTTATTGATATTGATCCCTATGATGCTGATTGCCCATCTGATTCTATATCTATATCATATGTTTCTTCTCAGTCTTCGGGCAGGTCCCATGATATTGATACTCAGCTCCCTCCTACGCCTATTTCAGAACCTCTTGTGGATCCAGATCCAGATCCACCTCGCTATCCTAAACGCACTCTGCGATCTACTCAGGTATCCGATTTTGATTATTCTTGATATGCTCCATCATTCGCTTCCTTTTTAGTTTCTATTAATTCTCTCTGTGAGCCTACCTCCTACTCTGAGGCAGCTCGTGATCCTCTTTGGCAAGAGGCTATGAATGAGGAACTGGCTGCTTTGAACAAAACTGGTACTTGGAATTTGGTTTCTCTACCGACTGGTAAGAAAACTATTGGTTCTCAATGGGTGTACAAGATTAAGACAAAGTCTGATGGTTCTATTAAGCGATATAAAGCTCGTTTAGTTACAAAGGGTTTTGCTCAAGAATATGGTATGGATTATGAAGAGACTTTTGCACCTGTTGCAAAGATGACATCTGTCCGGGTTCTTATTGCAGCGGCCTCTGTTCGTCATTGGCATATTTCACAAATGGATGTTAAAAATATTTTTTTGAATGTGGATCTTCAAGAAGAAGTCTACATGGTCCCTCCACTTGGTGTTTCACATCGTCCAGGACAAGTATGCAGGCTTAAGAAAGCTCTGTACGGTCTCAAACAAGCTCCAAGAGCTTGGTTCGACAAGTTCTCCACTGTAGTATCATCTCTTGGGTTTATTTTCAACTTTCATGATTTTGCATTATTTGTTAAATCATCCCCTGCAGGTTGTATTTTGCTTTTGTTGTATGCTGATGACATGATCATTACATGTGATGATATTGATGGTATTGCAAACCTAAAATCTATTTTATCTCGCCGTTTTGAGATGAAAGATTTAGGTCATCTACGTTACTTTTTAGGCATTGAGGTAGCTTATTCTGAGAAGGGATATATTCTCTCTCAGTCTAAGTACACTGCATATATTCTTGAGCGAGCCCGTCTCACAGATACTCGTATAGTTGACTCTCCTCTTGAGGTTAATGTTCGATATACACCTACTGACGGGGATCCTCTTCCTGATCCCACTTTATATCGTTCAGTTATAGGGAGTCTGGTGTACCTCACCATTACTCGCCCCTGACATTGCATATGATGTTCACATTGTTAGTCAGTTTGTTTGCTCTCTTACATATGTACATTGTGCTGCAGTTATGCGTATTCTTCGTTATCTTCGAGGAGTGATTTATCAGAGTCTCTTGTTTCCATCGATCTCATCATTGGAACTTCGTGCATTTTCTGATGCAGATTGGGCTGGTGACCTAACTGATCGGAAATCAACTACTGGTTATTGTGTATCTTTAGGAGATTCACTCATCTCATGAAAAAGTAAGAAACAAGATGTGGTTTCTCGCTCTTCAACTGAGGCAGATTACCGTGCTATGGCTTCTACTACGTGTGAGATTGTATGGTTACGTCGGTTATTGGTTGATATGGATGTCTCTCTTTCTTCACCAACACCGATGTACTATGATAATAAGAGTTCTATTCAGATTGAGCACAAATACGTCTTCATGAACGCATTCAAGCATATTGAGATTGATTGTCATATTATTCGATATCATCTTTAGCAACACACTCTATCCTTGCCATTTGTCTCATCTTCGATGCAACTTGCAGATTTCTTCACAAAGGCGCATACCTTAAAGCGTCACCGATTCTTTCTTGGCAAACTCTCGATGCTTCTGTCTACACCATCGCGAGTTTGAGAGGGGATATTAGCATTAACTCTTTCCCACGTTGCTTTTGTCTCACATTGGAAAAACACATTTGTATCTCATGTAATATATCCTATATAAAAGGTTTTACTTGCTTTTCTTTGACTTGCACTTTTAGCTCTCAAAAATAGTATTATTTTATTATCTTGTTATTGCTTTATAAGAATTTATGTTATGAATAAAAAACTTTCATGAATTCTATCAAACAAATAGTTCAATTGCATGTTCCCTTGCACGTGCTCATGCTTTAAGTTTTTAGATCTTCCAAAAGAATTGACGGAGACTATTGCATCCATATGCTTAGCTATCCACAAATGCGGAGTAAAGATTTAAAGTTTAAGAATTTTAAATTTAGTGTTGAATTCATCACTTGTTTCGGTTACTAAGTTTACAATTAAATATTTATACATATATTTCCTCATTATCAAGCACAATTTGAGCAGGGAGACCAACTGACAAACATACACACACATATATGATTTTGCTAATCTACTATAACTTTGTGTTTTCCTTAAATACCCTCACTTTATACTGCCAACATAATAAATATATGGACATTTTGGTCTTTTTAGCAAAATCTAAGCCCAATTCTACTTCGCCTCTTTTCTTCTCTCCTCCTCAAAGAACAAGTGAACTGGAACGTCCAAATTTTGCATAACTGATGTTCGGTAACCAAGTCAAAATTCAATGCAGCCAACTTTTCCTTTTCTAATCTTTGTGAAATTTCTTTTTTGTTTCACTCTTTTAAATTTTGAACAGTACTCCCTCCGTTCCATTTACGTGAACATATTTCTTTTTCTAATTAGTTTCAAAAGATTTAGTTCTAAAATGGAAAACAAATTCATTTTATGAGAGGATAAAGTTGTTTATGCAAGATTAAAAGTTAATCAAGATGATAATTAATCATAAAATCATTTATACTTAAGTTTTATACACTAACGCCTACAAATTAATATCACTTAAGTAGCATACTATAATTATATTAGATTTATGATAATTATTTTTTAATTAAATTAGTATCCGACTTATCATGTTTAATTAATTGTAATATTCAATCCCTAGATAATTCTTTGGGTAATATCATTTTCGGGTAAATTTTCAAAAAATTATCCTCAAGCAAAATTGCATCAACAAAATTCTCAAGTAATTATCTACGTAATATAATTCCTATAAAATAATACCTAAGCAAAATCACAACCACTAAATTCCAGGTAATTCACTAGATAATATAATTCACAAGTAACTCCCCGAGAAATTACCCCCAAGTAAAATCGCAGCAATAAAATCTTCAGGTAATTTCCTAAGTAATAAAATCTCCAAGTAAATTTCCATGAAATAATCCCCAGGTAAAATCGTAGTAACTAAATCCCCAAAATAAAACTTAGGTAATAGAATTTCCAAGTAAATCCCCAAAAAATAAGCTCTAGGTAAATCTGCAAGTATCGTTACTTGAAAAATTTCCTACGAATTCACAATTTCTTTGTTACATGCGGAACTACCTACGAAAGTGATATATGGGGATCATTTTCCACAAATAAATTCCCAAGTAAATTTATGGCGCCAAAATTATCTGCGGATTTATCTGGGAACATCATATCCGCAGGTAAATATTTTATAATTTCCGAATTTTGTAATTTTTGCATGAAAAATCACAGGAATTATCTGCGGAAAAAATCTCCAGAATAAATTCTCATGTAATTCGAGCTTTTCTAGTAGTGATATATTTTCTCAGTCTCAAATTATTTATCGTGGTTATTAAAAATAGTTGTCTCAAATTATTTATCATTTTAGAAGTTTAAGGCAATGTTAATTTTTTTTTATTTTACGCTTATTAGAATTTTATCATTAATGAAAATGACACATTAATAGAGTAAATATTTAATGAATAGTGATTATAACTTAGACATAAATAAGGATAAAATAGTCAAAAACTTCTCATTAATATTTTTTAAGTAACGTGTAAATAAAAAATGCGATAAATAATTTGAGACGGATGGAGTACGTCCTAAAATATTTATCCATTTATAAAGTCAAGATAGCATTAATTTTTTTAATTATTTTATCCTTAACATTAGTTACTTTTTAAAGTAGTCAATATTAATTAGAGTGTAACTTATTAGAGAGAAATAAGAATACTATGATAAAATATATTTTTATTTATGATTTCTTAAAAATATTAAGAGAAAAGTTAACAAGTGATATGGAAGAGGGAGTAATAAATGATACGCCATGTGTTTTACATGGAAAGAAACTAAGAAAGGACACTAATATCAATATTTGACTTCAGAAGCTCGGACGATGAAAGCGCAGTTGGCACGTAGTTCATGCGGGTCCCTTACTTTTTTGGAGGTTGTTCTGTTTCCTTAATTATTGGGTTAAGTAAATGCCACTATTCAGATGATTTAAGGTCTCTTTGATTCAGCTATGGATCCAATATTAAATCTTTCCGGCTTCATATGAGAATGAAAAACTGGAGTATTTTCGAATATAATAATTTATGGTTGATCATATTCCCAAAGCCACAATGAATGACATTTCATCGAAAAGTTTGAATTTTGAAATATTATATTACTCTCAAAATGTTCCTTCATGTGCCGACTTAAATTTTTATTTGTGGGTTAAGGATGTAATTTATTTTTTTAAAGATGGATTGCGGTGAGCTCTATTAATGTGTGATTATTTCATAAAAAAATATAGATATTGGAGAAAATATATTTCTATTTACTTAATTATCTTTTCAAAATTAAAGGTAATTTTAAAAATGCTTTAAGAAGTGCTATCTCTGGTAGATAAAAATGTCATAAATTCTTAGTTATTAGTGCTCTTTCAGTTGGTTGGTAAAGTAAAAGTGTTGAAGCACTTCCTTCTAAGGGAATTCAAACTTTAGCTTCTAAAATCCCAGAGGTTTACATTAGACATGTACCATTTCTATATCGACAGGCCTCATTTAATTGCAAGCCTACTTCTTTCTTTAGCTATTGAATCATTTGTCAACAAAATAATTAAAACATTAGTCGAATATCTACGGGAATTCCCTATAACATTTAATGCAGATGGACCTACTTCTGAACCCATTTCCCTTTCAAAAATCTATCATCACCCTATTTCTCGTCTTAGATTTTGTCTTATTTACTTTTTCTCCAACGTCAGTGCAGTATTTGAAAAGTAACTTGTATATGATCCTAAAACAAGATATTTGGCCCTTGCTTTTACATGAGAGATATTGCCTTTTGATTTCTAACAAACAACAAACAATATACCCACGGTAATCCTATAAATAGGGTTTGGTCATAAAGTGTAAGCAGATCTTAACCTAGACAAATTATTTTCGATAAACTCTCGACTCAGAATAAAGCAATAATAAAGCATATCAAGTAGGAAAAAGAAAACAGTAATTACAACAAAATAATATACTAAGCGAAGAACAAGAGACATGAAATAATACTAACAGAAATCGAAAGATAAGAAACTACAAGTAAAATACTATGACTACTACGTGCTACTACTTACTATTTTTCTATCCTAATCTGTATCCTCCATAACCTCCTATCTAGGGTCATGTCCTCAGTAAGCTGCAACTGCATCACGTCATGTGTAATCACCTCTTCCCAGTACTTCTACCTCTACCTCTCCTGAAGTCATCAATGGCCAACCTCTCACACATCCTCCGCACTAGCTAGGGCATCCGCGCATCTCTTCATCACACGCTCGAACCATCTCAGTCTCGCTTTTCGAAACTTGTCACACCCACCTTGTCTCGAATATCTTCATTTCTAATTTTATCTCACCTAGTATCCCCACACATCCACCGCAACATCCTTATTTCCACAACTTTCATCTTCTGAACGTGAGAGTTCTTGACTGACCAACGCGATGCCCATACAACATAATTGGTCTAACCACCACTCTGTAGAACATGACTGCTTTTTGATTTCTCTTCTTCCTTTGTTCGTTTGGATTTTGGCATATATGTTTTATCCGTGAGTCTTACATCATCATTACTTACTGAAAAATTACCCTAATCTCTCAGTAATATTGGTAAATTAGTGAGCTCTAGTCTAATGTAAAGAACAAGAGAGAAAAACACTCAAAGACTGGGAGAAACTTGTCCTCGGCCATGCTACATTAGGGAGAGATTAACAATAGTCGACTCATTCATTAACATGAGGATGGGTACTTGATTAAGAAAGATTGAATTGACTTGATTTAAATCTGTGTTAGTGTTACTAGTATCGAATTAAAGTATAGTGGACGCCTAAGAAATAGTAATCCGACAGTAAAGTGCAGCCCGATGCACTAAGCTTCCGCTATGCGCGGAGTCCAGAAAAGAGCCGGATCACAAGGATCTATTGTACGCAACTTTATCTCACATTTCTTCAAGAAGAGGTTATTTTCACTGCTTATATGAAATTAAAATATTAATCAGACAGTATGGAATTAAAATTGTGTCATTAACTGGGCAGGGCCCTAAACGATGAAAAAATGATTGAAATGGAAGTGACCTATCACATGCTAATGCTTTAAGCTTTAAGATCTTCCAACAGAATGTACGGCGATTATTGTATCATAAAAGCGAAGTCTCTCCCTCCCAACCTCTCCTACCTTCCTTCTGTGTAGCTAGTTATCAATAAGGTCATTATCAGGATTCCTCCCTTTATTTAATTGGAGAGATTTATGTCGAGGGTCTTATTGCTTCTCACAAGTCACGTCGTAAAATATCGCATTACAAGAACGAAATCCATTTTATCCATAAACTTCTGTTTCTTTAGCAATATAGATGGATTTAAAATTTAAATTTAGCGAATTTAATCTTTAAAACTTTTACATTACATTCATCATAGAGTTAAATTATGGGTTCAGTCATTCAGATATAATATTTTTCACTATTTTAATAGATTTTTACAATATATACCTATTCCCATATAGAAAGTTACGAGTTCATATAAATTCATGGCCAAAAGGCTACATCCGCCCCTTTGCAATCCTTTTTCCGTAAAGAAGAGAAGTTTTGGCTCACAGTTGATTCATGGAGTAGAAGCCAAGAAAAACTGAGGAAAATACAGATATCAAAATACTAGTACAACGTAAATATATATTTGAGCTCAATATTTATATTGAATTCAGTAAACAAATTTAACAGTTAAACATAAAAGCAAAAATAATACTTACATCAAAATCATGATTCATTAGTGTGCACTGGCTCGTTGCCGACAGCAAGAAAATCACGGCATGGTAGCCTTGTCTCCACGCAATGCAGCACGAACGTAACCCAAGAAAATGTTAGAGTTGTTGAACCTAATTCATCGCCGACACTATGAAGATCATACGCAGAGTATGGAACGCATAATGTAAAGTTATTTAGTGGAGGGTATTTTTAGAATTTCGGGCTTATATTATGTTCGCCCTAATTTTCGCTATATATAGACTGGGGCGCCGTTTTTCTTTCTGGGTCGAGCAAGAAAGAATTGTAAACTCAAACTCCCTATTTGATTATAGTAAAATTTGCAGCGGCAAAGTGGACATAGCTCTCGCATTGAGAGTGGACATAGCTCTCGCATTGAGAGTGAACCATCTCAGTCTCGCTTTTCGAAACTTGTCACTATAACAAGTGGTATCAGAGCGACAGGTTGTGTTGCGATTCAGAAAGGAATGGGAGGCGAAGATGGTTCTGCGCACGGCATCGGAAAATTCGATGGTACGGATTTTGCATTTTGGAGAATGCAGATTGAAGATTATTTGTACTGCAGAAAGTTTTATCAACCGCTGAGTCCGAAGCCAAAGGAGATGGATGATGCATAGTGGAATCTCCTTGACAGACAGGTTCTGGGAGTCATTCGATTGACGTTGTCGAAGAACGTTGCTCACAACGTGGCGAAGGAGAAGACCACCGCTGACATGATGAAGGTCATGTCCGACATGTATGAGAAACTTTCGACAAACAATAATGTATTTCTCATGAAGAAACTTTTTCATCTAAAGATGGAGGAAGGTGATCCTGTTGCAATGCACATGAATGAATTAAACACGATTGTCAATCAATTGTCATCTGTGAAAAATTGAGTTTGACGATGAAGTACAAATCCCTAATTTTGTTGGCGTCTCTACCGAATAATTGGGAGCTGATGAGAGCAGCAGTTAGTAATTCTGTTGGCAGTGCTAAACTGAAATTCAACGATATTAGAGATCGTATTCTTGCTGAGGAGGTTCGCATGATAGATTCTGGTGAGACATCGATGAGTTCTGCTTTGAATGTTGAGAACATAGGCATAAATTATGAAAGAAACTACAACCGAAATAAGGGCAAGTCGAAGTCAAGAAATGGTAGGAGTCAATCCAGATCGGGCGAACACTTGAGTGTTGGAATTGTGGGAAACCAGGTCACATCAAGAAGAATTGCAGGGCACCGAAGAAGGAGGACAACAAAGGGGTGGATCAATGTTGTCACGGAAGACATTGGTGATGCGATGTTGTTGTCTGTTGACAGCCCGATTGACTCTTGGGTGCTTGACTTAGGAGCGTCTTTCCACACCACCCCACATCATGATATAATGATGAATTACGTTGCTGGGAATCCCGGGAAAGTCTATTTGGCAGATGGTAAACCTTTAGACGTTGGTATTGGAGACATTAATTTGAAGATGTCAAATGGAAACGTGTGGAAGATCACAAAGGTCAAACATGTGACGGATTTGAAGCGTAATCTGATCTCAGTGAGTCAGCTTGATGATGAGGGACATGATCTTAACTTTGGTAATGGGTCTTGGAAGGTGACGAATGGTGTTATGGTGGTTGGTAGAGGTAAGAAAACTGGTACTCTTTATATGACGACGAGTTGTCGTAATATAGTTACTGTTGTTAACAACACCAAGGAGACAGAGTTGTGACATTGCAGGCTGGGGCATATAAGCGAGAAATGGATAAAGCTTCTGGTGACTAACGACATGATTCCGGAGCTGAAGTCGGTGGATCATCATATGTGTGAGAGCTGCATTCTCGGAAAACAGAAGCGAGTAAGTTTTTCAAATGCAGGTAGAGAATTGAAAGTTGAAAAGCTTAAATTGGTGCACACTGACGTATGGGGACCTGCTACTGCCCCCGCACTAGGAGGATCACATTACTACGTGATCTTCATTGATGATTTATCCAGGAAACTATGGGTCTATTTTATGAAAAATAAATCAGATGTGTTCACTGTTTTCAAAAGGTGGAAAGTCATGGTCGAGAAAGATACAAACCTCAAGTTGAGGAGCTTGAGGTCCAACAACGGTGGAGAATACATTGACGGTAACTTCAAACAGTATTGTTTTGATAATATGATCAAGATAGTAAAGACTATTCTTGGAACTCCCCAACAAAATGGAATAGCGAAAATGATGAATCGAACATTGAACAAGCGTGCATGGAGCATGAGAATACACACTGGACTGCCCAAGACATTCTGGGCAGCAGCAATTAATACCGCAACCTTCTTGATTAACATAGGATCGTCTGTTCCTTTGGGTTTCAGAATTCCAGAAGAGGCTTAGGGTGGAAAAAGGGTAAATCTTTCTTTTTTGAAAGTGTTTGGTTGCTTATCCTATGTTCATATTGATGTTACTGCTAGAAGGAAAACTTGATCCAAAATCTAAGAAGTGTTATTTTATTGGCTATGGTGACACCGAGTTTGATTATCGATTCTGGGATGACCAAAATCGAAAGATCATCCGAATCAGGGACGTCATCTTCAATGAACAGGTGTTATACAAGGACAAGTAGGAGAGTTCAGAAAGCAAAGTATCTAACAACAAGGAATCATAAATAGTTGATTTGAGAGTCTTCTCGGCACCCCGAGCTACAACAAGGTACTACTGCGGCAGAGGATAAAAGCAGCACAAGAAGAAGGCCAACAAGCAGTGATGGCGAGGTTGATGAAAATGCTGATTATGAAACAAATCAGCAGACACCGATCACATCATTACGCAAATCATCCAGGATCAGTAAGCCAGTTCACATGTTCTCTCTGTCCTTCAACTACATTCTGCTCACTGACAGAGGGGAGCCAGAATATTACGAAGAAGCGATGCAAGTTGATGAATCGATCAAGTGGGAGTTGGCAATGAAAGATGAGATGGACTCACTGTTGTCAAATCATACATGGTAGTTAGCTAAGTTACCAAACGAGAAAAAGACATTGCAGAACAAATGGGTCTACCGGATAAAAGAAGAACACGATGGAAGTAATCATTTTAAAGTGAGGCTGGTTGTGAAAGGATTTTAACAGAAAGAAGACATTGACTACACAGAGATCTTATCTCCGTAGTAAAGTTGGTGACAATCAGAACTGTTCTTGGGCTGGTAGCAAAGGAAGATATGCATCTTCTTCAATAAATGGACGTAAAAACTGCTTTTCTTCACGGTGATTTAGAGGAGGAAATCTACATGAAGCAACCTGAGGGATTTAAGGTCAAATGGAAAGATAAGCTAGTGTACAAGCTTCAAAAGAGCCTGTGCAGACTGAAATAGGCTCCAAGACAGCGGTATAAGAAGTTTGACAGCTTTATGAAGAAAGCCGAACTCTTAAGGTGAGAAGCAGATCACAGTTGTTACTTCAAGAGATTTAAAGACTCCTACATGATACTGCTCTTTTATGTTGACGACATGTTGATCGTATGAGTAGACCTACATGAGATTGATAGGCTAAAGAAGAAATTGCCAGAAGAATTTGCAATGCATATGGGATCCGCAAAGCAAATCCTCGAGATGAGAATCATCAGAAGTAAGGAAGGCCTCAAGCTCTCACAAGAAGAATACATGAAGAAGGTTCTCAAGAGGTTCAACATGGATTATGCCAAGTCAGTTAGTACTCCCTTGGCTGGACACTTTCGTTTGTCCAAAGACCAGTCGCATGTGACCAATGACGAGATGGAGCATATGGATAAGGTCTCTTATGCCTCTGCTATTGGCAGTCTTATGTACGCGATGGTATGTACGAGGCCAGACATTACACATGCAGTGGGAGTTGTTAGCAGGTTTATGAGCAATCCGAGAAAGCAAGATGTGAAGTGGATTTTCAGGTATCTGAAGGGCAGCTCAAGTTCAGCGTTGTGTTTCCGAAAGTTAGAGACATGATTGCAGGGATATGTTGATGCTGACAATGGTGGTGATGTTGATAGCAAAAAGAGCACATCTTGGTATGTTTACACCTTCGGAGGCACTGCGATTTGCTGGGTTTCAAAGTTGCAGAAGATAATAGCTCTTTCTAGATGTGATGCTGAGTACGTTGCCGTGACGGAGGCCACGAAGGAGATGATATGGCTACAATCTTTTCTGCGGGAATTGGATCAGGACCACGAGGGGAGTGTGATATACTGTGATAGCCAGAGTGCCATTCATTTGGCAAAGAACTCAGTCTACCATGCTCGCACGAAGCATATACAACTCCGGTATCATTTCATCATATGAACTTTGGAAGATGGAGTATTAGTGCTTGAGAAGATCACAGTGAGTCAGAATCCAGCAGACATGCTGACGAAGGTCGTGCCGAATGATAAACTGAAGTTGTGTGGACTTCTTGGATGATGATCGGAGTCGCCGCTACAGATGGAGACAGATGATTTAAAGTATTCTCCAAGTGGGAGATTATTGAGTTGTGGAGCATAATTCATCGCTGACACTATGAAGACCCTACGCATAGTGTGAAACATATAATGTAAGGTTATTTAGTGGATGATATTTTTGGAATTTCAAGCTTGTATTATGTTTGTCATAGTTTTCGCTATATATAGATTGTGGCGACGTTTTTCTTTCTGGGTCGAGCAAGAGAAAAAAATAAGCAAGAGAGAATTGTAAACTCAAACTCCCTATTTGATTATAGTATAATCTGCAACGGCAAAGTGGATGTTGCTCTCGCATTGAGAGTGAACCACTATAAATTTGTGTGTTATTTATTTTTTGCTTATTTAATATTTTTTTATTAGGTCGGATTTGGGACTCAAAGAAACACTTCAGGATCCTCTCGCTAACTGAAAGAGCAACTCTACTTTAACCACGTGTCGTTAACTCATGTGTCATGAAAAATCAACTGCGAGCTAAAGGAAAAAGGAGAAGCAACAAGCTGAGCTTGCTGAGTTTTTTTTTCCTTTTTACAGCTTGCCGAGTTCGATAAAATAATGAAAAAAATGATTGTTTTTAATTTATGTCATAGGAAGTGGGCATATGGTAAATCTCTTATTATGTATAATAAGGTGATATCCTGTAGGTCTCCGTGAAGTACGAGTAAGGTCTGAAGGAAATTACAGGATATGTTGTTGTTGGTTGTGGTATCCCGTCGCATGTAGGTTATAATTTTTCTAAAAGACTTTATTTTTTTATTTATTTACTTATTTGCGTCAGACAAACTAGACTAGCAATATCACGTTTAATGATCAAGGAGCCAGCCAAGTAACCATACATTCTCGACGTAAAAGCATCCACTGGAATGATTTAAAAGTAACCTCAACTACAGATTCTGATGTCCTAACAATCTTCACTGTTACAACTACTACCTAACAGTAAGCAGTTTAATAAGGCGAGTTGGTAAGTGGCAAAGTGATTGGGGTACAACCACTCCGACGTCGCGGGTTCAAATCTGTGTGGTGACAGTCTTTGCTGAAATATTGCAAGGGTTGTTGCTGGGTTCGTGTCCCGTTGGTCCTCTCCCGTGCAGGGCTGTCACTCGCGCATATCCCTCGATTTACATCCCACCTGGCCAAGGGACCTCTGGTACAGGTGGGGGTTTCGCCTTCGATACTTTCCCCTTCACAAAGTAAGCATATTAAGCTATCCTACTATGAGACATGACGTTCGGTACTTCAAATAGTAACAGAACAGTTCCTCGAAACTCATGAACTATCTGGAAACAGGACGAGGACTTGCCACCTGATATGTTTAGTTCAGATATATTATCTAATCTTATCATTATATTTTCCATATATTCATCCACAACTATTTTGCACAGACGCCGACCAAACATGCAGTCTCTTGCAATTTTATCATCATTCAAGGACAATGTAATCTCAATCAAATTCAAATCAAAACACAAGTAGCCAGAGTCTATTCCACTATGTCACTATTGTAAATCCTCCTTTCTCTTTAGGATAAAGTGGGATTGGAGAATGAACTTTGATTAATAGTAATACAAATCACTGCCATACCTTCAACGTAACTCCAGTGCCAACTAAAGTAGCTACGCCTTGGCCGGCTAGCATGATCTGTCATACATCACAAACAAAAGAGGTTATAGCCACCCAACTAAGCACATAACTGAAAAGCATTACAAGCCATCAAGAGCATGTGTTATTTGGTATTCTTACCCAAAGGGGATGCGGAACTAACGAGCTAGAACCAACTTAAGTATTCAAAATGTACATATTTCACAGAAAGATAAACTGGTTACATAAATTAACAAAGTACCAGCATCTACAAATCACAAAAGTTGGAAGAAACTTCATAGTGAGTGCAGAATTGACATATACACATGCACAAAATCTGACGGCCAACATTAGCATCAGGCATAGACTGAATCCATTCTTTAGCCCAACAAATAAATGAGGACAAGAAAGCCAACAAGTAAGAACATAAACTTGAGATTGCTATCTGTTTGCCCTTGGGCAGCATCTTGAGCATTACGAACATGTGGCCCATGATATGCAGGAGTATATCCAACAGGGTAATTTGATGTTGTAGGATACGCTGTCGGACCAGGAAATCCATGAAACTGGAAGCTGAGTAATGAAGGGAGCAATCCACCAAAACCAGCAGACATTGTAAAGTTGCCAAATCTTGCAGTTGCTGTTGGAAAAAATCCTCCCATATGACCAAATCCATGATTAGGAAGATTATTTGGTTCAGGTTGAGGAGCAGTTTCAGGTCGTTGTCCTGCAGGCCTATTAGGAATTTCAAGGCCGGGGATTGGTTTTGATCTGGGATCAGTAGAAGTCCTTCCTCTGCCATAAAGAGGAACTAATTTCTCCTCTTGAATAAGGGCCTTACAGACAGGGCATTCATGGCACTGCGAGTGAAGACGTAACCATCTATAAAGGCATGGCCAACAGTAAAGGTGACCACAGAGTGTCACAATGGGATCTTGGGCCAATTCAAAACAGATGTTGCATTCAAAATCACCAGCATCATTGTTCCCATTCCCAGAGGAAGAAGACGAGCTTTCAAATGCGCTGGTAGTTGAGTCCTGCATCCCACTCAGATATATCTGTACTGGAAACTTCAAGTTGCAAATACCCACACCTGACAAATACAAGTATTAAGGGTTGGCCAAAAAAAATGAATGGCAGATGCAAGATTAATACCAACTCAAGTTCATTTAACTACACCTCAAACATTTGATATGGCGGAGAATGAATACCACTACTTGAATACCTCAAATTGTAGAAAAAGTGCTTCCCAAGTAGACATTTTTTCCACTACAAGGAAGGAATGACTTCCCTCGCGTCATTTTCCTATACGAATATATTTATTCTTAGACTCTTACATAGTATCCTTTTTTTTTCAACTAAAAACACTACTAATAACCTACATTCCACCTTGTAGCAAGTAGACGTTTTTTCCACTACAAGGGCGAAATGACTTCCATCACGTTATTTTCCTATGCGAATATATTTATCCTTAGATTCTTACATAGCATCCTTTATTTCAACTAAAACTTAAATTGTTTTCAACCTTTAGATAAAAAAAGTCACCAAAAACACTATCCTAATACAACAAAAGACTACAAATGATATACCAAGATAAAACATTTTCCACAGGAAAAAAGTTTCTAATGGAGATGTTCTATGCTACACCTCTCTACCTCCCAAGGTAGGGGTATGTTCTGCGTACACTCTACCCTTACTATACCCTTTCCATACCCCACTTGTGGGATTACACTGGGTATGTTGTTGTATGTTTTATGCTACATCAAACATTCCTAATATGACATATCTAACTGATTTGCATAAGACTAGCAGCTTTATCAAAGGAAAATTACACGCAAAATATAGGATGAAAACCAGAACGAACCAAAAACCTCAAATTTGATCAAACCCTGTGTCACGAAAACCAATAACTAAGTTCCAATTCCAAACTATGTGAAATAGGGTATATCAATCTTCTATTAATTTCACAAATTCGAGCCCAGTTCATTCCAATACGGGCAAATTATTTGCCTATTAACCCCTCAACAACAACAGGGTAAAAACTAAAACCTACACCATCCTAATTCTGAGAAATTAAATATTTTTATGAAGAGTTGAAGAAAAGGTTTTCGATTTATATAAAAAAACAGAATAGATCAGAACAAATCACATGACATGCAAAATTGAAATATATATATAACGTACAGATTGGGAAGAAAAGCAAGGGGATTCAAAGGCAATTAAAATTAATTAATGGATCGAAGCGGTAATTGAGCCCTTCAATTAGTAGTATTGAAGAAGCATTGACTCCATCAAAGAAACATTCTTCACCCTCTCTCCCAAACTTCTTACGTATTTCCTCTCTAATTTCAGTTATACCTCGAAACGGTCAACTGGATACCGTCATTACGGCTTTTATTGGGCCGGTTGAATGAAGGGGATGTTGGACCACAGGCCCATAGTAAGGAAAATAAAAAAGAAATTTCCAAATCTATGGATAAGGGTGTTTTCTGCGGAAAGACTCCCTCTGCTACTGAAATTAAATATATTGCGTGGGTCAATTTGATTTGATTTGATTTGATTTGATTTTTATCTACTACGATTAAATAATTTATGCTGCTTGTTAAATACACAAAAGAAATCAGATAAAATATTTTTATAATTTCAAGTTTTTCTTCTCATATGAAAACTAGTTCATTTCAATTTAACTATAGTTAAGACACATTTTTTTATTTGTCATAATATCTTTCGCAAGAATTAAATAAATCGATTAACCTATTATTATGAAATAATTTATAAGTGAGCTTTTCATTATTAGACATGACAATCATTCATTTTAGTAAATCAAACAACCACCTTATATCTATATATATTTTTAAAGTTGTTTTTTACTCCTCCCCTTTGAATACATTAATGTGTTTTACGAGGTTGTTTTAGAGTCCTTATAGAGAGTTAAATAATTATGTACTATTTTTTAAGTGATCTACTTATGTAAATATATTTTGTACCCACATTGGGCTTAGGACAGTCTGAGTATTACTCATGGATGGATGAACTGCAATATTTTTGTGCGTGGTATGAAGAAGATCATTCAAAATTGTGTCATAAATCTATTGAAGGACAATAGCATCTAGGCGGGACCATAATTTCTTATCCACCGTAATGGTATCCGATGGGGACTCGGATGAAAGAATATGGTCAATCACCTCATCAGCACGATAGTGAATTTTGAATAGTTCCGCCCATGAGGTGTACTGCCCTTTCTCCATTTCAAGGGTTATGAAGATGAAGTTCTTGACGTTATTGATGGCAAGAGCGGGATGAAAGATTTGTTTTTCGGCCATAAGTTCCACTTAGAATAAAAAATAGGAGGATAATGATGTTGTGTTTTGATGAAAGTGGAGTTAGAAAAAAAAACCTAAGGAATGGATTATGCTAGCCTGGGGGGTGGATGATTGGTTCAGTATTTAGTTAGGGTTTTTAGGTTTTGGAGGAGTAGTTTAGGTTTAGTGTTTTAGGATACCTAAACCTAATTGGTTTTGGTCGAAAAACAAGTGAGAAGAAAGGTATAGAATTCAGACAAGGAGGAAAGAAAAAGAATAGTTAGGGTAAAGGATCTTTGGCTAATGGTATCATGTAAGAATTGAATTCCTTAATTATTATTCTCCCAAATATACCATATATATGCATGGATCCTATACTTGATTAATGGAAGACTATTTTAGAAGACTAATCATCTTTATCTAATTTACAAAGACTATTCTAGAAGACTAATCATATTAACCTAATTTACAAGATCCTAATTACAATTATAATAATGAGTATAATTATAATATCAATTCTAATAATGAGAAAGGTAATTATGAGATATTTTCATAATTACTCTAACAATATTTTGTATTAATGAGAAAGGTTCCATAAGGGAGATTAATACAATTCTACCGTCAATCATTAAGGAAAAGAAATTGTGAGGTATCAAACGTTTAAAGCGTGTCCTATTGAACCCTTAGGCCATTAAAATGTGAATATTACTATGTAAGAGTTCAAAGTTTTATGAAAATATTTACATCATAGAATCACTTATAAGATAATGACATGTCACAACTCTCCAACATAAGCTTTAACTGTAACCTAGTAAAAATGGCATGGTAACCAACTTTGCATAATTGCTTGTATACAAAATAATACAGAGTAATAGCACGTGGTAACATAATAAATCAACATGAAATGAACACGATCAATGCATGTTATTAGTAATATACAAATAAAAACTCACCAGAAAATAAGAGTCTTGAAATAACTAGAGCATTGACTATGATAATTATTTGAAAGATCAACGGGATATCCTAAAATATTTAATTATAAGGAATAAAAATCATACTCCCTCCATCTCAAATTATTTGTCATTTTTCGGATCTACGTTCCTTAAATTTTTTTAATTATGAGGGATATTTGACCTACTTTACCCTTATATTTATGTCTAATATATGATCTCTCAATTAAATATTTACTCTATTTATGTATTATCTTCATTAATAATAAAAGATAAAATAATTGAAAAAATAATTAATTATATTTAAATTTCTAAAAATAATTTCGATAAATAATTTGAGAGCAACGGAGTATCTTAAATGAGTTAAAAATAGTAAAAAAAAAGTGTAAAAAGGGCCAGGCTTTGGTATCCAACCTGTATATGTCGGTCCTAGCTTCTTTTCTGGTTTATATATAAGAGCACAAAATTTCATAACACCCAGTCATTTTCCACCAAACCTTTCACTCATAGCCCCATCAAGGAGCTACTACTAGTATAGCAGTGACACACATTGCATTTCATTGAAAATATTTTCTAAACTGGTTATAATTGCAACTGTTCGATGATTCAGAAAATGCGGTATTACCTCTCCGAGCACCCTTCCGTTGTAAATTTTCGTTGGAGCCATAGCCAATCATGGGGCAACACATGGTCGTTCCTCTTCACCTCCATCGCAGCTTATGTCCTCTTCTCCATCTTCCTCCACGTCCTCCTCCTCCTCCTCTTCCGCCACCGCCGTCCTCTCCCTCTTGGCCCAATCCCCGCCGTGCACTCCCTCTCTATGGTCCTAATTTCCCTCACTATCTTCGCCGGAATCCTCCTCTCCGCCGCCGCTGAAATCCGAGAAACTCGCTGGTTCTGGCGGCGTAACAAAACCACTCCATTTCAATGGCTTCTCTGTTTCCCTCTAGGCACGCGCCCTTCTGGTCGCGTCTTCTTTTGGTCGTACATTTTCTACCTCTCTCGCTTCCTCCATACAGTACGTACTTACTTCACCATTATCCAACGTCGAAAACTAGCCTTCTTTCAACTTTTCAACCATTCCATTCTCATATTTATGTCATTTCTGTGGATCGAATTCTCGCAGTCTTTTCAAGTGCTAGCAATACTATTTACTACGTTGTTATATTCTGTTGTGTACGGTTACAGATTTTGGACCGCGATTGGATTGCCAAGCGCGTGCTTTCCGTTTGTTGTGAGTTGTCAGATTATGTTACTGGCATGCAACGTTGTGTGCCACGTTGGAGTGTTGTTGCTTCATTTTATGAAAGGTGGGTGTAATGGAATTGAGGCGTGGGTTTTCAATTCTGTGCTCAATGCTGCTATACTTTTCTTGTTCCTCAACTTTTATGTGAAGGTGCTCTTGAGAGATAGGAAGGTTGAAGAGAAGAGACTGAAAATGAAGACTCTGTGAAGAACAAGGATATTTGAAGTCCAGCCAACTTGTTTGCCTGTTTTTTTTTACAAAATTTTGCATTTAAGTTTTTTCAGCTGGATTGTAAATTTCTGTTAAAGGAATCGAGTACGTTACAGTTACGACTTACAAGTAGTATATGTATAATACAGTAAAAATTGATACAGCTATCAGAATTTGCCGTCAATGATTTGTTGAAAATGAAACACTCTCACAAATAACTTTTATTCAGACTCAAACAAATATTACAAGAGCACTCTCACTCAATAACAAGATACTACAACTCACTCTTATAAGATTTGTTTCTTCACTCACTTAGAAGCTCTTAATTTTTCTTGATACCTAAACTAAAATGGGAAAAATTATTTATACTACTTAAGAACAATCATACACCACACAAATAAACTAATAAAAAATTACAATAACCATACACCTCATTCTTCTCCATCCTTCTAACAATATTTGAAATTACCAAATGATTTACATGCATAATTAACACACCCTAGAAGATTCTAGATAGAATGCTTGTAGTTTTGGACCTTGATTATGGACTTGGACTCCAATTTAATTGGGTTTGGGTTTGGGATCCCATAATGGATCAAGTTTATGATCCAACACCCCCACCCCCCCCTTAAGCTTGATCTTGTGACTCCTAGTAAGTTCCTTAATCTTATGAAGTCTTCGCTTGTCAGTGGCTTAGTAAAAATATCGGCAACTTGATCTTGTGTCTTCACATATTCAACTTGCACATCCTTTCTTGCAACACACTCCCTTATATAGTGGTAGCGAATATCGATGTGCTTGCTTCGATCATGGAATACTGGTTTCTTTGCTAAGACAATGGCTGACTTGTTGTCGATACAAACCTTGGTAGTCTCTTCTTGTATCAATCATATCTCCTTCAATAGATTTCAAAGCCAAATTGCATGAAAAACGCATGAGGTAGCATCAACATATTCTGCTTCACAAGTGGACAATGTGACAATCAGTTGTTTCTTTGACATCCATGTGAAAGCAGTATCTCCCATGAAAAATACGAATCCAGTAGTGCTCCTTCGATTATCTATGTATCCACCCCAATCACTATCGCTATATCCAACAAGCTTGTAATAATTAGAAACTGAATAGAACAAGCCAAAGTCAATTGTACCTTTCAGATAGCAAAAAATTCTCTTTGCGGCTTTAAAATGGGTAGTTGTTAGAGATTCCATGTAACGACTAACCAATCCAATTGCGTGAAGAATATCGGGCCTCGTGCAAGTTAGATATCGAAGACTTCCCACCAAACTTTTGAAGAATGTTGGATCTACACTTTCGCCTTCTTCATGTTTGGACATCTTGATTTCGTATTCCGTCGGTGTGCTTATCGGCTTACAGTTCTCCATCTTGAACTTCTTCAGGATCTCCTTTGCATAGTTTTTCTGTGAAATGAAAATTTCATCCTTTTGTTGCTTAACTTCAATGCCAAGATAGTATGCCATGAGCCCCATGTCTGTCATCTCGAATTCTTTCATCATTACTTCCTTGAATTCTTTGAACATGCTTGGATTGCTTTCGGTGAAGATCAAATCGTCCACGTAGAGGCACACGATCAAAATATCTCCAACTTTGATCTTGATATATAGAGCATGCTCGTAGGGACATTTGTTGAAGCCATTTTCTTGGAAGTACTTGTCGATTCGGCTATTCCATGCCCTTGGTGCTTGTTTTATCCCGTAAAGAGCCTTCTTCAACTTCAACACCTTATCTTCATGGCCTTTGACTTCGTACCCTGATGATTGTTGAATGTAGACTTCCTCTTTAAGAACTCCATTTAGGAAGACAGACTTTACATCCATCTGCTGTATCTCTCACTTATTTTGAGCTGCCAAAGAAGTGATTAGTTTGATAGACTCCAATCGAGCAACAAGAGCAAATACCTCATCATAGTCAATTCCAGCCTTTTGACTATAACCTTTAGCAGCTAGCCTCGCCATGTGCCTTTCAATCTCTCCCTTAGCGTTTTGCTTTGTTTTGTACACCCATTTGACACCTATCGCCTTGTGCCCCTTGGGAAGTGAGGTAAGTTCCCATGTGTCATTCTTCTCAATGGCCTTGATTTCTTCATCCATCGCATCTCTCCACTTATTTTCTTGTACTGCTTCTTGAAAGCTCACTGGTTCACAATCGACAAATAGACAAAATAATGTAAGATTATCTTGTCGTTCAGTTACCTCATAGAGATCTCTAAGATTTCTTGTACGTTGCACAACTCTTTCACTTTGACTCCCACTTGACGATGACGAAGGTGATGAGTCTTCTTGAGTGGTTGATATTGGTGAAGTGGGTGGAGTTGCAAGGTCTTGTTGAGGTTCACCTAGTTGCTCCCTAATTATCTGCTCATCTTCTTCAAACTGAGGAAAGAAATTAAAGTCATTTGCATGAGAGTTAAAATCTCATTCTCCTTCTTCGTTGAATACCACATCTCGACTAATCACAATCTTCTTATTGTCTGGATTGTACAACTTGTAGCCCTTCGAATTAGCATCATAGCTGATGAAGATAAAACACTCACTTTTATCATCAAGTTTCGTTCTTCTCTCGTCTGGTACATGAACATGGGTTGTACTCCAAAGGTTCTCAGGTGGGAAATGTCATGCTTTCTTCCACTCCATGCCTCTTGCGGTGTCTTTCCCCATATACTTATTGTTGGAGATCGATTTGATAAGTAGACTGCACACGCTACTACTTCGGCCCAAAACTCCTTGGGAAGTTTCTTACTTTTGAGCATGTTTCGTGTCATGTCGAGGATTGTTCTGTTCTTTCTTTCTGTCATGCCATTTTGCTGGGGGGATCTAGGAACTGTCATTGGTCGACGAATTCCATTTGTTTCACGTAACTCTTGAAACTCCCTGGAAATAAATTCTCCACTTCAGTCGGATCTCATGGCTTTGTTCTTTTACCATTTTCTCTCTCCATTGTAGCTTTGAACTTCTTGAAAACTTTGAAAACTTCTGACTTCAGTTTCAAGAAATATACACAGGTTTTTTTGAAAAATCATCAATGAAGAGAAGAAAATAGTTACTATTACCGAGAGAGTTAGGCTTGATTGGACTACACACGTCAGTATGGATGAGCTCGAGTGGCTTCTTGGCTCTTGACTCTGACTCCTTTGGAAAGCTTTTCCTAAATTTCTTTCCGACTAGACACCCTTCACAAAGTTGGTCAGGATGGTTGATGCGAGGTAGTCCCTTCACCATCTCCTTCTTAGATAGCAGCTCTAGACCTCCAAAATTGAGATGCCTAAATCGAAGATTCCAAAGCCATGATGCATCTCTGTGGCAAACTTTCAGGCACTTTGCAACATCGTTTTGTATGTTGATCAGGAACATTCTATTCTTTGACTTTGACACTTTAGCAATGAAGTTATTCTTATCATATTTTATAGAAAGATTATAATCCTTCTGTGAATATCATAACCTTTATCTAACAGTTGTCCTAAACTCAAGATGTTACTTTTCATATTAGGCACATAGTAGACATTGGAAATAAATTGATGTCTCTCATCTTTCAAACGGATAAGGATGTTACCTCTCCATTTCACTGCTATTGTGGAATCATCTCCAAATGAAACATTTCCGCTTACTGACTCGTCTAGCTTCACGAACATGTCTTTCTTTCCACATATGTGATTGTTTGCACCATTGTCAAGGTACCATGAATTTGCTTGGCCACCATCAATTTCCTTTCGTGCTAGAAGAAGAGTTTCTTTGCTATCTGTTTTCTCCTCCATGTAGTTGGCCTTCTTCTCAATTTTGTTGTTGGGAGCTCTACATTCTGAAGCATAATGCCCAAACTTCTGACAATTATAGCATCGAACTTGAGATTTGTCATACCTTGAGTTCGAATTGATTCTTCTACGACCTCGTATTGAGCTTTCTTCTTCACTCATAGTTGTTGTTGGAATTGTTGTTGTTGGAATTCCAACCTCGTCCACGACTGCGACTTCCACCTCGTAAATGGTCTCTACCTCTACCTCGGCCTCGGCCACGTTGGTTTCTATCATTGACTTGACTTTCATGCATATCCTTGAGTTGCAGCTTGATGAGTTGCTCAGTAAACCCTTGCTTCTTCTTATGCTTCTCTTTGTATGCTTGCAATGATCGTTGGAGTTGCTCAATCGTCATTTCTTCCAAGTCTTTAGTTTTTTCAATCGTCACAACGATGTGCTCAAATTTGGGATCCAATGAACGGATTATCTTCTCTATTATCCTCACATCTTCTAACTTTTCACCATTTCTTTTCAATTGATTAGAAACAACTACTACTCTTGAGAAATAATTCGAAATAGACTCAGATACTTTCATGTGTAAGGATTCGAATTCACCTCTTAATGTTTGGAGATAGTCCTTTTTCCCTTACTCAGATCCTTCGTAAGAGGTTTGTAGCTTCTCCCACGCTTCCTTGGCAGAGCTTGCACTCGAAATCTTTTCAAAGCCATCATCATCTAATGTTTGGTAGATGAGGTAGATGGCCTTCTTGTCTCTCTTTCTTGAATCCTTGGAAGTTGTCTTTTATCTGGTGTAAGAATAGCAAAAAGCAGCAGCATCTGCATGCTCATTATAGCATTTCTCTATGATATCCCACACATCTTGTGATCCAAGAAGTGCATTCATTTCGATACTCCAATTGTCGTAGTTGTTGTTGTTGAGTGTCGGGACTTGGAATGGTGCCATACCATTTGTCATATCTCTCAATATAATGAGAATTTGCAAAATCCGATTGTGCAGATGAATCCGGAACGCCGAAAGACTTTGGGAGGGACCTGGTCAAATTTTCAATTTTCGATAAACGGTCAAAGTCAACCCTAACATGGTCAATGGTCAACGACTTTGATGGCTCAGTCAACTCGGCTTGGACGGCTCAGTCAAGCGGCTTGGTCAACAGGCTTACGGCTTGGTCAACTCGGCTCCAACTCGGCTGACTCGGCTAAATTAGGTTTTCTGGCAGCACTCTTCCGGTGGCGCGAGGCGGCGCGTCTGAACTACAATCTAGGAGATTCTGGTAGCATCGGATTCCTATCGTCTAGACATTCGATTTGATATGCAATAGTGTATACTTTCAAATTGGCTCTGATACCACTATGTTGAAAATGAAACACTCTCACAAATAACTTTTATTCAGACTCAAACAAATATTACAAGAGCACTCTCACTCAAGAACAAGTTACTACAACTCGCTCTTATAAGACTTTGCTTCTTCACTCACTTAGAAGCTCTTAATTTTTTTTGATACCTAAACTAAAATGGGAAGGGGTATTTATACTACTTAACTCATACACCACACAAATAAACTAATAAAAAAATTACAATGACCATACACCTCATTTTTCTCCATCCTTCTAACAATATTTTAAATTACCAAATGATTCACATGCATAATTAACACACCCTAAAAGATTCTAGATAGAAGATTTGTAATTTTTGACCTTGATTATGAAATTGAACTCCAATTTGTTTGGATTTGGACTCCCATAATGGTTCAAGTTTATTATACAACATGATTGAAGTAGTGATATTTGGATGGCCGAATCATGACAAAGTCATTTCACGCATGGTCAATTGCTTCCCCTTTTAGTTATACAGTAGGAATTTTTTGGCTGTTTTTTGGGAAGTCAAAAATACATTTTAAAAAAAAAAAGTTATTTCTATAAAAGTTATTTTTAATTAGAATAGAGTCTTAAGATAAATTGATGCTCTAATTATTGAGATATCACATTTTTAATATTTAATTCTATCTTAACATTGATATTAGTAAAAATGTTTTAAAAATTAATTAACCAAATACAAATTACTACTATTTCAAAAGTAAGTTTAAAAAATCACTTATGAACAACAACAACACACCAAGTCAAAAATCACTTATGGAAAAAAGTAATTTTAAAATAAGCGAATTTTAAAAACTTGACCAAAATAACTATTGGAGTAATTCTTACATGACTTTTCCGTAAATCACTGTCAAATGATATTTATAGTTAATTACCAATCTAGATGAAAACTTTGCTCACTGGGTTACTTTAATTTCTTATTAACTTTCTAGCTATAGCTAATTTTTCTGATAATACGAGTGTTATTTTAGGAGGGGAAACTTGAGGATCTTTTTTTTAGTAAGGTTGAGGACTTATATATATTATAGCTGTGCGCCCATCGAATATGTATGAATTTTGATAAGGTTATATAACTGTGAGTATCTTGGGTCTATATTAGGGGTGGCCAGTGGGCCGGATTCAGGGAGGGGCTGGGTGGGTCCCGGTAGGCTGGGTGGGTCCCGGTAGGATGGGACTCGACAGGACGGGGGGACCGGTCCTCAAGCGGGATTGGTGGATCGGGATTGGCGGGATCCGCCGATTCCCGTTCCGTTTTCGGTCCCGTCGGAAAATGGGACCGGTCTTATCGGCCGGGGTGGGTCGAGATTGGATTTTCCGATTATTTTGTTTGCACTTAATTTTAAAAAATAACATATATAAACACCTCAATAATTAAACAAGATAGTATAATAAAAACATCTCATGTTTGTTTTTGTGCCTCTTATATTATTTAATAGAAATATGATTTTTTTGTAATACAATTGTACGCGCCCATTTTCGACCTTGCTCGGGTCAAAGCGGAGCACGGACGTATGGGGTAATTCCTGGGTAAAAAGGGTTGAGGAGTCGCCACCTAATTATTTTTTACGGTGAATTAGGACACCTAAATATTTAAACTAAGTGCTGCAGTGTAAACTCCAATTTTAAGGTCTGCGAAACTAGTGAGATCCTAGGTAAGGGTTCTTTATTATCCTAAAGGGAAGGGGTTAGGCATCCTTTAAGATCCGCTAACTTGCGGTTATCCGGTAAAACTCAGATTTAATTATTGCTAGAAAAATACATGTTTTACAAGTATAATAAAAAAAGATGTTTTGCAAATGTGATGCATTTTATATAAGTAAATATGATGCATTTTATACAAATACGTATTCGGATGACATAAAAGAAAGATACATGTAAAGTTTTTAGAAAAACATGCATTTGTGACAATAAATTCTTTATAATGCCAAAGAAGCGAATCTTTCAAAAATCAACAAGTTGCAAAAATAATAATAAAAAGATAAGCTTATTTTGTACAATTTAATTGAAGCAAATAAAGATGACAAGAGTTGTTTTAAAATTTTGAATAAGCGTGACGAGCCTAAAATAAATAAACTAGCGAAGGATTTCTAAGTTTGCGAGCCTACAAATAAATAAGCTAGCGACGGGTTTCAAATCTTAAACTAACCTATGAATAAATCCTAAGTTTGCCTATTCTAAGCATTTCAATAATTACATAAGTGCGATAAATAATATTACAATACAAAGCGAAATAAAAGTGAATTAAAGAAAGAAATAAATAAACTCAGGAATATTTGTCGTTATTTACTCTAATCACGCAAGCTGTTAAGAACAAGCGGTTAGAAACATTTAAACACAAATAACTTCATATCCGTATTCAAAGCAGTGAATGTTTTGATCGCGGAGGCTCAGACTTAAATTTTGAAAAGAACATTCCAATCACGTCGTGGTGCAAACATATGACTAATATAGTTTATTTTTGATTGCCTCGCCTACTAAACGTGTTGGTCTCTCGGGTGGAATAAAAGATCACTATAATCACGTCGTAGGCTGCGAATATATAACTTGTTGGTTATTTTAGTCACCTCGCCTACTAAACATGTTGATCTCGGATAAAGGTTTAAGTCTTCATCCTTGCCCGAAGTTATATTTAGTCTTTGCAAGCGTATGTAGGCCTCAAAATCGGCGGATATTTTTCATCGGCCCGGTGTAGTATCGTGTTCAAATCGGTAAAAATAAAATTGGAAACGATGCAGCGGTAGTAAGCGAGAAGCGATGCGGTAGCTGATATCGGTGTGATAGCGATGCTTGATGCGATAGCGGTAACCAGCTATGATAGCGATAGCGATGCGATGGCGATGCTTGATGCGATGATGCGATGATGCGAAGCGATGGCTTGATGGCGGTAGCGATGGCGATAGCGATGCGATAGCGATGGCGATGGCGGTAACGATGGCTTGATAAGTGGCGATGCGATGAGCGATGCGCGGTAGCGATAGCGGTAGCGATAGCGATAGCGATGCTTGATGGCGATGCGATATGCGATGAGCGATGCGATGGCGATGCTTGATAGCGATGGCGATAGCGATAACGATAGCGATGAGCGATGGCGATGGCGGTAACGATGCGCGATAAGTGAAGCGATGGCGATGCGATGGCGGTAGCGATATGATAGCGATAACGATGGCGATAGCGATGGCGGTAACGATGGCGATAAGTAGCGATGGCGATGGCGATGAGCAGCAGTTTCGAAAATGACGCGGTGTCTAGTTTTAAAAGCGATAAAGCGATGAAACGGTAATTTTAATCTTTAAAGCAGGCGAAATAAAGCGGTGTTGGAGAAATGCGGTGTCTAGTTTAAGACAGGTAAAAAATGATAAAGCGATAAAACCGTAATCTGCAGCGGGAGTAAAGCGAAGCGAAAAAAGCGCGACAGACGCGATATTTATTCAAGCTTGATAAAAGCGATAATATGAAACCAGAAGCGTCTCAGAAGATGGGCGCAATATTGGTTTGGATCAATAAGACAACAAAGGGAATGCGGTATTAATTCAATCAATAACATAATAATAGTGCCAAGGAAGCAGACGGTAGTGATTTAAAATACGGGCAGAGTTACGAAGTGCGGAAATATTCAAATCGGTCGCCCGGCTTCGGTCGATGATTCAAACCGAAATCGATTTGAGCACCAATTTCGGATAACCAAGAACAAGAATATGAAATGCAAGGATTACGAAAAATATTACCCAAACCGGTCGACCGACCGTCGCCGACCGACGGATCGGTGTTTCAACCCTGATCGATTTCAACACCAAATTCGGATAACCAATAACAAGAATATGAAATGCAAGAGTTACGAAAATAATGATCAAATCGGTCGACTGACCCGTCATTGATCTGACCGGATCGGCGATCCAAACTTGAAGTCGATTTGACCAATTTGATAACCAAGAACAAGAATATGAAATGCAAGAATTACGAAAATGTTGCCAAACCGGTCGACGGGCAAATCGATGTTCCGACCGAATTGGAGTTTCAACCGGAATCAAACAATTTTGTCAATTTGGATAACCAAAGATGACAACAAGACAATGTAGGAAAATTGAAAAATCTAAACCGGTCGACCCGGCCGTCGATGGACTGACCAAATCGGTGATCCAAACAAATCTTACACCAAATTCGGATAACCAACATACATAAACATGAAATGCAAGAATTACGAAAATGTTACCCAAACCGGTCGACGGGCCAGGTCGATGTTTGACCGAATTGGAGTTTCAACGAGGAATCAAACAATTTCGTCAATTTAGGATAACCAAAGATAACAACAAAGACAATGTAGAAAAATGGAAAAATCTAAACTGTCGACCAGGCCGATCGATGTTTGAAACCAAATCGGTGAAAAAAATCGAGAGAAATCAAAGGGGATGACAAACCTTTTAGGACTTGATTCTTGGAACAACAACGAAGCCAAATACTCTCAAATCAAGAACACAACAAAATATGTATGTATATATTGAATAATCTTAGAAAATCCTTAGAAAGTCTATTTTTCTTGTCAGAAAATCCTCCTCCCAAATGAAGAACAATCATGGGGTATTTATAGGTGGATTCCCCCAAAAATCGAGTTTGAATTTTGAATTAAAGGCAAAAAATCAAATTGGAGCGGATTTTAGGGGTATGGGTTGGACGAAATGATGGGAGGGTGTGGGGGTGTCGGGGAGTGGGTGGTGGCGGCGAGGTGGCCGGTCGGGCATGGGGGTATGGGGCATCGGCGATTTGAGGTTGAAGGAGGTTTAGGTTTGATTTTTTTTTGGTTCGTTTTGGGGTTTTGGGGAATTAAAGGGGTTGAAATTTGGTGGAGTTATGGGTCGGGTGAGGTAGGTTCGGGTGTGGTAGGGGATAAAAAGGGAGTAAGGGATTTGGGCTTGAATTTGGACCAGGTTCACGGGTTTGGGGGAATTAAAAGGGTAAGGGATTTGGGCTTAGAATTTGGACCAGGATTCTGGGTTTGGGGGAATTAAAGGGGTTGGGCGATGGGTTTAATTTAATTGGGAGTGGGCTTGTGGTGTTGGGTTTAAGAAAAAGGGGAGTTGGGCTTGATTTTGGGATTTTTGTTTTGTGGGTTGTGGGAATTTAATTTGGGGATTGGGCTTTGGACGAAAAATGGGTTTTAATTTAGGTTGGGTAGAAATTGTATTGGGTTAGGAATTGAAAAATATAAAGGGTTTAATATTAAAATATATTATATATATATATATATATATTTTGTAAAAGATGTGAATTATTTAAAATAACATAACGACGTGATAATAATAAAAATATAATATTTATGAAATGCTTAGCGCTTAATAAAAGGGAAATGCAATGCAATTTTGCGAGAATAAAAATAATATATAAAATTTGGATAACTTATGATTTTTATAAAAATGCAAATGATATAAAATATGCGAACAATAATAATAATATGAAGATACACACATATATGCCTATATTTTAAAATTATTTTAAAAGTGTCAAAAATATAAAAAATTACGAAAAAAATCATAAAAGATGGGACAAAATTGGGTGTCAGCAGATGCCCCTCTTTGGGCGGAGGCGATGAAAGAGTTTTCGGCCAAAGAAAGTTAACTGAGTAGCCAATTTTGCCTGATCCTCTGGGCGCATGGTAAGAAATAGAATCCCGAGGGTATAGAAGTTGCAAAAAAAAAAAAAAAAAAAAAAAAAAAGATGGTGCACATTCAAGAAACAATGCCCAAAGGTGTCGACTTAGGATGACAGTTTGATGGTTCTGAAGTTAATGGGAAAGAAGCGGATCGGCGTTAAAGTAGGTCGTTTGACCAAATTGCCTTTGTTATTTGTGAGATATAGTTCCATGTTATCTTTGAGAGCTCCTGCCGATTCAATTCTGTGGACGAGCTAAGATAAAAGTTAGTGTATAACTTGATTGCATAAGATATGTATGTGAGAATATGACTTTGTAAGTTGAAATGATGTCGTTGCTTAATGTTGTCTGGATGATGGCGTTGGCGGGCGCTGTTTACACTTTAAAATAAAGTACCCGCATTAGAAGGTGGCGCTGATTTAAAACATACCCGCATTAGAAGGTGGGCGCTGTTGAAATTTAAATACCGCGTTAGAAGGTGGGCGCTGTTGAAATTTAAATACCGCGTTAGAAGGTGGGCGCTGATTTAAAACATACCGCGTTAGAAGGTGGGCGCTGATTTAAAACATACCGCGTTAGAAGGTGGGCGCTGATTTAAAACATACCGCGTTAGAAGGTGGGCGCTGGTGAAATTTAAATACCGCGTTAGAAGGTGGGCGCTCGAAATTTAAATACCCGCATTAGAGGTGGGCGCTGATCAAATTTAAATACCGCGTTAGAAGGTGGGCGCTGATTTAAAACATACCGCGTTAGAAGGTGGTGCGCTGATTTAAAACATACCGCGTTAGAAGGTGGGCGCTGATTTAAAACATACCCGCGTTAGAAGGTGGGCGCTGATTTAAAACATACCGCGTTAGAAGGTGGGCGCTGAAATTTAAATACCGCGTTAGGAGGTGGGCGCTGAAATTTAAAATACCCGCGTTAGAAGGTGGGCGCTGATTTAAAACATACCGCGTTAGAAGGTGGCGCTGATTTAAAACATACCGCGTTAGAAGGTGGGCGCTGATTTAAAACATACCGCGTTAGAAGGTGGGTGCTGGTGAAATTTAAATACCGCGTTAGGAGGTGGGCGCGGTGAAATTTAAAATACGCGTTAGAAGGTGGGCGCTGGTGAAATTTAAATACCCGCGTTAGAAGGTGGGCGCTGATGAAATTTAAATACCCGCGTTAGAAGGTGGGCGCTGATTTAAAACATACCGATTAGAAGGTGGGCGCTGATTTAAAACATACCCGCGTTAGAAGGTGGCGCTGATGAAATTTAAATACCGCGTTAGGAGGTGGGCGCTGTTGAAATTTAAATACCGCGATTAGAAGGTGGGCGCTGTTGAAATTTAAATACGCGTTAGAAGGTGGGCGCTGATTTAAAACATACCGCGTTAGAAGGTGGGCGCTGATTTAAAACATACCCGCATTAGAAGGTGGGCGCTGATTTAAAACATACCGCGTTAGAAGGTGGGCGCTGTTGAAATTTAAATACCCGCGTTAGGAGGTGGGCGCTGGTGAAATTTAAATACCGCGCATTAGAAGGTGGGCGCTGATTTAAAAGTAGTGTAAAGTGGGGTCTTATTGCCATGCCATGATAGTTAATGTGGGGACATAAGCGATGCAAAAGTTGAGTAGATGAGAATCGACCACTGTAAGTCGAAATACCGTTCTTTCCGTGGACACAACACGGTTGGGAACATGTAGTTTAGCATGGCGTCTTTGTACAATCTCCAAACAGGAAAGTGATTCTTGTAGTGAGTTGCGATCACGGAGGCCACTTGCGAATCTGCTCATAAATGTTGCGACTTCCTGCTTTGTTTCGACTGAAGAACACGTACTCAAATAAATTTATGAGTTTTGGGGGGGAGTTGATTCGCGTTGACTTTGTAGCCGGTCTTGGTATTTGCATGTCACGCTAATTCGGACTGTAGCCCCTCTACAGTTCCGTATTGGATAGCCATTCTGAAAACATTTGTTGAAAACAATTTGTTTGTAACAAGTATGCATATCGATAAAAATTACGTTGAACTTTAATGAAAATGTTTGTTGAAAATAATTTGCTTGTAAGAAAGTATGCATATGTACAAATGTCTGCCGGCGGTGACACGCAGTGATGAAACAAAACAAGCGTCTTATCCAAAAATTCTTACGGTGAAGACTTAGTTTGCCGATGGTTTTCCATGTTTATCGGCGTCCTCTGGCGATGATCCCTTAAAAATGCCCGATGTCGATATATGAGAATAGCGATCTTTTGAATGGACAACCGAGTCTTGTGTAGATTTCTTGCACCTTACTATCGGGGTGATCGGATGGAGTGCATTTTGCCTTTTGTGAGATGAAGGAGAAAATATTTCCTAATGGTGGGACCGAAGCCGATTTAGGCGCCTCGTATCCCAGGAGGGAATCAGGTCATGGCGTAGTTCATTACAAGCAAAGGGGATTGTAAGGATTTTCTAAAATGGGGCCAAGCCGATGTGGCCGCCTCGTATCCCGCCGAGGAATCGAGGTCATAACGTAGTTCATGTTACAAAGAAATGTGTTTACGGGAAATTTGCCATCTCGGAAGCGGAACCCGACATGGGTTCTTTGCGTATCACTTTGGAGCGCAATTTTACAACACAAGAAATGCATTACAGAAAAATCCTAAATGTAGTATCTTTTCACGCATCTGCGTTGATAGCTTTGGCCATACTTCACCGTCCATTTCAGCTAGGATTAACGCTCCTCGGTCAACACCGGTGAACCATATAAGGCCACTTGCGATTAGGTGCGAATTTTCCTTTAGCTTCATTTTGGTGAGGGAATATTCGTTTTAGCACCAATTGCCGGTTCGAAAGTCCTTGGTTTTACTTTCTGTTGAAAGCTTTGGCCATTCTGTTTTGATAAAGTTGTCCGTGGCGGTGCGTTCAATCGCTTTTCATCAATCGGCATCAATTGTTCGTACCGATTACGTATCCATTTAAGCCGTTATTTCGGCTTCTTGGATAATTCTTAAAGATGGTATTTCCACCTGCTGGTAACACGACCACATTCCATAGACCAATAGATACGGCGTTGCCCGGTAGAAGTCCTGGCGTAGTGCGATATCCCAAAAGTGCAAAGCGGATGCTCGTACGGTGCTTGTAATTATCAATCATCTTTCGTAGTATTCTTTTGATGTTTTTGTTGGTTGCTTATTGCTCCGTTCATTTGAGGTCGATGCGAGTGGAATTGCGGTGAGTGATCTTAAACTTCTCGCATATCTCATTCATCGATTCTTTGTTGAGATTAGCCCCATTATGCGTTATAATCGACTCGGGGATTCCAAATCGACAAATGATGTTATTGCGGACAAAATCAACTACCACTTTCTTTATTCTTGACTTGTGGGGCGATGCTTCTACCCACTTTGTGAAATAGTCAATTGCCACTAGAATAAATCTGTGTCCATTTGATGCGGCCAGGTTCAATAGGGCCAATGACATCCATGCCCCAGCTGCGAATGGCCAAGGAGAGCTCGTCACATTGAGTTCGTTGGGGGTACCTTGATTAGATCACCATGAATCGACATCGATGGCATCTTTGCGAAGTGGATGCAATCTGTTTCCATGGTCATCCAAAAGTATCTGCTCTTAGAATCTTTTTGCCAAAGTGAAGCCATTCATATGAGGCCCGCGTGCCTCCGTGTATCTCTTCAACTAAGCGCTTGCCTCTCGAGCATCAACACATCTTAACAAACCGAGATCTGGAGTCCTCAGATAAAGGATTTCTCAGTTTAGGAAGAAATGGTTTGCTAACCTCCTAAGTGTCCTTTTTGTATCTTGGTTATGCCTTACGGATATTCACCTATATTGAGATATCTCTTAATGTCGTGGTACCAAGGCTTTCCATCCAACTCTCCATCTATGTTGAAACAATATGCCGGTGATCAGATAAGCTCACCTTGATAGGATCAATGTAGTTCTTATCTGGATGTTGAATCATGGAGGGCGGTGTTGCCGAGCATCGGCGAACTTCGTTTTGAGTTCGTGGGATATGCTTGAATTCTATCTTCTTTGAATTTTTGCATAATTCCTTCACGCAATGCGGTAAGGAAGTATCTTCCCGTTCTTGGTCGCCCGTTCGCCTTGTACACGATGAATCAATAAGTCTGAATCACCTATAACGGAGTTCTTGAATGTTCATATCAGCGGCCATTCTAAGTCCAGTACACAAGCTTCATATTCCGCCATATTGTTGGTGCATGGAAATCGGAGTTTTGCCGAAGTGGGTAGTGTTGACTGATTACGAAATCAAAGCGCTCCAATACCAACCCCTTTGAAGTTTGCGACTCAGTCGAAGAACATTCTCCAACCCGGGTATTCTTCTGAGATGTCTTCTCCAACAAACAGTACCTCCTCGTCCGGAAAATAAGTCCGGAGAGGCATGTATTCTTCATCCACGGGATTTTCAGCAAGATGGTCGGCTAGTGCTTGTCCTTTGATAGCCTTTTGGGTGACATATATGATATCGAACTCACTTAGCAAGATTTGCCACTTTGCTAGCTTTCCGGTGGGCATGGGCTTCGAAAGATGTATTTGGCGGGTCCATCCTTGAGATGAGATAAGTGGTATATGCAGACAGATAATGTCTAAACTTTTGTGCAATCCACGTTAAGGCACAACAAGTGCGTTCGACAAAGTATCACGAGCTTAAATACGGTGTGAACTTCTTGCTTAAGTAGTATATGGCACTGCTCCTTCTTTCTGTTTCGTCATGTTGTCAGAGCACGCACCCAAATGCATTTTCTAACACAGAGCGGATATAACGACAGCGGCCTTAGGGTTACGGAGGCACCAAAGCAGTGGAGTTAGACAAGTATTCTTTGATTCTATCGAAAGCTTCTTTGGCAATCCGATGTCCACTTGGTAGCGGCGTCTTTTTGATAGCTTGAATATTGGTTCACATATCACTTTGTTGATTGTGCTATGAACTCTTTGATGTAGTTGAGGCGACCAAGGAAACTCATTACGATCCTTTCGACTTTTGGAGGAGGCAAGTCTTGAATAGCTTTTACCTTTGAGGGGTCCAATTCAATACCCCTTCTACTTACAATGAAACCCAATGACTTCCCAAACAGGACACCAAATCGCGACTGCGGGATTTAACCAGGTTATACCGCCTCGGTCGGTCAAAAACTTCTCTAAATCTGTCAAGTGATCTGAAGTCCTTGGCGACTTGATAATAACGTCATCTACGTAGACCTCTATTTCTTTGTGGATCATATCATGAAAAATGGTAGTCATGGCCCTCGTGTATGTGGCTTTGCATTCTTGAGTCCGAGCGGCATTACTCGAT
The DNA here is from genome assembly GCA_029783415.1 of Anisodus acutangulus. Classification (NCBI taxonomy): domain Eukaryota; kingdom Viridiplantae; phylum Streptophyta; class Magnoliopsida; order Solanales; family Solanaceae; genus Anisodus; species Anisodus acutangulus. The sequence goes on along the minus strand of CM056501.1, from coordinate 45,559,008 downwards.
AACGATATACCCCGAGGTGTAGTGAATCTTTGTCTTCTCTGCATCTTCCTCATCCATCAAGATTTGGTGGTAACGACAAAGCAATCAACAAATGATTGTAACTCATGCTTTGCCACGGTTGTCCGATGAGTATGTGAATATTTGGAAGAGGAAGTCATCCTTGAAATGGCCTTGTTGAGATCCAGATAATCCACGCTTTTCGTATCTTTCCATCTTTCTTTGGCACGGTACAATGTTGGCCAACCAAGTCGGGTATCTTGTGACCGAATGACCTTTGCGTCGAATTGCTTGGACACCTCTTCCTTGACCCTTAAACTCAAATCAGGCTTGATTTTCCTTGGCTTTTGTTTCACCGGAGGGTAGGATGGATCGATAGGCAATCTATGCGAAACAATATCTGTGCTCAATCCTGGCATCTCGTCATAAGACCAAGCAAATACGTCGATATATTGTCTCAAGAGATCCGTCAGTTCTTTCCTTTGTGGGGCGTTTAGATGGACGCTGATTCTTGTTTCTCTCACATTTTCTGCATCCCCCAAATTTATTGCCTCAGTTTCTTCTAAATTCGGCTTTGGTTTGTTCTCAAAATGTTCCAATTCCTCTGTCAATTCTTCTGGTTGCGAGTCTTCCTCATACTCTTGAAGTCTGTTCATCGTTTGGATTTTGTTTGTTTGTTTCATTACATGTCACATTCACATTATCGATGATTTATTAGTTTGCATCTTTGAAAGAAAAGAAAATTAGTAAACAAAACAAATTTTTAAATAGCAAAAGAAATGTGGATTTGTCATTTAAGCTTTCAAAAGATGGAGGCAAAACACATTAATGCATAGATGCGATTCAAGCCTCAATTAGAATCGCATTGTTTCAAAAAGTACTAAGGTAATTTCTACCAAGCTTCAGGAGAAAGCAGTAGGAGCGCAGGTCCAATTTTTCAAAATATCTCCATGTTACGCATCCCAAATAGTTGGGCCTTCATCAAAATCATCCGAATTACATGGCATTCCATTTCTTCTTCTGCAATAAAAGGCTTTTGAGTCCTTCTGCGAGGTCGTCTGCATCATCTTCATTCGACTCTGGCGGCATATGCTTTGACAAATGGTGATTCAAGGGTGGAGCAGGCTTTGGCAAGGGAGTGTCCACTTTTCTTTCGGAGGTTGGTGATAAGACTTCTTTAGAAGTGGGTTTATATCAGAGACCGAAAGTATCCTTCTTCTTGAGCAAGTGAGCAGGCTCCACCATACCTTCTAAATTCAATCAGAGGCCTCGGCGGGCTTAAAGCCATTCTTGACATTTCTGGGCCACCATTGTGAGGACCGGGGTAACTTCAATATTTGACTTTGGAGGCACATGCAATTTCTCGACATGGAAGGCAGACCCATCCAGCGTATCTACGCTTTCAACAGCGAGGATCGCCGCCGGGACATATTGAATTGCTCCCTTCTCAGGTGTACCACGACCTCGTGATGATCCCAAACGAACTTCAAACTACGATGTAGGGTAGAAGGCGCACGACCACGTGGATCCAAGGTCTTCCCATTAGTAGGTTATAGGTGGTAGATATGTCTAACACTTGGAATTCCTGACGAACTCCACGGGCCCCACTTGTAATGTCAAATCCATTTCTCCCATAACGCTCCTTTGGGCTCCATCAAAACCTTTAACTCTCGGATGACTTTCGCGAATCTTTCCAATGCTAATTCCCAAGGCTCGGAGAGTCGCGGGACAAATATTGTGGTGAGCCTCCATCAATCAATACCTTAGAAATGAACTTGTTCAATGCACTTTCTTATTATGTTCAAAGCTTTGTTGTGGCACAAACCCTCGGTGGCAATTCTTTGTCATGAAAAGAGACTTTATGGGCCTCTAAAATCTGTCAGACCAAAGTGAGAGTTTCGCTTTGTGGTCTCTCTCGATACATAAGCTTCTTTGAGTACTTCCAATAAAGCGCGTCCATGGTCAGGAGAATTCATCAACAATGATAGCAAAGAAATCTGAGCCGGTGTTTTCTTTAATTGCTCTACAACGGAATACTCGCTTGGTTGGCATCTTCCTCGAACTCTTCTACTTGATCTCTGTTACAACCTTTTTTGGATTGTCTGCAGGGCATAACATCGTCCGGATCTCGTCATACCAGCGGCGACAACTTCTACAATTTGTTTCTCCTTCCCCTGCTCCTTTCCCCAATCGAATAGCTCGAGGCGGTTTGGTATCGACATGTCTGACGTCACTATCCGCGATTTGGAGGAAGTACTTCCACTTCAAGCGGTGCTCTTACGAGCTGTAATTATAGGGGTGATCAGCCAGATGATTCAACCCTTTCCTCTGTTCGGATCGGCACAATGGTCCCTTCCAAACTGTTTTCTTCATCAATGGTAATCATGTTTATATTGGCATTGTCATGATTTGGCAAAGGGTTGTTATTTACATTAGGGAGGTCCTTTCGGTTGGATAATTCCCTCTTTGATCAAAGCCTCGATCTTGTCTTTTAAGTGAAACAAATTCGAGTGTCATGCCGGCGATCCCAGAGTGGTACGCACAATGCTTAGTTTCAATCATACGACACGGGAATAGGATTGGGGATATGCCTGGGATGGGTTGGAGTATTCTGCGGTCCTCGATCTTTCGTATAGTTGGGCTAGAGGTTCGGCTAAAGGTGTATATGTCTTGAATGGCCTTCTTTCGTAATTTGCAGAGTGCAGGAGTATTTGGTGGATGGTTTTGTGAGGCGGATGTGTGGGTTGATCTTGTGGGGAATTTCTATAGGTAGGTGCTCGTGGTGGGCTATATATTGGTTGGGTATGATAGGCAGGGTAGGGAGTAGGCGAGTGTTGATAATAAAGTGAGGAGCTTTGTGTGCTTTGGCTATAGTAGGAGGGTGATGATTTTGGGTGCTTTGATTATAGTAGGGAGGTTGGGATGACGGGCTTTGGTAGGTTGGCATTTGGTTGGACCTATGTTCCTGGACCGCCATGGCGAGGGCGCTCCATCCCTCACTCTTCTTGATTGCTCCCGAATGAGTCATTGAATGGCCTTACTAAATGCTTTGCAATCTTTGCTAAGTTCGTGATTCTCCTGTTTTGATACCTTCTTCTATGAAATCTCCCATTGACCACTTGAGAGAAATTCCGTCCAATAGCGCTTATCATTTTTAAGTAATAAGTTGCATCCTTCATAGATTGCACAAAGGCGTGGTCATTTCACTTTCCGCCATTGAAATTTGAACTTTCTTTGCTTCGCCCTCCATCTCATGGCATATTCTCTGAAAGTCTCTGTAGATTTTTTCTCGATTTCATTAAATAAAATCTATCCAAGGCGTGTCGGTGTTAAACTGAACCTATCCACAAAATCTGTGCCATTGTGCCCGATTATGCCATTTTCGCGGGTCTGGCTTGTGTACGATCGGCGCTTCTCTGTTAAACTTCTTATGAACAACTTCATTATTATGGCCTGGTCCTTACCCACTCCAACGACTTGTCACAATATGATCTCAAATGAGCGAGGATTTCCCTTTCCATCGAATAAATCAAATTTTGGCACCTTATACCCGATGAGCAAGCGAGCGTCGGGATGCGTCACGAGAGATCTTCATACTCGAGTCCTTCATGCCCCTTGCTGGTTTGAATGTTTTTAAATGCTTCTTTTAGGCTATGAATTTCCCTTGCCATACTTTCATCATTTCTAATCCTTGCTTGCCTTTCCATCTCTTCATATTGGTCTATCTCACGATGATGTATGTTTGGTATGGTAGAAGTGGAAGGTTGGGCTTCCATTGCATATACCGGTGGCACATCTTGCTTGTTAGTGATGTGTGCCATTGGTATTTGTTGGGTTACTGGTAATTTAGTGTGGGAGGGATATTTTGGACAAGTGGGGTAGTTTGGGTAAGTGGAGTGGATGTATATATGGAGTTGTGAAGGATCTTTGGGTCATTTTGTAGCGGGTTTTGTTGTGGGTGGCTGCGGGTTGATAGGATGTGGATTAGTACGTTGTGGGTTTGGCGATTTGAGGATTGGTTACGCTTGGTAAGGGATTTCGGGAAGGTTACGGGAATGATGGTTCGTGAGATGGAAAGGTGTGTGGAAGCGATTGCGCTCGTCTCTTGTTCGAGCGATGGAGTGTTGATCTTTGATGGAAAGATTGGTAAGATTAGAGTCGTTCGATCTCGGTTGCATAGTTGCCATTTGCTTTGCGATAGTTGGGCGAGATATTCATCAGGGACGGAAGTATTTCTCCTTTCCGATGTCTCTGGTTCACCTCCGGAAGAGCGACAAGTCCCAAACCGGTTTGTTAAATTTGCCCTGAATCGATCATTTTGTCGGATGATTGTGCCTTGGATCTCGTGAAGTAATGGTGTTCCGCTTGATTTCAATCAACGCGAATCAACTTTTGGAAAATAAAGCGAGGCAAAATAAACCTTCTCTAAAAGATGAAACAAACCAAGTTAGTATGAGACGAATAATTATTGTTTTGAATAACATGTATAGAGTGGAAAAGCTTGATAAACAAGTAGCGACAAATTATATGAAAATTAAATGCGCGTCCTAATGTGCATGGGGCCTCGCTTTATCTGGAGGTGAGCTTAAACACAAAAATATGCAAGATCTTGATAAATTGATCCAAGCCAAAGATTGTGATGCCTTTTGTCGGAAATAAAGGTTGACTTTCTTTGAAATAATAATGCGTACAATAATAAAGGCGATAACATAAGATATTTATGCTTAGGTTCTAAATCTTGCTTTTGATCACCGAGATGAAGATGGGACCCTAACATTCTTTGGGTCCGACTCCTGCGTCCTCTAGATATTGCACTATATTTTGCATTTGCTTTGCCACATCTCGGGGTAACGATTGTGTCTCTGAGCCGGAAATTCCTTATCCAAATTGTCGTGCCGATATCTTCAAAACCTTGCTCGCCATCGGGACTATAGTGCGTACTCGCAATCCTCTCGTAGCCACGCTTGATATTCGGGGGTACCTCTGCTGACTACCTCCAATGTCTATTGTGTCAATATTGTTCCATTCATCGAAGACTTGCCTAGCTCTGGGGACAATGAAATTCGGCCGAATGGAATTTGAAATCCTCATATTTGCGGGAGGAATTATCTGCTCTTGTCCCAACTGCCGGATGCGGAGTGGAGCGTAAGGTTGGAGGCCTTTCAATCAGATAAGCTCAATATAATAAAGCCCTTTGCATCTTATGTAGGCTTTTTTGGCATTCGGGAGGCGAGGGTATTTCCATTGGATACATTCCGCAGTGCGGGGCGTAAAAAACCCATACCAATCATTCATGACGAGCGATATGAACGCCGTTGCATCGTAAAAGGCGGCGATTTTGTTTGACTTCATTTGAAACATATGTCGACCATATTCGGCGATAGAAGTGTTCCATTGCCCACATCTGCAAAATAAGGTTGCAGCCTTGAAGAAACCTGTTTCACCTCTTTTACATTTCCTAAAGCCCGAAATATTTACGCTAAGATCATAGGGGCCAAAGTGAGTTGTGCTCAGTTTGCTCCTTCGAAAAGTGCCGTGCTACGGAACATATGCAGTCTTGATCTTTCCATACTCAAGCGGGAATATCAGAGACCCTAGAAAGCGACGATGAATGCAATGGGTCGTTTGGTCCGCCAATGATCGGGGTGCAAGAAAATTCATTTTGAATGTCTTGTAGCTGTCTCGACAACCGTACCTCTCATAAAGATAATCCATTGAGACCAGTTGTTTTCAAAGCATAGGAGTTTCTTAGTGTTCTTTAGCCCTAAGTAGCGGAGAAATTTCTTTCCGGATTGATGTCGGGATAATTTGTCCTCTACCCTGGTAGATCAAATTGGTGAAATAGTTGATTTCTTCCAAAGTAGGAGTCATCTCAAAATCTCCGAATCAAGACAACCCGATCCGGATCCCAAAAATGGATCGGTGCTCGACCAAATGTTGATCGGGAAGATGTCGAACAACGAAACGAGGCAACCTAATCTTCTCCTAATTGCCATTTGGCTGCCAAGGTCAAAGTTTGTCCACCATATTTTCGGTTTGTTGGAATCCCACTCACCATCGACTTGCGGCCGCAGACTCCATCTATAACAAAATAAATAAAAATAAAAAATAAATATACATTTTCCGATTTTTGGCATCTTGTTTAGGCTTGGATCCGTCCATCAATATCTGCTACACATAATATCTTTGATTGGTCGTTGGGTTGTGAGACGTCGACAATTTGGTGGTTTTTCTTATTTGTGAAGTTGATGCCAAGGATCAACCCACCTAAGATGTATGCATGCATGACTTAAAAATAAAGGGTGGTATAGCTCTATCTTAAATTTTCTAAGATTTGGTGACTAGACACAAGGTTCCCGAGCGGACTACTCGAGTGAGAAGGCTACGCTTGACCACGGATGGTCCGGTCACTCGCGCATACGCCAACTCTCCTAAATTTTGGTAGATTGAAAGAAATTTGCGGGTGCGTAAAACACACCTCGCGTGTAGTGTGTGATAGTGTCAATTTTCCAGTGGAAGAAATATGAGCGAAATGCCAATTTAAGGAAAGCGATAAGACAATATAGCAATTAAAGCAGTTTATGCAAAAATCTCATACATAAAACACATCAAAGCACTAAATCAAAATAAATAAAAAAAAAGTAAAGCAATAATTAATCCGAACTTGCTGTGGTTTAAGAACCCGATGCTCCCGGTGGAGTCGCCATCTTTGTCAGACGCCCATTTTCGACCTTGCTCGGGTCAAAGCGGAGCACGGACGTATGGGGTAATTCCTGGGTAAAAAGGGTTGAGGAGGCGCCACCTAATTATTTTTACGGTGAATTAGGACACCTAAATATTTAAACTAAGTGCTGCAGTGTAAACTCCAATTTTAAGGTCTGCGAAACTAGTGAGATCCTAGGTAAGGGTTCTTTATTATCCTAAAGGGAAGGGGTTAGGCATCCTTTAAGATCCGCTAACTTGCGGTTATCCGGTAAAACTCAGATTTAATTATTGCTAGAAAAATACATGTTTTACAAGTATAATAAAAAAGATGTTTTGCAAATGTGATGCATTTTATATAAGTAAATATGATGCATTTTATACAAATACGTATTCGGATGACATAAAAGAAAGATACATGTAAAGTTTTTAGAAAAACATGCATTTGTGACAATAAATTCTTTATAATGCCAAAGAAGCGAATCTTTCAAAAATCAACAAGTTGCAAAAATAATAATAAAAAGATAAGCTTATTTTGTACAATTTAATTGAAGCAAATAAAGATGACAAGAGTTGTTTTAAAATTTTGAATAAGCGTGACGAGCCTAAAATAAATAAACTAGCGAAGGATTTCTAAGTTTGCGAGCCTACAAATAAATAAGCTAGCGACGGGTTTCAAATCTTAAACTAACCTATGAATAAATCCTAAGTTTGCCTATTCTAAGCATTTCAATAATTACATAAGTGCGATAAATAATATTACAATACAAAGCGAAATAAAAGCTGAATTAAAGAAAGAAATAAATAAACTCAGGAATATTTGTCGTTATTTACTCTAATCACATAATTTGTTAAGAACAAGCGGTTAGAAACATTTAAACACAAATAACTTCATATCCGTATTCAAAGCAGGTGAATGTTTTGATCGCGGAGGCTCAGACTTAAATTTTGAAAAGAACATTCCAATCACGTCGTGGTGCAAAACATATGACTAATATAGTTTATTTTTGATTGCCTCGCCTACTAAACGTGTTGGTCTCTCGGGTGGAATAAAAAGATCACTATAATCACGTCGTGGCTGCGAATATATAACTTGTTGGTTATTTTAGTCACCTCGCCTACTAAACATGTTGATCTCGGATAAAAGGTTTAAGTCTTCATCCTTGCCCGAAGTTATATTTAGTCTTTGCAGTATGTAGGCCTCAAAATCGACGGATATTTTTCATCGGCGGTGTAGTATCGTGTTCAAATCGGTAAAAATAAAATTGGAAACTTGATGGCGGCGGTAGTAAGCGAGCGAAGCGATGCGGTAGCGTGATATCGATGCTTGATAGCGATGGCGATGTAGCGGTAGCGATAGTGATAGCGATGTGATGCTTGCGTGATGTGATGCGATGCGCGATGGCGATGCTTGATAGCGATGGCGATGCGGTAGCGATGTGATGCGATATGATAGCGATGCTTGATGGCGATAACGATGGCGATAAGTGGCGAGCGATGCTTGATGGCGGTAGCGATAGCGGTAGCGATAGCGATGCGATGCTTGATGGCGTGATATGATGCGATAGCGATGAGCAGATGGCGATGCTTGATGGCGATGGCGATGAGCGATAGCGATATGTAGCGATGCGATGCGATGGCGGTAACGAGCTGATAAGTGAAGCGATGGCGATGAGCGATGGCGGTAGCGATATGATAACGATAACGATGGCGATGGCGATGGCGGTAACGATAGCGATAAGTAGCGATAGCGATGGCGATGGCGAAAACAGTTTCGAAAATGACGCGGTGTCTAGTTTTAAAGCGAAAGCGATGAGAACGGTAATTTTAATCTTAAACAGCCGAAATAAGCGGTGTTGGAGAAATGCGATTGTCTAGTTTAAGACAGTAAAAAATGATAAAGCGATAAACCGTAATCGCAGCGGGAGTAAGCGAAGCGAAAAAACGGCGCAACAGGCCAGCGATATTTATTCAAAGCGATAAAAAAGCATAATATGAAGCCAGAAGCGTCTCGAAGATGGACGCAATATTGGTTTGGATCAATAAGACAACAAAGGGAATGCGGTATTAATTCAATCAATAACATAATAATAGTGCCAAGGAAGCAGGCGGTAGTGATTTAAAATACGGGCCGAGTTCGAAGTGCGAAATATTCAAATCGGTCGCCCGAGGTCGATGATTCAAACGAAATCGATTTCAAAGACCAATTTGAGATAACCAAGAACAAGAATATGAAATGCAAGGATTACGAAAAATATTACCCAAACCGGTCGACGGGCCAGTCGATGTTCGACCGGATCAGTGTTTCAACCGGATCGATTTCAACACCAAATTCGGATAACCAATAACAAGAATATGAAATGCAAGAGTTAAAATAATGATCAAATCGGTCGACCAGGCAAGGTCGATGATCTGACCCGGATCGGCGATCCAAACTTGAAGTCGATTTCAAGACCAATTTGGATAACCAAGAACAAGAATATGAAATGCAAGAATTACGAAAATGTTGCCAAACCGTCGACGGGTCAGTCGACCCGACCGAATTGGAGTTTCAACAGGAATCAAACAATTTTGTCAATTTGGATAACCAAAGATGACAACAAAGACAATGTAGGAAAATTGAAAAATCTAAACCGGTCGATCTGACGGTCGATGATCTGACCGAAATCGGTGATCCGAAAACAAATCTTACACCAAATTCGGATAACCAACATACATAAACATGAAATGCAAGAATTGCGAAAATGTTACCCAATGTCGACGGGCAGGTCGATGTTGACCGAATTGGAGTTTCAACGGAATCAAACAATTTCGTCAATTTGAGATAACCAAAGATAACAACAAAGCAATGTAGAAAAATGGAAAAATCTAAACCGGTCGATTCGACCCGAGTCGATGTTGACCGAAATCGGTGAAAAAATCGAGAGAAATCAAAGGGATGACAAACCTTTTCGGACTTGATTCTTGGAACAACAACGAAGCCAAATACTCTCAAATCAAGAACACAACAAAATATGTATGTATATATTGAATAATCTTAGAAAATCCTTAGAAAGTCTATTTTTCTTGTCAGAAAATCCTCCTCCCAAATGAAGAACAATCATGGGGTATTTATAGGTGGATTCCCCCAAAAATCGAGTTTGAATTTTGAATTAAAGGCAAAAATCTGAAATTGAAGCGGATTTTAGGGGTATGGGTTGGACGAAATGATGGGAGGGGTGTGGGGGTGTCGTGGAGTGGGTGGTGGCGGGCGAGGTGGCCTGGTCGGGCATGGGGGTATGGGGCATCGGCGATTTGAGGTTGAAGGAGGTTTAGGTTTGATTTTTTTGGTTCGTTTTGGGGTTTTGGGAATTAAAGGGGTTGGGCTGGTGGGTTACTGGGTCGGGTGAGGCCGGTTGGTGTGGGCAGGGATAAAAAGGGGTAAGGGATTTGGGCTTAGGGTGGGCCAGGTTCTGGGTTTGGGGGGAATTAAAGGGGTAAGGGATTTGGGCTTGGGGTTTGGACCAGTTCTGGGTTTGGGGGAATTAAAAGGGGTTGGGCGATGGGTTTAATTTAATTGGGGAGTGGGCTTGTGGTGTTGGGTTTAAGAAAAGGGGAGTTGGGCTTCGATTTTGGGATTTTTGTTTTGTGGGTTGTGGGAATTTAATTTGGGAGATTGGGCTTTGGACGGAAAATGGGGTTTAATTTAGGTTGGGTAGAAATTGTATTGGGTTAGGAATTGAAAAATATAAAAGGGGTTTAATATTAAAATATATTATATATATATATATATATATTTTGTAAAAGATGTGAATTATTTAAAATAACATAACGACGTGATAATAATAAAAATATAATATTTGCGAAATGCTTAACGCTTAATAAAAAGGGAAATGCAATGCAATTTTGCGAGAATAAAAATAATATATAAAATTTCGGATAACTTATGATTTTTTATAAAAATGCAAATGATATAAAATATGCGAACAATAATAATAATATGAAGATACACACATATATGCCTATATTTTAAAATTATTTTAAAAGTGTCAAAAATATTAAAAATTACGAATAAAATCATAAAAGATGGGACAAAATTGGGTGTCAACAACAATTTCAAAATTGCAACTTTGTGGTGTTGAAAGTTGCAAATAACATAGTAAAATTGCAATTAAAAAAATTACATATTTATAAACACATTTTCTAGTTTCTTCACAATGTCTTGTGGTTCTTCGGTTGGAATTGGAATTTGTTGGCCAAATTGCTCGATGTCGCTTCCACCTCCGTCAGATACGATTTCGTTGTAGTTTTCGTCGTCTTCTTCGTTGATCTACGGTTGAGCGCACCTTCTACGTTCCACTCATATCCAATCACTGAATAAAATTGCAATCTCCAAGCTGTCTCCCGCTAATGAGTATCTGTGCTCTCTATTTGAAATCTTCAGGCAGAAAAAGCGCTTTCAGATGCTGTTGATGACGCTTGAATGTTCAACACATCTCGGGCCATCTTTGATAGTGTCGGAAATGTCTTCTCATTCTCCCTCCAGTATTTCAGCAAGTATTCACGTCCTTCTTAATTGAGAATTGTTTGGTACGGTACAACACCCTGCAAAATAAAAACATCAAACTTGCTAACTTGATTAGTAGTGGTACCACTGAACATTCTATGTCTAAGGTTTTCAATACTAGCCGCAGAAACAACATGTATTTTTTGAGATTATATTGAAAAAAAAAAGAAGATGGTATGGAAGTCGATTGGTTGCTAGCACTTTCTTGTTATCCATACTAGAAGAAGCACCCTTACCCTTACCCTTACCCTTACCCTTACCCTTACCCTTACCCTTAAACATATCTTTCAATCCTTCCATTTTAATTATGCAAATATATAATTAAAGATAATAAAATTAAGTGCGATAATTAAAATAAAGTAACAATAATAATTTAAAGAAGGAACGAAAGTACCAAACATCGACGTGTAATCGATGTTGAAAATTAAAATTTTGCTCGATGGATGGTCCTCAAGCTAGTTGCCAACTTCACTCCCAATTTTTGAACTTTGATACAGTTATTCAAATGAACAAATAAAATATAATATTTAGTAGGCAATGTAGATTTGTAGAGAGATAGATTGAGAGATTAGAGAGATTGTAGGAAGATTTGTGAGAAAGATGGAGAAAATGAGGTATTTATAGTTGAAAAATTGAATTAAAGTGTAAATTTATTAACTTAAGAGTTAAAAATAAATATTAAGAGGATAGAGGGGTTGAGGGGAGGTCAAAAATGACCGTTGCACAACAGCCAAAATATAAAATGATCGTTGTGCAACGGGAATTTTTTGCAAAGGGGGGGGGGGGGGACTGGGGCGAGGCGGGACGAGCCCAGGTCCCGTCCCGGGTTCAAGTCCCATGCCCGTTTTTTTAGGAGGGATCGGGGCGGGATCAGATTGGGACCGAGCCGAATCGACCCACTGACCAGCCCTAGTGTATATAGAGATATATAGAACTAATTAAAACTCTCCTCCAAGTTTATTAAGATAATACTAATAAATTACGTTATATACTTCTCGTAAACAGAAGTGCAATCAGATGTCATAACTTCTTTAAGGCCAAGTGGCCCTTAATAAGGCAATATATAATATTGTATAATACAAGATTTACGCTTCTGAGTTCTGTCGCTAGCCAAGTACCAAGATTATCAATTTATCAGTTATCACTACTCCCATGTCTTACTGAGGTCTATAGATAACTAATTTGAAAGTTTCAATGCACTTCATTCTCCAATGGTATAGCATATTATCTCAAACTTTCAGATCTTTTTCTATTTTTTAAATCTTTTAAAGACTCTTAACAGTATATCTGACTTGAATTCTTTTGCAATTTATACAACATATTGATAATGCAATAAAAAGTTTAAAATATTATACGTACGCGTTGAGCGTCCCCCTTAGCTAGTATTCCGTGCGTGTACTCTTTCATGGATACGTTAATTGTTTTCAAATGCAAAAGTTGTACATTAAGCATTCATACCAGCAATATTTGAACTAATTGGGGTTGATTAAATCATTTTTCTTATTTATTTTGCTCTATTTTAGACGATTCAATATGTTATTACACTATTTTTATAATGACAAATGATCACAGCTGTCTTTATCATCTATTTGAATTTCGTACGTGCCATGTAAAACTCATATTGACATCGCAAAGGACCACCGACAGTTATGATGTGGGATGTCATTTAAAATATATTTATTCTTAATTAGAGGTTTAAAATTCGAGTTCTGAATTGAAAAATTTTCTAATAGAAATTATTTTTGTTCTTTAACATATGGGGTCTTATACTACACGAATCTAAATGAATAAGGACTCCAAATCGGTATCGAACACCGCTGGAAAACAATAGAAACATGAGGGGTTACTTTTTTTTATGTCATTATTTCCACAACATCTTCTTTGTCCATCTCTTGCTATTATTTCTACATACCAACCGTTGTGCAAAACTCATTGAATTCGAGTCTTATCCCAATCTTATAATTTATGGGAAAAGTATGTGCCGACATGCTTTCCCAGCTCTCAATAACTTGAATCCCAGTGGAGTTATTTCTTGTCAGCTCCCTAATGTTTCCACTTTCCAGATACTGTGCAGTCTATTTTTTCTAACTTCCAGGATATTGTGGAGAGTTCTCCGATGAACTTATAATATCAATGGCACTCCAATTGTAATATGCAGAGAAGGTAAATAAGGATGTTTACATCGAATTAAAAGTTCAGTTTTGGCACTTAAAATAATTAAAGTAAACGCGAAATGATTTGATTGCATCCGCCCTTGCTAATACGAGATGTTTTGTCCATTGAACTACTCTCTCTTTTCAATTACAATTAAGTGATAATATAAACACGGAAAATATTTTATGTGCTATCATTCACCTCTGGATTAGTAATGGTAAGTACTGTAAACAAATTCGGTGGGCTTGGAACTCTCATATGGCAGCACAATTATTGCAGTTGTACTTTAACGTGCTTGGTGGGGGTAAATCCTCAACGTGCTACCATTCACCGTTGAAAAAGGGCAGTCAAATCCATGATTACTTGGATTTTATTTCACAATCTCGCGTGGAATATGACCTTTAAATTGGCGATTTAGATACTATACTATAGTAGGAGTAATTAAGTTACTCGACATTATGGGACAATTTATGGTAAAGACACACATGGCTACATTCAACTTTAGGTCATAATCAGGTCGATCCGCTAAGATATGTGTATGTGGAAATATGCTGGTTAATTTCATTAAACTCGTCCGTTTGCTTTAGTGCAACTTAATTTATTTGAGAGCTTTATTCTTAAATGGGCAAGTAATAATTCAGATTTGAGCTGTAATTCAGTGATTATAACTCATTCTCTTCTTTTACAATCGTCTTTTTCACTATTCATTGGCCAGCTCTATCCATCTAAATTTTACTAAAATGAAAAGATAAAAATGGTACTAATATATTGCTGCAAGCTATAAATAAACTTATCCGGTTGTTTTCAGGTAATTACAATATAGGGTTTCCAAAGGGGAAAATTGAGCTACATTTGGGCGGGTAAAAAACTACTGGTATAAAAAGCGGATCATAACCCAATCCGCCTAATTCTTATGAAGTTTTAATTTCTTTATTTGTTCTGTAATAACTTTTTAGTACCTCATAAAACTATATTTTTTCTTTGGCTATATTTAACATATCAGATAAAAAATGTATTGTCAAGATTTGTTATAATTCAATATCGGCCCATTTTTATGGGCAGTAATGGATTCGGCTGAATTGGCGGATCATTTGCGCTTTTTCCCTATTTTTTTGTTGGTCTTTAACTTTTCCCCTTCAAATGGGTTGGTCTTTAATTTTTGCCCTTTAAAATTGAACTTATACCTATAGGGGTATAAGTTACGTATCATAATATTCACGAGTTATGTAAATAACTTATGTCCCTATAGGCATAAGTTCAATTTTAAAGGACTAATATTAAAGATCAGCCCATTTAAAGCACAAAAATTAAAGACTAGCCCATTTGAAGAGACATTGTGCAATTACTTGTAATAGACTGAGCTAATAAATGAACGGGCGAATTAACAACCCAAACTTGAGCGAGTTGGATGAGTCATGTTCTTATGGGCTAATTTGTAACCCCTATACGATAACATCAAATTGTTGTTAGATATGGAGCAAATAGTAATAGTCTCACCGAGCCCTGCGGTCTTTTGTGCTTCTTGTTTTACTAATATATTTTCTGTTTTCTATCTGGGCCTCCGCATTAGCTGGGGTATTTACCGAATCTGGTCTTTACATTACCAGGACCATCTCCATCTTAAATGGGCCACAATTCTTACTAATACTATGGGTCTTTAATTTTGCCCATCAAAATCAAACTAATGCCCAACGTGACATAAGTTCTTAAAGGAAAAAAAGCATAATTTGTGGGATATTAATATATTATGATGTAACAGTATAAACTTATGCTCAGCAAAAAAATTATTTGACTTGAGGGGCAAAAATTAAAGACCACTACAAAATAGGTCCAAAAGTGCAAATGATCCAAAGACAACCCCTTTGATTCTTGGAAAATCCAAACTATAGCTACGTGAAGTAATTAGCTATCAAAGTGTAGTGCTTTATGAAAATTTCTCTTAATTCTTCATGAGTATCATTACAAACTCATAACAGACGGAACTGAGATAGAGATAGTTATAACAAAAGATAATATATGTCGATATTGCCATAAATTAGAAATTCTCAATTATTTTTATCAACTTAGATTTTTTTTGTCAAGTCTTTTATAATTTTGTCTATCCAAAATTAAATCTAGCGTTTTTTTTCTTCAAATTTTTTTATACATGAAAGGCTGAATCACATGAATAAGTAGTACTCTCTTTATAAATTTCTTTTAAACATGGATCCTGAATGAAACTAAATGAATATGATTTGGTTCGTGAATTATCTGAAGTTAATTACTTATCTTGCAGTCTATTTTTATTTCATGTTACATACATGCATCATTAACAAATCACGATAATAATGACTCATTCCACACTTAAAGGGATCAACCTAAAAAGAATTATCAAACCTCTTTTAGTTTTTTGACATCAGTAAATAAAAAACTACGTAGTTTCTGGATTCCTTTATTAACTATCAATTTATTTTTACTTTTCACTTCGGCCATTCTTCTTTATTTGTTCGTTATGCTTGAAAATTAATCACACGAGAAAGTAAGTAAGAAATTAAAAAAAAATCATTGGATGTTGCCCTTGAACCCAAAAATCATTGGATGTTTCAGAGAACAGAATCTGCAGGCTATTTGCGCGTCTAGCTCGTGTCGCGCATAGAGCGCCCTTCAGCCCAAAATTCAATAAAAAAAATTCTATGATTTGTCTCTTCTTTTCAATTCATTTCTTTGATTCTCCTAACTAATTAACAACCGAATTTCAATTCATACCAATTTCTTCAAATTTTTCTTGCTTAACATCGAAAGTTCTTTGGCTCAGTCTGTTAGTTTGAATTGAGTCATCCGTTCTTTGTGTCAAATGAGATTCCATTCTTGACTACAAGTAGCAATTAGAACCTTGTGACTCATCGGACTAAATAAGATACAATCATTGGTCGAAGCAATTGTGAGGTAATAAAAAAGGTGTATATACTTGAGCGACCGTGAGTTATGTTTTACTAACTTAACGTGTTTGCTTGCTTTGCTGAGTGTTTTTAAATAGGAACCATGGCGATTGCGGAAGATGAAATACAAGTTCCCACCGGAGAACCAACTATGAGCAAAATGATGAATATGATGGCATCCATTAGTCGTCAATTGAGTAATTTGGATGCGCAAATAGGGAATATTGAATAGAGGACTATGGAAGCGTCCTTAACTCCCTTAGCCCTTTCCCAAGGCCACACAAGTGGGTGCGACATGAATCCTCATCTACTCTAACACCCAAAACTATTCACCGAATGTACAACCCAACTTCCAACAAACATCATCCCACCAACACCACTATGAGATGGCAATCCTATCACACCGTCCCCAAATGATCCTCAACCACCCCAAATGACCCTCATCCACCACCAATTAGCCCAAATCTACCACAACCACTCCCAAATGCCCGTCAATTACCCTGTCAATCAATTCGAAATGTCCAATCATTGGGTGATGAGTTTCAAGAGGAGCTGAGAGGTTTAGATGATCCATTTAACAATCGAATGAGGGGACAAAGTTTGCAATTCCAATGCCCTCATCTAGGTAGAGGGGGAAGGAATGACCCTATCCCTCAAGTGGGTAGACAAGGAGGCTATCAAGATCGAGATGGTCACCAAGGCCCTGATTTCTTTATATGGAGATAACCATGGTGAAGATCTGTATGGAGATCATGACAATTATGGGAACAATGGGGATTAAGACACGAGTCTTAACTCCATTAAAGTCCCACTTCTAACATTCAAATGAGGGAACAACCCCGATGTATTTCTTGATTAGGTAATGCAATATGATCGAATCTTCTTGACTAATGACATGTTTGAGGTGAAAAATGCGTCTTATGCCATTGCTCAATTCGAAGGGTTTGCCTCTATATGGTGGGAAACTCAAGTGAAAGCAAGGAGATTGCATAGAGTGGCTTCCACTCCCACTTGTGAAGAACTAAAAAATATCTTGAGCTGCAAGTATATCACCGAACAACACAAAGAAGAAAGTTTACACTTTGAAGCAAAACATCAAGAGTGTGGAAGAATATTATGATGAGTTCCAACTTGTGAAGATGAGAATCTACTTTGAAGAGGATACCTTGATTGCTATGAATCGGTTCCAAGCCGGGTTGAGTAGAGAGATTGATTCTCGAATGAGACTCCACAACTTTTGTGATATTGATGAAACTCTTGAAGCGGTCATTGAGATAGAAAGGGGCTCAAGGAAGATAAGATCGATAAGTCAAGGGGGTACAAAAGTTCATGGAACAACAACAAGGAATGGAAAACTTCTCCTTCCAATTGGCCAAAGAACAAGGGCAACATGCAAGATTTCAAGAAGCCTTTTGTCAAAAACAATCAAGTTGAGGAGCAATCTCCAAAGTTTGCACCAAGAGAAAAGAGTTACTAATAATAAACTTCTCCAATAGTTTAAATGTCAAGGATATGATCATAGAATGAGCAAGTGTCCCGACCAGAGGGAATTCATTGTGAGGGTTGAAGATCCTTGTAGTGTTGAAGATAAGAGGGGATATGAGGAGGTTGATAATGAGGGTACTCAAGAAGTTGATGACTATGTAGATAATGCGGAGGGTGAGCAAGATGAAGATGTTACCGTTCCGTGTGGATTACCAAGGAAGGCCTTGTTGTTCAAGGATATGCCTCAAGAAGTGGAGCTCACCGTGCCAAACTATGTAGTGAGGAGGAAAATGATAAGCAAAGCTATGGATGATCCAAGCCAAAGGGAAAACTTCTTTCATTATAAGTGCCTCATCAAGAAAAATGTATGTTCCTTGATAACTGATAACGTAAGTTATGCCAATGTAGGAAGTATCACGTTGGTGAAATTCTTAAATCTTCCAACAACCAAGCACTCCACTCCATACAAACTTCAATGGTTGAGCGAATGTGGAGAGTTCAGGGTGCAAAAGCAAGTCTTGATCAAGTTTAAGATTGACAAATACCAAGACGGGATCTTATGTGATGTGGTGCCTATGCAAGTTTGTCATGTCTTACTCGGGAGACTTGACAATACGATAGGGCTATGAATCATAATGGTAGGACCAATAGGTATTCATTGGTGCACGAAGGGCACAAACATGTTTTATATTCTTTGTCACTGTTGCAAGTCAATGAAGTATATCTAAAGATGAGGGAATTGAAGGAGAAAAGCAAAGGTGGACAAGATTAATCTTGATTCCTCCGTGCAATGTTCCTCACTTAAAGATCCGGATGAGCCATTGTCGAGCTCTAACAATTAAAAGGGTGTGTTTGGTATTGATGTAAAATATTTTTCACGAAATATGATTTCTTGGAAAATGCTTTCCTGAAAAATAAGTGGATATTTTAACTTATTTTTTAGTATTTAATAAAAAATGAAGAACATATTATCCCAAAATATTTATAATATAATATGGACAAACACTTTGGAAACTTGGGGTGGGGTGGGGGTGGTGGAGGTGGAATCTATGAGGGGTGTGGGCGGGATGAGATATGTTGGAGATGGGTAAGAGTGGAATGCCACTTTTTTTTTATAAAGAGTGTTTTGCATACCAAACACGGCCCAAGTTTGATGATTTTATTAAATTCCTTAAAAAAATATTTTTTATGTGATGTAAGCAAGCATCTCGATAATACTAATTGACAAACAAAATAATTGGAGAGAATCCCTGCTCCATTGGTCGTTTAATCAGTGCTGAGTGGCATTCTTATCATACTGATATATGATAATTAGTCGGTGTATTAATTAGTCTGATTAAAATTATTTAATTGGATTTAGATTCTTCGTAATTCATTTGTCATGTCTCTAATTTCTGCACACCGCCAGAAACATGCCCAATCTTAATTTGTGAAAGAAAAAAAGGTTATTGAATGTTTTTATCCAAGTACCTTAGATAATGTCATATAATACAAATATCACATGGTTAGCATGATAGACCTGAAACCTTGTAAAGCATACATATTATGAATATTTTGTTGTTAAGAGTTTAATTTATGCACAACAAGCTATCTAATCTAGCCCACAAGTAAATACATTTTAAGTTTTCAGCTATTGTTTCGTATAAGAGTAGTCTCATCAATATAACAAATCGTGTAAGATTTATGAATGCTACTTATACATACATAGTTAAACAAGCTATTCTCTGAAAAATAAGTACTTTCTACATTCTAATTTATGTAAAGGTGTTTGACTGGATACGGAGTTTGAGAAAAAAAAAAGAAAATCTTTTTAAAGTTGTGATCAATAATAAGCCATAAAAATTTCTGTAGCTATATTTTCATTTATATTCCCTCTATTCACTTTTACTTGTCCAGTTTGGACTTTGCATTTCCTTTAAGAAATATAATCGATATGGATATTTTACCATAATATTCATATTAATTGATGTTTAGTGTTAGGTCTTAAACATTTAGAGAATAAGTAATTAATGTTATGTATAAAAGATTAAAAAAATATATGTTTTTATAGACTAAAAATGACAAGTAAAAGTGAAAAATGTATTTTCAGTATAGTGAATAAGTAAAAGTGAACGGAGGGAGTCATAAAATGAAAAATTTAAAGTTAATTGTTACTAAATATAAAAAGATGTCATTCTTTGCAACTCGTGACTAAAAAATAAAAATAATATAACATAAATTGAGACGGAAGAAATACTTAGTAACAATCCTTAATAGAATCGGTGAAATCATAGATATCTTCAACTTGTAGTACACATTATTAGTATTTCCATCCAATATTTCAAAATCAAATTGACTTTGATATCAAAAAGAATACCGAGGAATTATTTTGCATAGTTTTCGATGAAACAAATGTATGAAGCAGATATATATTTTGCTTAAGAACTGTGGTGGCGTATGAAAAATGACATATAGTTAAAATAACATTCGTTATGGATCACAATGTAGAATCTTCCAGAATTTACTCACACTCAGTAGGCGTTTGGCCATAGAATAAAAAAAATCTCTCTTTTTTGAAATTTTTAAAGTTGGAGTTGAAGTTTTGTTTGGTCATAATTTTTACAAATAATATTTTGTAGTTGAAATGTACTAATTCAAGGAGGTTTTGGTTGTGAAAAAAGTGAAAAACAAGGTTTTAATTGTTTTTCAGAGTCGTATTTGAAATTTTCATGGCCAAACATTGATTTTTGAAAAAAGTAAAAAAAAAATTAAGAAAAAAGTGAATAATTCTTATGGCCAAACCAAAATTTATCTTTCATAAATTAAGTGATAAAGTGATCAAGGTGAAAACGTATATTAAATAACTACTCCATACTTTTTTTTTGTATGTTTCAAAATAGTGTTTCTTTCTATATGTAATAAGTTGACAATTCAAACATGTTAAATGACAAATTTAAAATCACATGATTTAAAAGAAATTTTAGTACATTATACATATATTTAATTTAGAATCACAAGATTTTTTATTCCTTAAACTTTATGTTCAATTAAATTAAAATACTTAAATTAATATGGAGTGACCGAGTGAGTAACAATATAAGCATGTAAAGATTCCTTTGGTATATTCATCAAGTTGATTGAAAAAGAAAGCTTTCCTTACGGGGTGCATCATGCAGCCATATGAAATGAACGGTTGTGGTCATGTAATGTCCCTTTCCAATAAGTTTGTAACGTAGTCGTTAAATATACGCAATATATCCATAATATACATGTGTATATTGTGTACATAAGTCTCGGATGACTCTTGGTTTTGTACCGTGTAAGTTATGTAGTTTATGGTAAATATTTAATATTATAGTTTAGGTAATGTTGTAATGTAATTAGTATTGTACACTTACCATAATAATTGTATTACCATAAATATATAGTTAGTATCCAAGTAGAATAAGGTTTTAGGAATAGAATAAGAATATGATTCTCCTATTATGAAAATATGTAACTTGTATAAATAATCTTTCAATCAATGAAAATAATCAAATGAATTATTTCTTTCAGTAGTATTGCTATTGCTTTCGGTATAAGTGGAGTGAAAACACCACTTGGGGCATCAACTTTAATGGAGGGACAGGACTAGTAACAAATACTCCCTCGGTCTAAAAAGATTATTCTATTTTTTTATTAGTTTATCCTAAAAAGATTGACATCCCTCTATAGAAATAATTTAATTTTATGAGATAAATATCTAAGACTTGTTTTGGATCACACATTTTAAAAATCTTCCTTATTTCTCAAATATCGTGTCAAATTAAATTAGGACCATCTTTTTGAGACGGAAAGAATAGTTAAAAGTTATACTAATAATAACAAATAAGTAATACCAAGAGTCCATTATCATGATGTAGTAAATAGTAAGTCCTATATTTCTCAAATATCGTGTCAAATTAAATTAGGACCATCTTTTTGAGACGGAAAGAATAGTTAAAAGTTATACTAATAATAACAAATAAGTAATACCAAGAGTCCATTATCATGATGTAGTAAATAGTAAGTCCTATATGTTGGTTTTGGCATGGGAATGGGTGTTGGAAGGTTCCTGGCTGTTTCCCTTTTTCTTCCTATTAGTCTTTTTTTTTTTGACAATTCAAATTTTAAATTGGAATAAAAACATAAATTTATAGGCAAGATATGGTTTCTTTTAACTAATTGTTTCTACGAGTATTGTTTTCCTATAACATAATAAGGGATAGAAGAATGAGAAAGGAATGAGAATCGAATTTAAACCATTTATGCAAAGAAGACTCTTATGAAAAAGGAAGAAGAACAATGAGAATTGAATTTACACCAATTACGCAAGAAAGATTCTTACTATAATATTTTTGACTTTCCACTCGGTTTTTGCATCCGTATTAGGGCTCCGATTAATCTGAATTCAGATTTGGTTAAGACCATTAAAGGGAGAAGCCTTTCCTACCAATTTCTTTCAATCTCAAGCCAGAGATCTCCCGTTAAAATGAAGAGATATTATTCATAAAATTCTGATATTTCAAACTCACAGCTTGGAGCGCCTCCTTTTCTTTGTGGTCAGAAGAGTTCAACATGATACTCATATTTAAATGTAATGTGGACATGGGACCTTGGACTTACAAACACGAGATCTTATGACCTTACTATTGATTTGCTGAACCAAGCAAAGTCCAAAGCCATTTAATGTGAATCAGCCTGCCTAGAAACACCTTCCTATGTTCCTCCTCTTCATCAGCCTGTAAAAACTCTCAGACGCCCCATTTAAGCAAATAGGCCAACCCCACCACCACCGGACTATCATAGTCTCCTCCCTGCACTCCAGCTTACTCGGAAGTACAGTCTATTGTCAACTTGCAGTAGCCAGCCACTCAGGACCATCAGCTTTAGAAAAAAGTCTAGGTTGATTTCTCATACGGTCACTCAACTACAATTGTTATTATTTTAGAAAATCACCTCTTTCTTGATTGAAGAAATTGACTTTCGAGATAATAACTATTAGTTGAGAGTAACCGTATGAGAAATCAACTCAAAAAAGTCCGGGTAAATGTAGTTCAAGCAAACGGTGCTCTTTTTTTTTAAACCAAACATTGGGTACTCTTTGACTAAGGTGAATTACATTGTTTAGGATGTTATAGGAATCTGTAAGCTAAAAACTCTGAAAATAGTGGCCCTACTTTGCATTTAGTCGTAATGTGGTGCAGTTTGATGTTTGTCCAATTCTTATATCATTAGATTTCCAAACAATCCGGGGAGATAAATTTGGAAAACAATGACTCCGTCTCCTCTCTGTTTTTGTCTTCTGACGAGGAAGAGAGAATTTTTAAAAATCTTTTTTCTTGGCATATTCGTTGAATCAAATATACAGTACAAGAATAGTAAAGTAAGCAACAACTCTTCAAGTATTCTAATAAGAGATATTTCATCAAACTTACTAGAATATTCGAACCTCGACCATCAACCAAGTTTGAAATTTCTTTTAAATTTTCATTTATTTTCCGAGCCATCTTCAGTAAATATACATTAGCCGTGACATAGATAAACTCAAAAGTTAGTCTAGGTCAAAAGTAAAAGTAAACAACACCACCTCAATCCCAGATCAATTGGGATCAGCTCTATGTCTCTGGTATCCATTTGACACTAACTTAAAAGTAAAACAAGTTAAAAAAAAAAAAGCAATGTATCAGCTTTTTCCATTTTTGGTTCCTCTTTTCTTCCAGTATTCCTAAACAATATCCATCTTAATTACTCACAATTGTTCATGTAAATTCGCCACATTCTATGTTGTGGACATCATGGGTACTGAATGAAATGTCAAGGTCTTTCCAGCAGGTATCGACGAGCGAGGATCACAAGCTTTGCGGAGCTCATTGTACCTCTGAAGATCAAAATTGTGAAACTTCATGAGCTTCTTTTGTTTAGAAATAAACCGGCTGTGGAAGAAGCCTTCAAAAGTAGGCTCTTTGGAGGTCCTAAGGAAGAATGCATAACCAGCCATGCAGTAAAAGGATGTAACATAGAAGCAAATGGGCTCCATTACATCCCATGTTAGCTCCCAGAAAGTGAGCCTCATGAAAGCTGCTGTCTGAACCACAGAGAATCCTAGGCCATACCACAACTCCCTCTGAGCCAATGATTCTGCCTTCTTGTCAATATAAGCTTTCTTCTCCTGCATTTGTTGAAGCTCCTTCATCATTTGTGGGTCATTTGGTTGGGCCAAGGGCATTGGCATTAAGCCTTCCATGGCTTTCACCACCTGTAACAACAACAAAGGGACCAAAATGCTTGTGTAAAACAATAGAACTCCACTTTACACGCCTTATATCATAATGAGAGATTTTCCCATTTGCAAGAACTCATCTTAAATTGGATTCACTTATTTATCTTGTTTATATATAATTCTTTTACTTCTCTTTCTAGAATGATACTCCTATATAGATAAACAATCACACACTTACGCATAAACTTAAAATTCTGAATCTGTTTAACTTAGAACAGTGTCTATTCCTATGACAAGCCAGTCAAATTCTCACCGTCTTGGTTATCTAATTGTCTACATGTCTATTGCGTCAAGAATTAGAAGAGACAAGTGGGGAGTTGCAAAGTGCAAAGGGAATAGCTGTATTTTCGTTTGTTTATAGGGGAGGAGATTTACTATTTTTTGGACTCTATTAAACCTTGGATGTCTTTTTTCTTTTCTCTTACCCATCCCCACCAAACTTTTAGCTGACGTTTGGTTCAAAATTGAAAAGGAAGAAAAGGTTTCTTGGCGTTTGGAAAACAGTTTTAGTAAAAAAAAAAAAAAAACAGCTTCCACAATTTTTTTGAACCAAACGCCATATCGTTCCCAAAATTTTGGAAGTTTAAAATCAATGGTGTAATAATTTTGGGTCTTTGAAATGGTCCAACTGATGCACTTCCATATAAAAGTCACCATCTCGTTTTAGAGATCTGGAATCACTTTGTTTCGCTTTCCTGTCGAAGAAAACATAGAGAAATAGATGAAAATTCTATCAGTTTTCGGGTAGACTTGTGTAATACCAAAAAAAAAAAAACTAATGTAGTACTAATATTTCTCAGAGCTGAATCAGAACTTCTCAGCAGTACAGTAATGCACATAGACATCTTGTGAAATCTGATTCTTGACAAGTTATAGATATCCACAATTATACAAAAAATCAAACTCAAAATAGAAAAAAGAGCAAAATAAATAGAAAACCAACCTTGTGAGGCTTAAGGAATACGGCGTTTCCCAGAACAATTACAGTTCCGGATTGATCGAGCATCTTTGCGAATTCTAGGGCTTGATCAGCATTCGAACAAGCTCCATTACAAATCTGAATAAATTCAGGGTACAAAATAACATCTTTCTCTATCTGTGTTAGCCTGGATTTTAACACCTCAAGTTGTGCCAACCTAAGAACCTTCCTCGCATCATCCACCGTGAATTTCTCCTCCTCCGGAGGTGGGATGAGTCCGTCGAGTCTAATCCTATCTCTAGCAATGTCCATCCCTCTTAGTTTCTCAAGGAGTTTTTCTCCGATTGGAAGATATCGGATCTCCGGCGAGGTTGCCACAGAGTTCCGGTGGAGGGAACGACGGAAAGATCCACCTTCTCCAGGATCTGGGGCTATCTTATCAGGATTAGAAGCGGCCATTGATTTGGTCATGGTTGACGAACAAATACGGCAGGTTGTTAAGGAAGGACGAGTAATTTTATACGCATTGAAAAGATGTTGTGCTGCCGTTTTCTTGAACGCCATTGACATATAGATGAAGATGGGAGACCTCTTGATTTTGGTAAATATTGTAGGTTATTGTGTTGTATTTATAGGTCCTTTTGCCGTTCAAGAAACGCTAGTCTTTTTGGGGTTAACAAACGGCGCTAGGGTTAATTTTATCCTTCCACGCGAGTTAAATCCAGGATCACACAAAGGCGAGAAAATGAAATATTCCCTAAAATAGAGGTACTCGTTATGAAAATATCATATCGTGGATGGTTCAACTTTTGATTACCCTAAATTAGTCAAACGGTGTTTGGAGAAAAAACAAATGAAAAAAAGGTGTTTGGAGAAAAAACAAGGTGTGACGTAGCAAATTGTGTCCTTTTTTGAGTGGGTCATAGTATAATCCAAATAGTTAAATTTATTTAAAACGGTAAAGAAGGGTCAATTGATTTTGTAATGTTTTACTAAAAAATTTAGTTTGGACTATATCTTTTTTACAATAATTTGTTTTTAACACACAAAAAATGTGAAAATAACACATTAAATTTTTTTAATTGAATTATTTTCTTCTATTGAAGTTACAATAGCTTATGTTCACTCATTCCTGCTATATTTTCTTATGTAACTAGTTATAATCCTACTTATACAATTCAAACACAATTACAAGTAATATTTTATAGTTTATTATACTTTGTTACAATAAGGCGTCATTTGTTTTTAAAAAGTGTTGATTGTTCACTGAACATCGACAAAGTTGGGTGATGACGTGTTATATTACCCAAAGTAGTTTACAAATGATTTAATTATAATTTTTAAAATTTATAATACAATAATTTATACTTATAGAATATTAGTATTTATTTTAGATCAAAATTTTAAAAAATATTTAAATTAATTTTGAACTTTTATAAATATTATTACATAAATTAAAACGAGAGAGATAAAAAGTTAAAGGTAATGTGACAAACGCACAGACGTGTTGCCCCATATATTCCGAGGTGTCAGGTCCAATGAAGTGGGGGCTTTGCTGTATTGTGGCGTGGGGATTAGGCGATTCAATTGAGTTAGTTTAATTGTTTCGCTAAAGTCTGGAAACGTAGCTTGAAAATAAAAAAACTTGCCACGTAAGTTATTGAAAATTGAAAACAGTAGTAGCAGAAAATTAGATCATAAGATGTAACCTCCACCAAGTCCAGTCTATTCATAAGGTGAGCCCATGTCCTTTAACGCTTAATCATCCACAAAGACGATACAACCTATGCTTGCTTTTCTCCACCCTCCCTTTTTCTTTTTTAAGTATTCAATTAATTCGGATTTGTTTAATATTAAATTGGAACCAAGATAAAAAAAATCTTTTTTTAAAATTTATTTTTAATCTTTCTCGTGGATGGGATAAATGGTAAATAATGAAAGTAAAAGATATATAACTGTTGGATTTGACCTCTAAATGAGTTTATCATATAAAAATCACCACTAATAAGGAAAAGTTTTTTTTTTCAAATCAAAATTTGGCTTTGATTAGATTCTCAGTGCAAACACTAAGTAAGCCTATTCTGTACAAGCCTTTTTCAAGTTCTTCCTCAAATTCGTCCTTTACATATTTTTCCATTTAGCTACCAATTTTCCGAATAAATTCCAGACATTAACAGGATACAAAATTTAAATTATATATAAATCTAAATTTTCAAATTTGTTGTAATTTTTTCAAAAGAGTTGAACCTGCAATGGATAAATTTCATCTGGGTATTAATTGGAAGGAGCAAGCAAAGCAGTATACAACAAGATCTGAAAGAGTATTATTTTATTATCTATGACAACTAATTTTATTTTGTGTGCTTTTCATGTCAATTTTTCTCACTGAAAGCATCGGCTACCACCTCCACGGCTACACCGTCTCCGGACATCACCTGCTTTCTATTTCTTATTTTGTGGTCAAATCATTTTATTGCCTCCCTTCCTTTTTTATTTTTGCTGACATGTAATCTGTCATTTCAGAAGAGAGTGAGCAACACGCACACCTATTGACTTGGAATAATTAAATTTGTGTTTAATAGACCCACTTTTTGTGGAATTGAGGAGGTCAAATGCAATAAGCTTGAGTTAAGGTGTTTAAATAAAAATTTATGTCTAGTTTAAGGGGCAGTTTATGTATTTGGCCTTTACTATAACACGGTTTAGGCTCTTTTTATTTATTTGTTTTTGACCTCAACTTTCTTTGTTACACGCTGTTTTACTTTTTTCTATTTGGCTATATACCCTAAAGATGGATCATATTCATTGCCAAATCCCAAAATACAGATGTATAACAACATTTTTCTTTTTTCCGTTTGACTAATTTTCTCTCAATTATCATGTTTTCATAATTTCCCTTGGATTATCGTAAATGAATCAAGATACACGTGGTGAGTACATAGGTATCCATATCTCAATATAAGATCCATTGCGAGCAAAAAATTATACTACTCCACTAATAGTTTCACACCAACATTATGTGATCGATTGTCAACTTTATATATTTATTATTTATTTTTGCATGCTCACGAATACAATATACAAACCTATATTTGAATTGGATAGTCTCATTACTCCATTAATTGCAAAAATTTGTAAAAATAATTGAATGATACACATAATTAACATAGTCACTCTAAACATCGTCAGCCACGGAAGACAAATCCTCACTAAGTACAATTATAATACACTAAGGATAAAGTATACTATGTGTAAGCAGCTAACTAGAGATAATGCAGAATTAATTAAAGATTGGGAGATTAGCTAGCGGCCGTTGGAAATAAAGGATGAGATTGACACACCATTTCTTGCCAAGAGAAAAATTCGAAAGGAATATTATTAATGTGTGAGGATAGAGGGATATATGGTGGGAGAGGAATGACGCAGAACTTGTTCCTCATTAAAAGAAATAATCTCTTGATTATTTTCATTAATTGAAAGACTATTTATACAAGTTACATAATAGGAGAATCATATTCTTATTCTACTCCTAAAACCTTATTCTACTTGAATTACATTTATGGTAATACAATAATTATGGTAAGTGTACAATACTAATTATATTACAATATTGCCTAAATTAGGAGACTAAACATTACCTAATTCATATACACTAATTACGTGTATATCTAACACACCCCCGCAGTCATAGCGGGCGATCTTCGAATGCTGAGATTGTCCCTAAAATCCTCAAAAAGGACCGAGGGAAGACCCTTTGTAAAGATGTCGGCTATTTGATATCTCGACGGGACATGGCAGACGCGAACTTGACCACGAGCAACCTTTTCGCGGACAAAGTGAATGTCCATCTAGATATACTTAGTGCACTGGTGCTGAACCGGATTACCAGAGAGGTAGATGACACTAATATTATCGCAATACACCAAGGTTGTCTTCTGAATGGGACAATGAAGCTCCAAAAGCAAATTACGTAACCAACATGATTCCGAGACCACGTTAGCTACCCCTCGATATTCAGCCTCGGCACTTGAGCGGGATAGAGTCGACTGACGCTTCGCAGACCAGAAATCCTATTCCCTTGATTATTTTCATTAATTGAAAGACTATTTATACAAGTTACATAATAGGAGAATCATATTCCTATTCTACTCCTAAAACCTTATTCTACTTAAATTACATTTATGGTAATACAATAATTATGGTAAGTGTACAATACTAATTATATTATAATATTACCTAAACTAGGAGACTAAACATTACCTAATTCATATACACTAATTACGTGTATATCTAACACTCGTATAGATTGACATGGGATATTTTTTAATTGATAACTGGTCCATTATCACCAGAAAAGAAAATTGGAAAAAGAAAAACTAAAACTAAGTTGAAATTTATCTAACACGTAATTATAGCACATGTAAGTAATCTTCCAAGATCGAATTAGTAACAAATTTGATTGAAAATGAGCGCTCACAATTAAAAACATTATACGATTGTATATATTCCCATGAATAGAGTGCTGTGGATTGTGGACAATATTATATTATAGTTTTAGTTCCTCCTAAATCGATCACTTTTTTTGCCCCGCATTGATTTGACTATGACAAGCAATTTTTTTTTATCTATAATACAAGATAATGTGGCGTAAAATAGATCATTGTAGTCCGGCTGTTCTCCGAACTTTGCGTATAATGAAAGTTTAGTGCACCAGACTGTACTTTTTTATATTTGTTAACTCCGTGAAGTTTTATTCTTTTCTACTAGTACTTCCCTGATAAATTATTTTCACAAATATTCCTTAATTTTTTTATTGGTATTATCATATTTGAGATATGAACGATCTCTTCTAACTATCATCTATTTTCTTAACCAAGGTTAATTAGAAAAACTAAGGTTAAATGATGAGTGGACATTAGAAATCATTTCAATGTGCACTTAATTATAGACCAGAGTTGGGTGATGTTGTTTCTATATCAACCAAAGTAGAAGAGAGAAATGGTGGGGTGGTGGAGATTTTGACTAGTTGGGGGACTCCGTCAGCCCCACTAAATAGAAAGTTGAAGTCCCTTTTCTTTTTTCAATTAACAAAATTGAAGGCCATCGAAAATGCAAACGTGTCACCACAATTTTCTGAGGTGGCGAGGGTCCCGTAAAGTGGGGTTCTTTTATTGGCTATTGTGTCGTAAGGGTAGGGCGATTATTTCGGTTAGTTGAATTGTTTCACGAAAATTCGGAAAGCATAGCTTCAAAAATAAAGAATACTCCGCATAAGTTTTTAAAACTATATATATGCAAAACGGTTTGTTTTTTCATATGCATATTTATTATTTAATTATGGTTAGTGGTTAAGTAATTTTTTTTTTGTCCCAATTTATATGACATTACAATTTTTAATATTCTTGAAAATAATTTACATAATTAAAAATAATATAAAAGGTACTATAAGTCACAAGAATTAAGAATTTGAAATATTTAAAGAACATTCAAATAGCGGTCTAAGATCTTGTTGTTTGAATCTCAAAATTCGAACTATGTCATATAAATTGAGACAAATAGAGTATGTATCTTTTTAAAAAATTAACTATTAAAGATTAACTTATAAACAATCGGTATAGGTAAATTTTTACCCTATCATCTAGTTGTTGGCTAATATAAATTGCAACTTCACAAAATTCTCAAAAGGATTGGAGGATACAAATGTACAGTCTTGTTTGAAATTGTGCTTTCTATTCTAGTGTTAGAAGGCTATCAAAGAGACCGATTTGCAAGCTGATATGTCGGGAACATGCAGCATCTAAGATCTCGAAAATGAGTTCGCACCATCAAAACAAAGATTAATTGCCTTAGATTTGCTGAGTATATATTTTTCTGATTCCTGGGTTAGCTCAATAGAACCTATTTTACGTTAGTTTCTACAATGGCATATATTCCCATTAATACAGTCCTACGGACAAAATTATTTTACTGTAGTTTCTATTCCTCTTCATCACTTTTTGTCTGTGATTGTGACGCATGATTTTTTATCTTTCTTTTTTTTGTACCTGTGACAATTGATGTTTTATTCTTTTATACTAATACTAATATGATGAATTCTAAACCGAAATATTCCTTACGTTTGTATGTGGATCATCATATTTTAAGTATGAACGATCTCTTCTCCTCCATTATTAACTTTTTCTCACTAATTAGGCTTGGAAATATTCATATCTTAACCAAGATTAATTGACTCCCCTCAATAATATCATCTATGTGACCTATATACTTTTTAACAAAATGTGTTTAATACAATGAGTTTCACTTATGACGGTCATGTTTGTAAATTTGTATCATTATGCACAGCTTGAGCTGCTTTTCTAATTCCCAGTTACTAAAAGGCCAAATCCATCGTCAGCCACCTGTGGTCATCCATATTTGTCATTTGAACACCTCAAGTAACACTTGTTCCATTTAGATACTTCAGGTGGGCCTCCGCTGTGTTATTTAGACATTTTTTACTGATTTGACAATTCGCGTGAATTTCATATAAATAAGGCGCGTGAAAAGACAAAAAAAAAATCTTATTCTTTTTCAAATAATTTCCATCAAAACTCAATTATTTTCTATCTGATTTCATTTTTTTTTCTTTTTCGATCTGAGTTTCAGAGGGATGGGCATTAAACACCGAAAACTTAATTACCGAACCGAATGAGAGATTCGATAATTCAATTTTCGATACGATATTCAAAAGTAGATGATGAGAAATTCGGTATTCGGGATGAGATATTATACCATTCGGTAATATCGAATACCGAATTTTTAGTGATAACATGACAAACAACTTTCTATTGAAATTGTTGCATTCTAGTATCAATGTGTACTAATATGTGCTTTAGGACATTGTTGTCATTTTCTAGTGTTTGCATGTACTTTTCGATGCTTAATACTAAAGGACAAATGGAGAGCTTTCACTTCTTGATTTGGATTAGGGGTGAGAAAGAGAACTCTCAGATTTTATAGAGTTGTTTTGGGTTACATGTGGTCGATCAGTCAGAGGAGAAAATAAACTTAATTTAGAGCCCGTTTGTCCAAGTTTTTTTTTTTTAGGCTAAAAACACTTTTTTTCTTCAAAAGTAGATTTATCGTGTTTGGCCAACAAAAAAAGTGTTTTTGGGAGAAACATTTTTTTATGCGGTTGGGAAGAAGCTAAAAAAATCTTTTTAAAAAAAAAAAAAAGCAAAAGCAGAAAATTATTTTTTTCAAGACAAAAATATCGCTATCATAAATACATATTTGTAAATACATATTAAATACATATTTACCAAGTATAATCCTCATCAATTCATTAATTTCTAATTATGTATTTACGTATAGCAACTCATTTTAATTCTTAATAAGGTCTCAATACATTTAAACGTTTCAAACAAAATTAATATTATTATTACAGCAAGTTGTATTTATATATATATTTGAATTTTATGCTGCAGATATAATTCTCTTGTGAAAAAAAGACATTTTTTTTATTTTCAAGCATACTTATTACTCTTTTTGCACTTAAAGGATGCCAACATTAATTTATTTTGATTTATCTATTACTATATCGACTGAAAATTTTAATATGTATTTTTAAATTTTTACTTAAAAAGAAGTAAAAATTTAAATAAAGTCTTTCAAAATATATTTTTAAAATAATTCTAATAGTAAACGTTCATTGATACTTGTATTTTTCATAATTTTACACTTAAAAGCATTTTTTTTAAAAAAATTAGTCAAACACAATTTGTTTATCAAAAGCACTTTTTAAAATAAATTAGCCAAACATAAACTAATTCTCATCAAAAGTATTTTTTTGAAAAATACTTTTAAAAAAATACTTCTCAAAATAAGCAGTTTTTCGCCGCTTGGCCAAACATGCTCTTAGGAAGTTTAATGGTTAGACTGTGGCCACCGAGGGTCGATAAGGCTTTAACTATTTTTTTAAGAATATATATTGACTGAAATATTTGGAATTATAGTTTACAAGTTATGTTGTCCAACTTTAATACAGGTATCGAATACCGAACCGAATCGAAGTTTGATTTACCGAAGTACCGAATCGAAGTTTGAAAGTTTGGTATTTGGTATCTATTTTCAACTACCAATTACCGAATTACAAAATCTAAACTTTAGAAATACCGAATCGAATACTGAATGCCCACCCCTAGACCTAGCAATTCCATTTTGTCTCGTTGAATTATTTCGAATTAATTGGCTCTAAACACCATTAATGAGCTCTTTAGAAAGCTTGAAGATTTAAAATGGGTTACTTGATTTGATGAAAAAATGAGAAATTAATGTTGGGGTTGTCTTCGGGTCTTCGCGGGGAATCTTTAGTTGAAGTTAAAACAATTTTGGAGATGTTTCTCTTGAAATTTGGATTAAAATCGTGGTTGGAACAAGAACACATATGAAGATGGTGAAGACCGCCATGGACATGTTTTCTTTTGTTTTTTGAAATATTAATTTTTTTTTCAAAATTTAATTTTTATATTATTATTTAATCAAACGACATATGCCCTAATTTAATTTGTCATTTTTTCACATCATCGGCGAGTGTGTTACATACATTTTACAAATTTGACTGATTGTGCGAAAAATATCTAAATAACACAGCGAAGGCCCACCTGAAATGCCTAGATGGACAAGCATTACTTAATGTGTTCAAATGACAAATCTCGACGACCACAGATGGATGACGATGGGTTTGGCGTTACTAAAAACTAAAAAAGGGAAGATTGTTTCCTTAGGCAACATGTCCCATGTAAATTTAAAAAATGAATAAAGAACCAGGCGTGCAGGAAATCATTGCTCATGCACCTCTGATTTTAGGTGACTTGCCTTTTAAATTTTTTGTGGCGGATTAATAGTGGTATAATGGAAGAATATCCTTCAATTGTTCCATACATGCATGAATAATGGATCACAGGTACTATGAATAATGGAAGACATAAACGATTAAAGCATTAAACTTAATTTATTACTCTTTTTTTAATTCAAATCCACGCTTATCATCAACTTCCAAGTTCCGGGTATGCATTTTGTTAATTACGTTAGTTTTGTTGTTATCCGTGAATTCTTAAAGTTGAAAGACATGGACAACTTCAGCTAAAACATTTACGTAATACATTAATGAAATAAACAAATAAAGGACAATAAAAAAGCAGCTTACAGCCACTATTATGTTTTATCTAATGCATATCATTAGATAACGTAAAATGGAACGACATTGGTTTGTGTTAATATCGAAGCAACATAATAACATTCTGATAGCATCCATCTCGACTGCTATTTCTTGCATTTGCTTAATTAATGTTGATTAGAATGGTTGCAGAAAACGGTAAATGAGTAACTGCTAAGTATAACAACAAAATGAAATTACAACAACTGAAATTTCAATAAACTGAGATTACAAGCACTTTGATTTGCTGGGTCGAGTGATGACACTCTGTCTTTAAGACAAGATTGCCCCGTATATATCCTTTCTACGTTTTGGACAATAGTCTCCCAAGATAAAACAGCAACTCAATAAATGAGCAAAGGAAACTCAAGTGTTACTTTGAAGAACTTTAAGTAATGAAATGATGCTGAATGTAGGAAGAAGAATTCTGTTTTTTTCATTTGTGTGTAGTCTTAACAAGTGAGCCAAAGGCTTCTTTATATAGTGCATGGAGGGGACTCATTAACTGCCCACATAATTGATGTTACTGGCCATGTAATGACAATTAGTGAGAAGTAATTCAGCCAAATGAATGACTGAATTGATGTGCAACGGATTAGGCCATTAGTGAGAGTTATTCAGCCAAGTAATGGCTGAATTGATGTGCATATTAATGGAGGTTAACGTTCCAAAACAAACAGCAAAAAGTCCAATTTTATCTTACTTGAAACTTCAGGGACCAAACTATAAATATGAAGCAATTTGGGTCCAAAAAGATAATATCAGAAGAAGCCTGTGACCCGAGCCCTGACCGGACGGGCGATAGGCGGCGCGTGTGTGGGCTTAGCCTCGAACCAAAGCACATCTAGGTTATCCCTCCTTCAAACACTAGGGTTACCCTTTGGGGTCCCAAGCCCTTTGCCAATTTTGAGACTTATAAACTAAACAAATCTTCCTTCCCCCACCGATGAGGGAGAATTGGTCTCTACCACATTTTTATGCTTCAAACACCTCACTTCGTGGATCAATATCTCTTTCATTTCTCAACGAATTTGACGATCCTTGGCCCTACGGTCATCTACTCACTTAGTAGATTATGCAGTGTGAAGAATCAAAGTCTCCAACATGTGTAATCCTAGTGTTTAAGTCATTAAAGATGGTTGGACAACTTCCACCAAAGGCAAATTTCCAACAATTAATGGGTGAAATTCTCCCTGAAAATTATTATGCACGGTCGTGTAGTGTAAAGTAGACATGTAGATTGCCATTGATTTGTTGGTTTAAATTGGAACCCTTAACAGCAAAGTCGTTGTAGTATAGTGGTAAGAATTCCCGCCTGTCACGCGGGTGACCCGGGTCGATCCCGGCAACGGCGATATTCCTTTTTCTGTTCTTCTCTTTTCGTTTTCAGCAGTTATTCGTGATCACAGTTACGGGCCGAAAAGAATTTGACCCAATTATGAGTGTGGTCCAAAAGCTAGTCCAACCCATTTCATCATCTTCCTTGAAGAGTGAACTATGAAGACTTGTCTGCGCTGAAGCTTTCTGGACTAGTAATCACAGTAACGGGCCGAAAAAATTATGAGTGTAGTCCAAAAGCGAGTCCAATCCCGTTGGTCATCTTCGTTGAAGAGTGAAGACTTGTCCACTTGAAAGATAGGCCTAAAGCTTTCTGCGCTACTAACCATACATCCTTAACATTTTCTTCAACTCTTTACAAATATTCTAATCATAAAATATTGTTGTCTGTAACACCATTGTATGCATTTTTAAGGTAGATTGTGTATTAATACAGCTAAGAAATTAACATCCCCACCAGTCATACCGAAAATCACATATTTTGATTACCTTGAGCAGAACATTGTCAATTTGTTTTTGGGAAAGGGAAAGGAGTTTTTCTCTAAAGGAACAAGTGATAAGAAAGTTCCAATTCAAGATATAGCAACATCGATTCGTGTAACTTTGCATTTACTGTCGTCGTTATTAGCGAATATTCTCCGAATATTCACCGTATATTTTGTAATTATAATAGATGTATATTTAAAGTAAATTAGAATTCTTACTGTATTAGGTATTCGGGGAATATTCACTAATAGTCCTGTTAATCTTCCTTAATGCTCCATTAACATTGGCAAAAATCTAGGTTGCTTAAATAATGGAAGATGGAATATGACTATCACGGCAAGGTGACGACTCACGTGCGAACATGTCCTCCTTTGTATAGTACATAAGAAAACTATATT
The DNA here is from genome assembly GCA_029783415.1 of Anisodus acutangulus. Classification (NCBI taxonomy): domain Eukaryota; kingdom Viridiplantae; phylum Streptophyta; class Magnoliopsida; order Solanales; family Solanaceae; genus Anisodus; species Anisodus acutangulus. The sequence continues at coordinate 45,522,589 of CM056501.1, read as the reverse complement.
GAAACATCTTGACCAAGACGTAGCCCACATTTTCATATCCCACTTCCACTTGTGTGGACTTGAGAGTGTAATTTAATCTGCTCTGTCTCCTCATCTCTCATGTTTCTTTTTCCGTACCATCCTTTTCTATGTTATGGATCGTACTTTCTTGAACAAAAAATATTGGCCACTCAAACGCTTTTTAAAAAGAAATTATTGAAGTGTTGGTTTTGGATCATTTTACTTTTTCAATTACTGTACATTTTTTGTCAGTCCAAATGCACAATAAATCTGTTGTACCTTTTTGGGCATTGGATATTTGGGTTTAAACACCGAAAAAATAAAGAAAAAAAGTTTGTGGTAGGTATTTGACGTAGCGAGATCTGACCTGTTTGCTCAACCTAGTATCAAGAACAGTTCCATATTTGGAAATTAAAACCAAAGGAAAATTACAAGAACACAAACACGATGACATCAAATAGCAATCTATATTTAGGCTTCTCTCGGCACCAGAAAAAGAAAAATAGGGACCCTTCATGAGAACAATAAGAAAAAGGACTTACATTTGACTAGCTAATCAATGATGTTACGTCTAGAAATTCACTAGATATTTCCACTATTTAATCTTAAAAACACTATGGTTGATCTTTTTTTTTTTTGTTATGGAAGGACATACAACGAATGAACGAAAAGGACCATCAATTATGACGATGGTGGTTATATTAATAAAATGACCGCTGTCAAAAACAAAATGGTGGGTAACAAACACTAGGCTATAGCTAGTCATTGGAACTGGATGCTGTATAGTGAAAGCTATCTAGACAGTAGCAAAAGCCGGGAACATGTTTAAATAATTTCCCTGTTCACGGTGACATGTTCCTAAATTTAGCCAAATAAATAAATAAATATTTTTGTGTCTCCTGTCTGTCTAAAAGATTTGGAACAAATAATTTGATCCAATTTATCTGAGTAGAATAGTTGATCCTGTTGGTTGTTGACCATAGTGTTCTAGTAGAGCAGTTGAACTTGTGACCAGGGAGTGAACTTTGACTGTTAGGATTCCAATTGTTGGAAGATTAGAATGAATTCCTTAGAGATGGAAAAAGAAAAGAGGAGATTTTCTAATTATAAAATCGTAAATGAGCCGAGTGTCTTTCGAAAATAATTTTTTTATTTGTCACAACAGAGATAAAATTTATGTATATTCTATCATTCTCAAACTCCACTTGTGAAATTATATTGGATATATTGTCCTGATTGTTTTACAAAATCGTATAAAGGAAATGATATGCTTAGAGATGAAGGGCAAAAAATAAAAAATTGGGACTTCAGCATTGGGTCCCAGTTTCAAGTTAATGTAATGCGTCTTTGGTGAATGTAACATGCGTTGGACCACACACCTAATTAGTCCTCCACTATAAGAAGACATTTATCTCCTTCCACTTCTCAACCTACTGCATTCTTCAAATCTTAGATTCTTCCATACACAAGATACAATCTTGAACATCTTTAATCTTCCTCTACAAATCTAGCTAAATTTGTTTCTCGTTCATATTTGGGAACAATTCAATTTACAACATTAGAGATGAAGGGCAAAAATGGGACTTCCAAGAAGAGGATATCAAGTAGTAGAAAACTTGGAAGGTTTCTCAAGGAGCAGAGAGGAAGGCTTTACATTGTGAGAAGATGTGTAGTCATGCTACTTTGCTGGCATGATTGATTGCACCACTACATATTTTATACTACAAATATGAGAAAGGAAGATAAAAGGGATTCACACTAGTAGTAGTGTTCCCTTTTATCATCCTCTCCTTTCAATTGTAAATAGAAAAGAGAAATATTAAGCTTGCTTCGCTAATAAATTAGAGCCACGATATTGGTTCTTAATGGTCATCTATCTTTATTTACGCAAAGCTATTTATTGATATCGATTTAAATATATTAATTGGCCTGCGACTGATCTCATCGTCCGTTTTCCGTACTTTCCCAATGGCCTCATCAGCTTTATGATTTACATATACTATATTTATGTCTCCTCTATTTTTCTTTGCTAGAACGTTTCCTTATGTTTTATTTTACTTTTCTAATTTGGAGTGATTAGGAAGAGTTTTATGAGACCTTGCTATGGTAATTGGAGTTTCAAGGATAGACTAGGGTTTGTTGAATTTCATAAGATCTTTGTTCAGTATAATGGCTATATGAATGCTTATTTCTTTTGAGGGGATATGTTATATATAAAAACTTAGTTGAATTGTGAAAATCAGGCCGAGGCATGCTATAAATTATTATGTAGCATGTAGAAGATTCATTGCGTTCAACCGATTAATTGATTATATGCATCAACAATGCTATATTAGTCACAATTGGTAATGTAAATAGCCTACTGTAATTGCGGCTAAATAATTTATATTTAATTAAGACAAACTAAGATTTTGATATAAATACCGTTACATGTAAGTTTTTACCAAGTCTTATAGACTTAATAACAATAGATAATCCCTTAATATATCAACCAGTTTCTATCACCTATAGAGATCCTTTTGCATTCATATATCTTCTTAACTAAGCTCACCTTTATTCCAAGACATTGTGGATTTCTTAGACATCTTTATTCGATGTGATTTTTATTTATGTTATGTCCCTTTGAGAACCTTCAATCATCACTCTTTCACACCTATAGATTGGAGCAATTAATTGAACCTTTTTATATATAGGTTATCGGTAAACCATTTCAGACGACATATCTCTCATTCTATTGTCCGTGTCTGCTATTCATACCCTCTTGAATTTTTATCTTGTTCATTCAATTGTATGATGACACATTCATTTTCTCTTTCTTAATTCCACAGCACTTTTGTGGTTATGCTGTAAATGCTTTGTTTAATAACCAATGTTCATGCAAATATTATAACAACGCCGGTCTCAGATGTATTCTGTAGAATTTTCCATTGACTTCGTTAGTATATATCGTGTTGTAACATAGCAGTTGCATTTCAGCTATCCTATTACCTATATATTTTTCTGCTATGTGATATATCTTATCTGTCAGGTCACGACAGTTATAGGAGAAACAAGTTGCAAGCTCAAGGCAGATTTATAAAGTTTAGTGATGGAAGACTAAAATTAAAATATATCTTCTCATTGTTATTATTCTAACATTTGTAATTATTCATACAACCTTTATGCCATATATGCAATAACAATCTTTTTTAAGCATCCAGCAGATAAGGTTTCTGCCATTATATCACATACTTAAATTCTCTGAATCAATAAATGTCATGTATAGAATATTCTTTTTTTTCTACACAGTAATCTTAGTGTAACGTTTGTTGTTGATCTATGAGACATGTCTTGTAATGTTCCTAATCCATATCCTATCATTCTCCTCGGAACGACTTTCAACAACTTTAAATACATATGACCTCTTTTGTTCACATATTGAAACAATGTCTTTACACTTGTTTGACATCTTTGCACTCCTTAGTATTACATTGAGTAGCATTAGTCATATGTACTACTACTACTATTACAATATTTTCGGGGCATTTTCAAATCTGAACCACTGGCTTTTCTTAACCCTCTTATATTTTTATGGTACCTGACATTTTTTCATCTCACCTAATTCTAAGAATGTACCTAAAATTTCCTCTATCTAACAATTTTATTTTCCAACAGTGTATTTTGAATAGATACAAATGGCTTCCTGCACGCCATGGCCATACGCTCTTTTAAGTCGCTACCGTCCGCGAGTAAAAGTTAAAAAAAATGTTAGGAAAAGGCATGTGGTTTGTACCCATTTCCCTTTAAACGGACACGAAAAATGCCATTATTTCTTATAATCTGTCGTTTCCTTCGGACTCAACTCATTATCACACTAACAAAGTATTGATTGGTCTACAATCTACGTTATCACGTTGAATCTTTTGCTTATTTCTACCTTTAATTTTACACCCTACTAGACCCTTGTAGTCCAGTTCTTCTCGGATCCCGCGCATAACGAGAGCTTAGTGCACCGGACTAATTTTACACCATACTTCTATTGAGTCCCTCATTGTCAGGAGGAGAATTTTAACTTTTTATATGGACTTGGATAATTTGACTTAGATCCAATGTCCATTTTTACTAATATTTTTTTAAAAACAAGGCGTGCACTCTTTCATAAATTGTAGAGCTTGAAAAGAAAAACTGAACAACATGTAGGCTTGAAAGTTTTAAAAAAAGAGAAAGCTGAATGACCGAGAAATGGGCTCTGTGGCATCTTCTTTGACACGATAAAGCTGTCAAGTAGTATTTGCTATATTTCTAAGAGAACAAAAAAAGCTATAAAGTCGGCCAACTTTGAGAAAGATTGATCCAATTTTTGGCATTGTTTAGGCCACACAAGTGACAAATGTTGAGTTGTGGAGCCTAATTCATCTCTGACAATATGAAAATTCTACGCAGAGTGTGTAACGCTGATTGACTTGAACGTTCATGTCGATGTGGGGGTTGGAAGGGATGGTAAACCCCCCTTCCGGGGGAGTGGGGGGCGGAGCCCCTGAAATTTTTATAATGTAATGTTATTTTGAAAATTTAAGGCTTGTATTATATTTGCCCTAGTTTTCACTATATATAAATTAGGGCGCCGTTTTTTCCCAGTAGAGTGGTCGAAAAAAAAGAGAGAAAATTATAAACTCAAAACTCTATTATAGTAAAATCTGCAGCGGCAAAGTGGACGTAGCTCTCGCATTAAAGGTGAACCATTATAAATCAGTATGTGTTATTTGTTCTTCGCTTATTTAATATTTTTCTGATTAGGTAGGCTTTGAGACTTAAATCCTAACGACAAATATGTACAAATTTTCTTCGCAAAAGTGGATCTACTGTGCCATATGGAATCTAGCTTCCTCTTTAATTTGCACGTGTGTGGCTTGTTTGTTTTTCAGAGATCTGTTTCTTTTGGTCCAGAAAAGCAAGCTCTCCAATTTCGTTCTGGCACAACTGAAGCAGCTACAGTTCAAGAAAAGAGAATGTATATTACTTAGGGCTGGTCAGTGGGCCGGGACAGCCCGACCCCGACCCGAGCCCGTCCCGCGCCCGCCCCGGTCCCGCCAAAAAAATAAATAAATTACGGGGGCGGGACTAGAACTCGGGACGGGACGATGTCTAGGCCATGAGACCGGAGAGCCCGGTTGAGACCGAGCCCATCCCGCCTTGAAGCCGCCCGACCCGACCCGCCCCTTTGTAAAAATGGCCGCTGCCCGACCATTTTAGATTATAGAGTTAATATGACCATTTTAGCCTCCCGAACCCCTACCGCCGTAATATTTATTTTTAACCCATAAGTTATTATATTTACACTTTAACCCAATTTTTCAACTATAAATAACTCATTTTCTCTTCATCTTTCTCACAAATCTTCCTACAATCTCTCTAATTTCTCAATATATCTCACTACAAGTCTACATTGTTTGCTAAATATTCAATTTTATTTATTCATTTGGGAATTAGTGGTGAAGTTGGCAACTAACGAGGATCTTCCATCGAGCAAAGTTTTCAATTTTCAACCTCGATTACATGTCGACGTTACGTCATTGTTGGTACGATTCGTTCCTTCATTAAATTATTGTTAATACGTTTATTTAGTTTAGATCACTTAATTTGTGTCTTTAATTATTTATTTATTTATTTATTATCATAATTAAAATGGAAGGATTAAAGGTATGTTTAAGGGTAAGGGTAAGGGTGCTTGCACAGTAGGAACAGCAGGCAGGGTACTTCTTCTAGTCATCTTATTCCTACCACAGGGATGATTTTGTTGATACTCACGACATTTTCCTACAATACCATTAGATTTAGACCAGGAGCTATTTTACGGAACTCAAAGAAGACTTTAATTTAGGCGATGATCTAGATGATATACCCACTATTGTTTGATAATGACACATCCAGCTAGTGCACCTTCAGTGAAATACCTCCATTCCTAGTATGAGGCGAGGTCGACAAAGCGACCATTAAAATCGGATCATGGACATTTTTTGATAGACGAGAAATCAGTAGCCATATGTAAAATTTGTAAAAATGTTTTAAAATTTAAATCGAAAAGGTCACGATTGGGGCGGGGGTTTAATTAGACACGTAGTAAGTGCTCATCTAGCTAGGTATGCCCATACCAGGCTTCAAAACCAGTCTTATAACGCCAGCTCCATCAGGACAAGGTTCACATACTAATATTGTCGGACCAAAGTACAAGGTCAAATTAATAACCCTATGGCGGGGGAATTGTAGGCCACTAAATACAATAAACATAGAGATAGGGAAGCAATATCAAAATTGAATTCTTGTGCGAGGTTTGCCTTTTTCATTTCCTTAAATCTCGGTTTATTCATTACATTAGAGATATATATAATCCTGCTTTTAACGGTTTTCCTAGATCAGCGTTAAGAGAGATGTATTTAAATTGTGCATGAATATCAACAATATTTACGTTTTTCATTATATCATTTAATGGCAAAGTATCCATCACGTCGATATAGGTGATAAATACTACTTGAGCCATGATTATTTAGCGTAACTTGTCATTGGATAGATTATAAATGGTCTACATGCAAAAACGTATTTTAGCGTATAGATATAGATGATAGGCAATTTGGTACTTTTATCATAAATATTTATCAAGTGTGCGATTATTACGAATTACCGATAAAATTATGACTATTACATTAGATAACGCTTCTAATAACAATTACGCAATTACAATTTTAAAAAATAGTTTAACCAGTCTTTTTCGTACCATTTTCATATAAAATGTCGTGCCATATATATAACTTAATTGTAAAGCATGGTCTATCACTTTTTGAAAGACATTCTTAGTAAAATACAATTTGCTATAAACTTTATTTTTAAAAGTAATAAAGTACAACGTAGAAAAAGAATATAAAAAAATTTGTCATGATTGTGGACTACCTTTTAGAAAAATTCCACAAGAAGTATCCACTAGGTGAAATTCTTTATCTGACAACTACTTGTTGCTTATGACTATAAATTACCTATAACTTTATTTTTAACTCTCATAATAAAAAGCCGGTGATATGATTTTAGATAGTGATTGGGAAAAAATTTCGAACTTATTGTATTTTTAGAAATTTTTCCAAGCAACAAAAAGAATTTTCCGGTATATATTATCCTACTATTTCAACTATGTTATTTTTATATAACTCTAATATTTTTATTACTTAGTGAATATATGAAAAACCAACGACTTATAAGGCTGACTATTAAAAAATGTTTCTCAAAATAAAAAAATATTTTATTCCTATTCCCTCTATTTATATTATTGGTTACATGTTAAATCTCTACTATTAAAATAGAACGGTACTAAATCACTAATTGAAACTATTTACGATTGTATAGAAGTACTACCACCTCCAAGTCCCAAAAATCTAAATCACCCACCACTTATTGAACAAACTAAAGAAGAGTATTGTCTAGCGTAGAACACCAAATGCAAAAATATATATAGATTTTATCAACAAAGAAAATGCTTTAGTAACTTTACCGACTTCCATACCATCTTCTTCATCTTCAATACAACCTCTAAAAAGACATCTTATTTATGCTAGTATTGAAAGCCTCGGAAAATAGAATGCAGTCGTGCCTCTACTACTAACCAAATTAGCGAGTTGGATATTTTGTTTTGCGAGGGTTACTGGCGTATCAAAGTTATCAATGAAGATGGACATGAAGACTTCTTTGAAATCTTTGGAGGAATGAGAAGACCTTTCAGAACACTTTCAATGATGGCTCGAGATGTTTTGAACATTCTGCGTCGTCAAGCTGCGTCTGAAGCGCTTTCGCTGACTATCAAATAGGAGACCACAGACACTCATTAGCCGGAGACAGCTTGGAAATTGCAGTATTATTCAGAGATTGGATACGAGCGGAGCGGAGAAGGTGCGGTCAACCGGAGATCAACGAAGAAGATGATGAAATAATATAAGAGGCACAAAAACAGCCTTGGGATGTTTTTATTACACTATCTTGTTTTGTTTATTGAGTTTTTTTTTATACATATGTTATTTAAAAAAAAAAATGAAAACCATCGTAAATACCCGACCCGACCCGAGCCACGCCTTGACAGGCCCGACGGGATCGGGATCGGGACGGAACTTGCTCCAGTCCCGCCAGACCCGAGCCCGGCCCACTGGCCACTCCTATAATACTCCACTATCTACTACTGTAACCTAAAACAGTACAAATCTTTCTAAATTTGTCTGCATACTTTGTTTTTGTTTCTAATCAATGTGGTATCCTCTTTGGGATTCAATTGAATTAGGTTGGAGTTGAGAAATGTCATTTAATTTTGGGAGTAAACTACTCTTTGTGCATGGATTTATGTTCAATAATCACATAGTCCATCACTTCCACGTGTCCTTGCTGCTGATGTTCTATCGAAGCAGAAGAACTCTTGAATTTTGTAACCATTATCAATTGAGTTCTATCTTAGCCAATTCATGCAACGTTAACTTGTTAGTGTAAATCCGTAAAGTAATATATATGAAACAAAATTTGTAATGGTAATGCTTAAAGTTGTGATTCTGAAAGCTATCACTTTAATTTGGTTTTTAAGGAATCTCTTTCCCAATTTACCTACAACTGGAAAGAGTTAATTCTCCAACAAATTCAAACAAAATTAATACATATTTCATACAAATTTATCAGCCACAACTACTATTTTTTCTTTTCATAGAAGTTTTTAATTTTCACTAACGGTACGTGGTCAATTTATTGCCATCTTCTTTTATGTAGGTACAGAGAGATTTAAAATGTAAGTTAAAGAGTATGAAGAAATATTTAAGCATGAAACATTTGGTAGAGAATAAACCATTCAATGTAATAATTAGCTTGGTCAAACGACAGCACCCACGTGCGACAGCCCCCACATTTCTTCAACCTAATTATGATATTTTTCCATCCATAAGAATTGGGCCTCCTTACTTTTGTGGTTGGCCCGCTAGGAGTGCAAAGGCCTAGGCTAATATCCTGCGGGGCCATCCACTGCCTGAAATCAAGTTAACAAGAACGGTCCATCGACTGTGTTATTCAAAAGTAATGTTTAAACATTACTTGCATCTAATGTATCTTATCTATGAGTTTATGTCATGTACATTGAAACTAAGCTATTCATATTTAATGGGTGAGTTTTAATTTAAATGCAAATTTATAGATGTGGCAAGTTTACAAAATGCCACGTAGCTATGGTCTGTTAGTTTTAGGGTATGTTTGACCCCCCCCCCCAAAAAAAACTAAAAAAAATTTTAGATCAAAAGATTAACGGAAAATATTAGTGATCCATTTTCAATACGTTAGGGGTGTTCTTATTCCTTTTCCAATAATATTACATTCTGATACCAAAGAAAAAGGAATCAACTAATGGGCTTTGAAAAGCTTTGATCAGAGCCAGCCTAGTTGATGTATAGGTGGGCAGTTAACTGAGCCTCAAATTTAAGGCCCATAAATAGGCGCATAGGGTGTTGCAGCTAAATAGTAGACTTGTAAATTATTGTTCAGTGAAGGGCCTAAGAACCCAATGGGTTGCTTTACTTCTCAAACTAATAGTAACAACCCGGAACGTCAATTCCCAATCGTTAGATTACTGTCATTTGCTCCAATCAACTTAATTGAAGGGGGAACGTCATTATTGATAGCAAATGGATCATGCCAAGAAATCTAAAATGGTTTTACAATTTAAAATTATTAATTTCTCCCCAATTCAAATTACTGGTATGGCGAGAGGTGGGAAAATTAGCTAAAAAGGCATGAGCCGCTCAATTAAGTCCATCTTAAAGTTAGCCGGATATGTAGCCCAATTAACTTTTAACAAATCTTTTTTCTGTTTCATATGTTATATATAGCTATAATAAAAAAAATTAGGTAATTAAACAATTACAAGAAACCAAATAAAAAAAATTAAAACTTGGTAAGAGTTGAGAAGGTTAAGTTATGACCCATTGATAAGTGTTGGACATGTAAGGTTATTTTACCTGAAGTAACCTTTGGGCGGGTTACTAACCCGCTCATTTTTATTTTAGTCTATTTTTACCGGTCCAAATTCATTTTTTGCATAGATTGCCTTTTAAACGCACTAGTCTTTTGTTTTTGCCCCTGCAATTTATTTAATGAAAATATCCATATATGATTCGCTCGACATAAGTTCTGTAATATTTTTATCTTCAAAAATAGAATTTTTGTCTCACTCAGCACAAATTTTATAGAAATCAAGTTATGTGGCATAAGTTGTGTAGTAATTTTTAAATTGTGTTGAGTGTTGAAAGTTTTGTCTTTCCGACATAATTTGTGTGCATGTGATGATACATATGCTGAAACTAAACGCTAATTTTGTCAAGCGAAATCTAAACTTACGTCGTTTTCAGATTATGTTGAATATTGAAAGTTTTGACTTGTCCGGCATAATTTGTTGGATGTTACGATACATATGACGAAGCTAAACACTAACTATACTGACCAAAATTTAAATTATGTCGCGCCAAAAGTGCTGAAGGGCAAAAACTAAAGACTACCCAACGCATTTGTGCGAATTACCCCTCCCAATTTAATCCAATCCATCCATTTAACACCCTCAAATATGGCATAAGATACTTCCTCGAACCAACATATTCCAATATAGGAAGATCAAAATGCAACACCGTTCATCCTACCTTATATATCATTGAACTAAGAATGGAGTTTACATTTTATAATTTGCTGCTCATATTCTCTCTTATATAAGTAGTGTAAGAAAATAGTACACGTAATGAACTTACGTCTTCTTGATTTATTCAATAAGACCTAACATCTGGAGATGAAAGACAAGTGACAAACTTGTTTACATGAGCTACGACAAAACCATATATCGTATTATTAATATGTACTTGTAGTACGGTTCTCTTCTCTCCCTCTTATCTTGCCGTGTACCATTCTAAAGGTGGTTAGATTATCTAAAAGTAAACAAATGAAATAATATGAACTAAACATACAGTACAACAGTTGCAGTAAAAGAACAGCCAACATTAAGTTGTATATAATTGCTCTTAGTTAATAATTGAGGTTGAATTTGTCCCTGCACTATGTAAAATATAGTTTAGAGTTGTCCTCTGTTAATAGTTGAAATCAGATTTTAAATAAAAATTAAATGTTTTTTTAAAAAAAATAGTTTAAAGCTCTCAGTGAAGTTTAGCATTAGGTTCCAAATCTTATTGTGCCGCCCCAAGTTTGACTAAGATTTTAGAAATCAAAAGTTTTTTTTAAATACTTATTTTAGAAATTTCAGATATTTGATCAAGCTTTTAGGAAAAAAATACTTTTGAATGATTGTAAAAGTTAATTTTCCAAAGCTGAAAAAAATAACTTTACCTATAAGCATATTTGGAACCATTGTCAAGCACAAATTGCATACTTCATATTGACAAAAATATTATGAAATTGGATTAATCAAAACACAAATTGTTAATCCAAAAATACTTTTCAAAAAATATTTATGACAGAAAATATTTTCCAGAATAAACTGATTTTGGAAGTTTGACCAAGTATACTATAAATCTAGGCTAAACAATGAGACCTACCCTTATTCCCCAACTTAAAATCATTCTTTCATTTATTTGTTTATTCTTTTTTAGTACCAAATCAATGCATTATTTAGATTTGGATATGATAGGCCACAAGCATTTTACTTATTCATGCGTTGATTAGAGGAGGGACCTTAACATTTTGAGCCAAACCTTTTTTACTTGCATAGCCATAACAGTTTATTACTCCCACAGAATCAAAAAGAGTATCTACTTAGCCTTCATTTTTTGAGTCAAAAAGAGTGTCCAGTTACCAAATCAAGAAAGAATTGACATTACTTTTCCAAATTTGTCTTTATTAAGTGTTAAGTAACCAAATCTCAATACCTATTTAATTAGAGACGTTTTAGTAAAATTACCTATCCTTGCCTAGAAGTTAATATTTTCTTAAGAGGTGTGCAAATGGCTAAGTGAACGCTCTTTTTGATCCGGAGGTAGTACAGTAATTGCTCTGTTAGTGTATATTTAATGTATAATAAATACATTATAATTTTATAGTCAATATACAATATATACACGTTGATTATATACTAAATACTGATTAAAAAATTATAAAAGTTAAATGCTAAAGTTATCTTCTATTGCCAAGTTTTGTTGCATTGTTATTTAGTGTAAAAATCCATTAGAGAACTAAGTACCATATTCCTATGTGCTTCTATATATCTTGGATGCTACAGCCCAAAAAATGGCATATACAGAATCCTTCACTCTCTTTGATATATAACCTTTCTTTAGATATTATATGAGGAAGTAACAGAGAAGGTCATTCAAGTCATTTTTTTTTTATAATAATAAGGTCACTCAAGTTTTTTTATATCACATAAAAAGTCACATAATTAATATTTGAATAAAAAATATGATATGTTATTTAATTTGTTTCACGTGGTTTTTTTCTTTTTTTTTTCTCAGTCCACATAGCAATAAGACCCGACTCATAACCCAAATTTATTCCACATGGCTCAAATGTATACAAAACGTATTTATGATCTACATATTTAGTACAATTTTTAATATACACGATATAATTTTTTTATAAATGGTGTTCAAATAACCACTCTTCATATGGCTACGCCGTTGTGTGCGTGAAGTTTAAGAAAGATAATTTTATTATAAATTATGGTAAAATTATGGTACGTGTAAAATAAATTTTAAATATTCGTGTGAGCATAAATCATCTCATGAAAAATAAAAATGAGAACTATAAAATTAAATTACTTCTAAATAATAAGTTTTTTTGCATATACTGTATATCAAAAATTAAATTGTGTATATCAATAATTGTACTAAATATATAAACTATACATAATTTTTGTACATATATATTAAAGCCATGTGAAATAAATTTGGGTTACCATGTGGACTGAGAAAAAAAAGAAGAGAAAAGGTCATATCGGATAATATAAATGACATTGTTATTTTGTTGCCCAAATCTTAATTGGGTGATTTTTGATGTGATATAGAGAAAGTTAGATGATCTTTCTATTAAAAAAAAAGAAATACAACATTCAGAGATCATTATCATAGTTGAGTGATCTTCTGTGTTACTATCTCGGTATTATATACGATTATGTTATTTGTTTCATCAAAGAATATCTCTTTTGTTATATATTTTGGATAGGCATGTGCTTAATTCAACAATTAACTACTTTTTTTCTCAATTTATATGTGAACCTATTTGATTTGGAAACAATTATTTTTAATTTTATAAAAGGACTTGTGAAGCATTCAATAACGTTATAATTATAAAACTTTTGAAACATTCAATAACATCATAATAACTTCGTTTGGCATATATTGCGTTCGGATTTTATTTTTGATGAGATAGTCCATAACAGTACGGCAAATTCTAACCAAAGAATTAAAGGGCAAAAAAACGTGATCGTAAGTTATTCCACGGGGACAATGATATTGCGTTATCAATTTCCAGTATAGTGAATGTCACACTTTCCTGTGTTACTGTACTGTCGGATCTGGTTTAGGTTGCCACAGTACCAAAGTCAAAAGTTGTCATTTGTAGAAAAAATATTGTTTAAAATTTATTCCACTATGAGGTTTCCAGAAATTGATTTATTTAATTATTTATAATTTCTTAGACCTTTTTAACCCATGTCTAAAAAAATTTAATCTATTTGGAAATCTCATTTTGTAGGATGTCTCCTTCTTTACTAAATATGATCATCAAAAAGCATCACGAGCTTTGAAGTATTTGGAATATTCTATTCCCTAATTATAAATTTAGCTTACACCTAGATTTTTAAGCATCTCCTATATGGCTATATGTACCCATATGCTTGTACAAACCAAGCACTCACCTACACCATCTTTGACTTCTTGTTTATATGTAACACATAGTCAAATTTGACTTTTTCTTCAAAATTTTCCACCAATCTTGATTTTATTTCAACTTGTACAAAAAATATTAAACAGATTGACGGATTATTTTAAGGATCGTAATAGTATCATACATGTGTAACAATGTACGTTCTAGCCTTAATGGGAATAGATTATATTGTTTCATTTTTTTAATTTTAGATATAACGGGAAAACGAAACACTGTGCACAGACATTTACACATGAACAAAAGTGTACAATAGAGATTGAATTGGACTTTCTATATTTGTTTGACAATGATTGAAGGACCCCCTCTTATAATTAATACATCCTACCAAAATAAGGAGCTCCAGAGGATAGCCATGTATTCTTTCTATAGTAATTTTTATTAAAAATTCTCCCTATTTCATGACAAGAAAAAATCTACAGTGGTTCGTTCCACAACTTTTTCGTAACCATACAAGAGCACAAGGCCCCAGCACGAATAGGTACCAATTCCAAATACAAATTAGTTCCTCTTTATTTTGTTGAAATGGAAAGAGAGGGTTGAAATTGCATTTTCTACATGTTAAAATTGTTGACAGCACAAGAATTTCTTTAAATATTATGAATATAAATTTGGTTCCACTTCTTTGATCCACAAATTAATGTGTTTGTAACTAATATCTATCAATTTGACTTCTCTTTTTCACTGGTGGAATTAGCTAGTATGTAGGTACACGCGGAGAAGGAGAAAAAAAGAATGCTTTAACAATGATTTAGGACTATTTCTTGGGTGGAGTTTAACTTATATACATCACCAATGTAACAAAGTTTATTTTATAAAGTCATGTCATTCAAAAAATATTTATTAGTAATCATTCATAAAAAGAGGAATTTAATTTAATCGTGATAATAAAATAGATTATTTGATATAACACATGAAAATGACCTAATAATATAAATTTTTCTTATTCTACATATATATCAAGTTGTCAAAATAAATATGCCCTGTGAGGTGACCAAATCACGGGATTGATATACATCTGCACAAATTGTGGTAGAAATAATACCACAATATATGTGGGATAAACAATATTGTAATCTAGTGATTACTAATCCATAACTAAAACCTCTATCAAACATGGAATAACATAATCCCACACATTTTATATACGACCCCTTAGTAGGCGTTTGGTTATGCAATTTGGAGTTAATTTGGAGTTCTGATTTGAAATCACTAGTTGTTTATGATATTTAAAGTTTTTAATAGAATTTTAATTTTAATTTGAAATCATGATTTAAAATCCTAAATGGATCTCAATTCCAAGTTTTGTGATTTCATTTTAAAAAAAAATTAAAACTTGACCCATAAATTTATATATTGCCAAAAAAGAGCCATAATTTTAAATTTTATAAAAAAAGACTCATACTCGATGTGAAGAAATTATTTGTACAACGAGGGAAGATTATATTAAAGAATACCTAGCTACTACTGTTGTTGATTCATTGGACCGGTGGATCTTTGTAAAACTATGTGTACTTAAAAATCTATAATAGCATGTAATTGTAAATATTTATTTATAAAAAAATATATATGGAGATATGTGATTTATTAATGCGGGGCATTACATTTCCGATACCTTGTTAATGAATCATGGTCTGCTCATTTGGATTGTCTAGAGTTGGAAGTTTTTGTGATTTTCACAAATTGTGGGATTTCATGTCTATAAGGAAATGTACAACTTTTGAGATCCAACCAAACTAGTCTAATTTTTAATCATGATTTGAAATTATGACCAAACGTGTCCTTAGTGTATTTTAACCCCTTATTGCAAGTACTCCAAGGTAGAGGTAAGATCTGCGTACACTCTACCCTCCCCCGATCCACGTTATGAGATTTCACTGAGTATGTTGTTGTTGTATTGCAATTACTCCAATTGATATGTCTTTTTTCCTGGTTACTAATATCACTTATTTATGCATGATTGCATATATTTATTTCTTAATTGACCTAATTAATAATATAGAAAATTATTGCATATATTTATTTCTTAATTGACCTAATTAATAATATAGAAAATTAATTAAATTCACGCGGACAAAATTAAGTACAGTAAAATCTCTATAAATGAATATCCCTGGGACCTGAAAAATTATTATCTTATGCGGAGTTATTAATTTATCGATAAATGAATATTTTATTAATTTATCGATAGATTAATATTTATTAATTTATATAATAATTTTTGTTTTGTACATTATATTTCTCAAATTAAACAATTAATTTTTTTCGGTAACTAAGAAAAGAAAATAAATAAACAATTAATTAATGATGGTGCATTGTATCTAAGTTTATTAATCTTGGGTTGACGTGATTCAAAATAGAATGCATGTACATTAGATTATTAAAACACGTTTCTGACTTGTCTTTTCTTTCAAATCGAGCACCACAACCAATAGTACATAATTGAACCTCTTCTCATGTAAACCATCCATGAATTTAACTTATAAATAAGTTCACAACAAGCGAGCAGTGGCGCAACAACAAACAACATACAACTCTTTCGAAACTCCCAAGTTCTAGTCTTTCGATCGAGCTACAACTCGTAGAAGATTAGCTAAGAGAAAGGGAAGTATAAAATTACCTTGGACTGAGTAGAACCTATGAAACCTAGGTCCTCTTCACCTGAAAACAACCTCCAACGCAGCTACAAGAAAGAGGAATAGAAACTAGCAAGCAGTCTGAGTTTTCTTCGGCACTAAAATCACTTGTAACCTTCGAAATCACTTAGGCTTTGATGGAACTTTTGGGAGAGGAGTTGCATGGGTTTTTCTCTTGCTTAATTAAATAGGTGTCACTTGCTTGTCCGTTGAATTTAACATGTGTCTCATCCTTACTTCGTAGTTAAGATACGTATCAAATAGCTCACGCAAGTAGGGCGGGAAGTAAGTTGGTAAAGCAGGCACGTCGGGTAAGCAAGCAGCTCGTTTTTATTTGCCCAAAATCTCATTTCTCACATTTCAGAGCATTCGTCAACCTTAACTTAGTCGTGTATATGTTGAATGGAAGTACGGGATGTAACAATAGGCATGTCTAATATCGTATAACCTCGAAGATAATCCTGATGTCCTAGACTAGGAGGATTAACATACGATGAATATCAATGTACAGAACTACGAGGTGTAACAAAAAAGGTGTGCGCAGAATTTACCTCTATATTTGTGGGATAGAGATGTTGTTTCCGGTAGACTTTCGGCTTAAAAGAACGTAATCAATGCAGAAATTCAAGAAAAATAAGACAGGAAAATATCATAATACAAAATAAATAGAGCAACACATAGGAATACACACATAAGAGTAAGGATCTATGCAAAACCTAAATAATACTACAAAGACAGGGAGAAGAGGAGATGGAGAGGCTAGCCCCCTGCCCCTCACACAGGGCAACAACGTTCAATTACCTATTAACCTTCTATCATAATCCTCGACCTCCAAATCTTCCTATCTAGAATCATGTCCTCAGTCAGCTGAAGTTGTGCCGTGTCCTGTTTAATCACATCTCCGCGGTAATTTTGTAGCTTAATTTTATAGATGAGAAGATCACATAATCAAAGTATTTTAAATTTGGTTTGATGGTGAAGAAATGAAATGCATCTAATTTGAAATGAGAACTAAAACAGAATACATTGTTAGTCCAAATATAGTATGAAAAAATTTCTACAAAATTATTATTCCAGAAGAAAAGACAGAACAGAAAGGCTTAAAGGTGCTGTAAGCTCAGTTCTTATGAATCTCCAAGGAGAAAATAAAGGAGTAATATAGAAGGATATTATAAGATAAGATGTTACATTGGCTTCCATTATTTTAAAATCTATTAGGGATGCAATAAGGGCTGAGATATCTTTATGAGCTATTCTACACAAGTTTGTGATCTTAAATTCTTGTAATGTACTGTTTTTTTTAAACCTTTTTTTCATGATCAGCTAGCTAGCTCAGTTCACTGAAGGCCCCAATATATGCCCTAGCTAGACGCCTACAGTTACTGGAATGATTTTAAGAAGGTTCTTACATGTGCACATCATGTGAAAACGTAGAAAGGCTTCTTCTGCTTTTACTGTGTTGCATACTAGGAATATAAATGCCTTGAAGAGCATAAATCACTTAAAACTTATGTTCCATATTAAAATTTTCAGTGTTTTATGTTGTATATTAGATAGTTGTAAGAATCTGGAACTCTGCACCAGGCCAGAACCGGAAATAGATTATTGAGTATTCCATTAAAGATGTCAAGGTTCAAGCTTTGTCCCCTCCTTTCGCTCTATTGTTAGAATACATATTTAGAAACCGATTTCTGTTTTACTTTTCTTCACCAGCACTAAATTAGGCTCCTTCTTTCCTAGTCGATCTCTTTCAAACCGTCTATGATAATACATAGGTCACTTGTGATATATAGTATTCCTTTTGTTTCAACTTATGTGATATTATTTGAATTGATACGCAATTCAAGATTTTAAAAAAAAAACTTTCAGCCTTAAAAATGTCATAATATCTGTGTGGCTATAGAAAAAAATTCTCATTAAGAGTAAGATGAGCGTTATAAAGTTAATTATTTCTAAATATAAAAATGTGTTATTTTTTTGTGAATGAACTAACAAAGGAATGATATCACATTAATTGAAAAGGAGAGAGTATTAGTTATAAACTTATAATTCCTCCACCATGATTTTGCTAATACTCAAAATGGTTAGTCGGTCACCCCCACTATTGATAGAACTTGTA
Source organism: Anisodus acutangulus (assembly GCA_029783415.1). Taxonomy (NCBI): domain Eukaryota; kingdom Viridiplantae; phylum Streptophyta; class Magnoliopsida; order Solanales; family Solanaceae; genus Anisodus; species Anisodus acutangulus. Next base: position 45,503,914 of record CM056501.1, on the reverse strand, counting down.
GCAGTAAAATCATTGAAGGTAGAATTTCTAAGTGGTGATTGAGATCGGGCACCAAAGCTATTCTATATTTCTATTACCCATACTCAGGGATACCTCCTTGTTGAGCTACTGTTGTATCTGCAAGCACTGGCTTAATCCTATGCAGTTTCACTGAAACTCCTGCAAACCTTTTTGATGGGAGAGATTGACCGTCTCCCAGTTAACTCTACTGAAACTTTTAATGCAAATCATTTTGGCTGCCATAAAATTTGGTGCTGCTGTTTCTTTGACTAGCAGATAACTATGTGCACCAAATTTTGTTTTGGATTTATTTTGCACCTTGTTAGATAAGAATCTAATATTACTTGTTAGGTTACTTTAAAACTAACTAAAAGTAATTAGCAGCAAACATGAATTGATAACCTGGAGAGAAGAAGATACTCTGTGACATGTTTTTATAACTAGCTAAACTACATTAATGCTTATGTAGAAGCTCTTTATATTGTCATATATAAAGCTTAAATCTTTTGTGCGAAGTTAATGGAAAATAATCACTCGTCCCAATTTAAGTAAGTTCCAAAAATGTTGATATCTTTTATATTTAGTGAAAAATTTAACTTTAAACTTCTCATTTTACTCTTAAATGATTTATAGTCACACAAGTATCTATGAATTATTTTAATCACAAAATTCAAAAGACGTTCTTTCATTCTTAAATTCTATGTCTGATCAAATATCATCACATAAATTGAGACGAAGAGAGATAATTTAAGACTAGAATTTTTTTATTCTTTGGTTCTAAGCTAAGCTTCTTCTTTTTTGGATCTGGATTTGGTACTCATCAACTTCTTTTTTCTCATTTTCTTTTTTTGTTCTCCAAACGATGAGGTGAGGAATGAATGAATGATGATTTTTCATTCGGTGTTTGGTATTTATATTAGAGCCTGATTAAATTCAGATTCACAACGGAGAGTTCTATGTTGGGGTAAAATGATATCTAACAAATACGTCTGCGTACCCAGGAGGACTCGAATCAGACCTATGATTAATGACGAAATAACTACAATTCTAACAAAACCCTTGTTTTTTTACACTATTAAAATGACCTATAACAGTCCACTAATTTGGTTATAGCACATTCGATGACATGCATATCTTTCAAAAATCTTTTGCTTTTTGCATTTTGAATATTAAATGGTAGTAGAACTAGAATATAGATTCTAAAGTACCTTTTCAAGAAAAGAAGATTGTACGGAAAAGTAGTAACCTGATCAAATTCAAAAGTAAGAAGTAGCAAGAACCAAGTGAGTAAACCAATTTTCGCCATATGAGTAGTATTTGAAAATTCAGCCTCTTAATAAAATAGAATATGTACAGTAGATCCCCAGAGAATCTTAATGGAATTCGAGTGTCAAGTACTTTAAGCAGCTTCAGTTTCCGACTATGGCCAGGAATTTCTTCATCATTACACCTTATTACTCCGTAGAAGACAATTGAGAAAACCTATTAATTGCTTTCTTTTAATTTTTGGCTTTTTGCCTGAGTAATAACCATATAAAAACCTTTTTTAACGTGTATATATATAAGCTGCCAAAACATAACTGTTATTTTTACCCTCATATAGAACTGTTCTTGCTAATTATGGATTGGAATACAATGATACAAACTGAAGCTCTACACACTAGGCGTTTGGAGATGAGATTACTTTGAGCATGTGATTTTATCTCATGTTTTCTCCTTCAAATCATCATGTCCAAACGCCTACTACATCATGATTTCTCCCTTGAGAGCCGTTTGGATATGATTTGAGATCATGAGATGAAATCGTGATGATTTGAAGTTGAAGTTTTGTTTGGATATGCAATTTTGAATTTCTCAAGTTATATTTTTCTTATAGACATAAAAACCCACAAGTTGTGAAAATCATCAAAACTTTCTCAATTCTTATACAATCTTACCAAATGACCAAGTCATAGTTCATAAAAAAATTAATACGTTACTAGAAGGCCTTTCTAAAAAAATACAACATCAATAGATCAAACTTTAGTTCAATAAAATGAAAAATTAAACATGAGTTGTAGTGTAACTACTCTTTAATATAATCCTCACATACGATTGGTAAGAGTAAATTTGTTATAAATATACTACCAACTTGTAGATCTTTTAATATTTGATAAATGGTTGCTAAACATAATTGGTAAATATATTTACCAACTTATGGATCTATTTTTACAAATGATAAACTTATTGGTCAACTTTTATATTTAAAAATTTTGAAATCATAATTTGGAATTCCAAATCATGACTTTTTGGATGAGTTGGGATTTCATCTCATGAGATGAAATTGCACGTCCAAACGATGATTTCATCTAATGAGATGAAATTGCATGTCCAAACGATGATTTCATCTAATGAGATGAAATCGCATGTCCAAACGCCTACTTATTCCCAACTGCCTAGGGGTGCTAAAGGTGCTTACAATATGGATAAACTCTGTTTCTCATCCTTTATAACAAAGATATCACAAAAATCTTTCAATCTTGATAAACAACTAACAAAAGATATACCTCTTTGATGTTCCTTAAATTACTTTTGTATAGACAGGTGAGCATATGTATAGGCTAGCATATTCCCCTCTTCTTGATAACATAAATTTTGTGAGCCTACATGCTAACCTACTTACAAGGCATGGTTGGAGCTTGTTCCACCTGCTTTAGGATGAGGAGTTTTGAAATATGAACTCCTTCTTTCGTACTATGGATTCAATAAATATATCCAAGTTCATGCTCACTGAGCAGAGATGGACAAGCTTTAAAAAAAAACCTCATATCATCATGATCTCTCTCTTTTATTTATTAAAAAAGAGACTAATATTACTACTCAAAAGAACATAATAAAGCAAACATTATCAAGATAGAAGTTTAAACACATATTTTTCGAGTAAAATCGGCCAAAAATACTGTGCAACTTTATATTATTTTAAGTATTTCTCTACACCAAATTATACAAAGACGGCGATCAAACATATTCCTCGTCTATAAAATAATAAAAACGTGCATATATGTCACATCTACACTATAGAATTCTGCTCATCCACCTAAAGCAGTAAGTAGAAATCTTGAAAGAATGAGATTCATACACTTACCTTGAGCGAACTCCAAGTTTGTTGCTTCTGATGTGTCTCATTCGACATGAGGAATGCATTGTTTTTTATTGTGAGGGGAAAGAGATGTAGAAATTGGTAGTAGTAAAATATGGGGCTTGACATTTTTGAGTTGGTCCTTAAGTTTCTATTAAGTCAGCTGGTCAGACTTGTGTTCTGATGGAGACCCAAGAGTCACAGTCGTCTGAATAGCATGATGTAAACAACCTTACTTAATTAATCGTTTCACTTCTTCAGTAAACATTAAGGGAGACCTGTAATGAGTACTATAAGTACTCCTACATTTATGATTTAACACAGATAATAATATATAACTGCAGTTTTATATATTTTAATATATAATGAATGACATCTCTGTACAAATACGATTCTGGAAAGGAAAAGATTCACTACCTAGTTTTGATGTCTAGCGTAAATCCTGGAAAAGAAGTGACGAATTATAATAAGTTATTAACAAGCTGCAGAAGAAACTAGGGGTGGCCAGTGGGCCGGGCTCGGGTCTGGCGGGCCGGGTCTGGCGGGGTCGGGGTCGGGGCGGGACGGGACGGGAGAAGGGGCGGGGTCGGGTCTGGCGGTCTCTGGCGGAAACGGGTCGGCGGATCGAGCAAGTCCTCGCTCCGATCCCATCCCGTCTGCCTGGGCGGGCTCGGGCTGGGGTCGGGATACGGCGGGTTTTTTTTTGTTTTTTTTTTTTTTAAATAACATATGTATAAAAAAAACTCAATAAACAAAACAAGATAGTATAATAAAAACATCCCAAGGTCAGTTGGCGGCTCTATATTATTTAATAGACATATGATTTTTTTGTAATACAAATACAATTGTCTGTAAAATCTAAATTGCAACTTTGTGGTGTTGTCCAAAAGTTACAAATTACATAATAAAATTACAATTAAAAATTACATTCTCAAAAACCTGTTCTAATTGCTTGATGATTTCATGTGGTTCTTCGTTGGAATTGGTATTTGTTGGTCAAATTGATCCACGCCGCTTAACGCCTTCGTTAAGATTTCACGCAGTTTTCATCATCTTCTTAGTTGATCTCCGGTTGATCGCACCTTTTTCCGCCTCCGCCGTATCCAATCTCAATAATACCGCAATTTCCAAGCTGTCTACTAATGAGTGTTTGTGGTCTCCTATTTGATATCTCTCGCAGTAAAAGCGCTTTTTCACGCTTAGCTTGACGACGCTTTGAATGTTCAAAACATCTCGAGCCATCATTGAAAGTGTCTGAAAGGTCTTCTATTCCCTCCAAGATTTCAAGAAGTCTTCATGTCCATCTTCATTGATAACTGATACTGCATGCAACCCTCGCAAAAACAAAAATATCAAACTCGCTTAATTTGGTTAGTAGTAGAGGTACGATCAAGACATTCTATTTCCTCGAGGCTTTCAATACTAGCCGCAGAACAAAGATGTCTTTTTGTGAGGTTGTATTGAAGATGAAGAAGATGGTATGGAAGTTGGTAAGTTACTTAGCATTTTCTTGTTGATAAAATCTATATATATTTTTGCATTGGTGTTCTACGCTAGACAATACTTCTTCTTTAGTTTGTTCAATGTGTGGGGTGATTTAGATTTTTGGGACTCGAGGTGGTAGTATTTCTATACAATCGTGAAATAGTTTCAATTAGTGATTTTGTACCGCTTCATTTTAATAGTAGGATTTAATACAGAACCAATAATATAAATAGAGGGAATAGGAATAAAATATTTTTTTATTTTGAGAAACATTTTTTTAATAGCTGCCTTATAAGCTGGTTTTTCCATATATTCACTAAGTAATAAAAATATTAGAGTTATATAAAATAACATAGTTGAAATAGTAGGATAATATATACCGGAAAATTCTTTTGTTGCTTGAAAATTTTTCTCTAAAAATACAATAAGTTCGGAATTTTTTTCCCAATCACTATCTAAAATCATATCAGCTGGCTTTTTATTATGAGAGTTAAAAAATAAAGTTATAGGTAATTTATAGTCATAAGCAACAAGTAGTTGTCAGATAAAGAATTCCACCTAGTGGATACTTCTGTGGAATTTTTCAAAAGGTAGTCCACAATCATGACAAATTTTTTTATATTTTTTTCTACGTTGTACTTTATTACTTTTAAAAATAAAGTTTATAGCAAATTGTATTTTACTAAGAATGTCTTCAAAAAGTGATAGACCATCCTTTACAATTAAGTTATATATATGACACGCGCATTTTATATGAAAATGGTCTGGAAAAGACGGAGTTAAGCTATTTTTTAAAATTGTAATTGCGTAATTGTTATTAGAAGCGTTATCTAATGTAATAGTCATAATTTTATCGGTAATTCCGTAATAATCAATCGCACACTTGATAAATATTTTCGCAATAAAAGTACCTGGTGCCTACCTATCATCTATATATCTATACGCTAAAATACTGCTTTTTGCATAGACCATTTATAATCTATCCAATGACAAGTTACGTAAATAATCATGGTCATAGTACTACGACCTTTATATCGACGTGATGGATACTTTGCCATTAAAATGATATAATGAAAAACGAAATATTGTTGATATTCATGCGCTAATTTAAATACATCTCTCTTAACAAATGATCTAGAAAACCGTTAAAAGCGTGTGATTATATATATCTCTAATGTAATGAATAAACGGAGATGAAGGAAATGAAAAAGGCAAACCTCCACAAAGAACTAATTTTGATATTGCTTCCTATCTCTATGTTTATTGTATTTAGGGCCTACACCCCCGCCATAGGGTTAATTTGACCTGTACTTGGTCCGGGGATAATATTAGTATGTGAACCTTGTCTCGATGGAGCTGCTATAAGACCCGGTTTTGAAGCCTGGTATTGGGCATACCTAGCCGGATGAGCACTTACTACGGTTCAATTAAGCCCCCGGCCCCACCGTGACCTTTTCAGCTTTTAAATTTTAAAACATTTTTACAAATTTTACATATGGCTACTTGATTCTCTACGTCCCTATCAAAAATGTCCATGCATCCGATTTTTAATGGTCGCTTTGGCTTTGACCTCGCCTCATATTAGGGAATAGGAGGTATTTCTATTGAAGCGTGCACTAGTGGGTGTGTTGTCATCAACATTAGTGGGTATATCATCTAGATCATCGCTTCAAATTAAAGTCTTCGAGTTCCGTAAAATAGCTCCTGGTCTAAATCTAATGGTATTGTAGGAAAATGTCAGTATCAATAAAATCATCCTGTAGGAATAAGATGACTAGAAGAAGTATACTCCTTGCCTGCTTGTCCCTACTAGAAGAAGCACCCTTACTCCTTACCCTTAAACATACCTTTTAATCCTTCCATTTTAATTATGATAATAAATAAATAAATAAATAATTAAAGACAATAAAATTAAGTGATCTAAAGTTCTAAACTAAATAAACAGTATTAATAATAATTTAATGAAGGAACGACACAAACGCGACTTTAACGTCGACGTAATCGAGAGGTTGAAAATTGAAACTTTGCTCGATGGAAGATCCTCAAGCTAGTTGCCAACTTCACTACCAATTTCCAAATGAATAAATAAAATTGAATATTTAGCAAACAATGTAGAATTGTAGAGAGATATATTGAGAAATTAGAGATTGTAGGAAGATTTAGTGAGAAAGATGAAGAGAAATGAGTTATTTATAGTTGAAAATTGCTAAAGTGTAAATATATAATAACTTATGGGTTAAAAATAAATATTAAGGGTAGGGGTTGGGGGCTAAATGGTCATAATAATCCGGCCATAATCTAAAATGGCCGTTGGTGCAACGGTCATTTTTGCAAAGGGCGAGGGCGGTCGGGTCGGGTCGGGCGTGAAGGGCCTGGGTCTCAAGGGCCTGGGCGGGCTCGGGTCTCGCGGGACGAGACATCGTCCCGTCCCGAGTTCGAGTCCCGCCCCCGTAAATTTTTTTTTTTTTTTTAATGGCGGGACCGGGGCGGGCTCGGGACGGGCTCGGGTCGGGGTCGGGCTGTCCCGGCCCACTGGCCAGCCCTAGAAGAAACGTTAGACAGAAGAGACAATTTAGTTTTGTTCTTTTTCTCAGTAAAGTTTAAGGTATTTACTTCCGTTAATCACAAGTAACAAAATCTGAGTAATAGCAGTTCTTGACATCTTGTTGGTCCAGCAACCAACATTAAATAGAAAGAAAGGTGTAGCCTGTAGGCATTTTCCAATACTCAGAAGATTTAGTAGGTTCAATGGATTTCATTATTCTTAAACCAATTTTTAACTTCTAAATAATTCTTTATTTCAAGTTAAAGTTAAAATACTGAACCCAAATAACAAACACTTAATTAGTACGCTCCCTCTTAATTATATCTTATACATGTCTCCTCGTGTGTGGGATTGATTTTTTTTCTTATTAGTTAAGCATGTGGAAATTAATTTCCCTTAATCAGTACTTCTCTATATGCTGGTCCAAGAAATCTCACCTCATGAGCCAATTTTGAGGTTGAGTTAACCTAAGATTCATTTTTCTCAAAATATATTAGAGCCAAATCCATTCCGTATATTTATGAATTACTTAATATTGAATTCTCATGTTATGTTATTCACACTTCATGAGCATCCAAAGGGTGTTAGAATACCATATTGGTTGAGATATCGGTTACGGTGTGTGTTTGGTTCTGCGGTGGACATAATTGATTTTGAAAGAATTAATTTTGACATAATTGATTTTGATAGAATTGAGTTTGACAATAATTGATCTATGTTTGGATGCAACAATGTAAAAGTGATTGTTATCAATTCATGATGTTTGGATAGTTTTGATCAAAATTGCTTTTGAATGTAGAATTACCAAAATGGATATAGTCAAATAAATATAAATAAAAATTACTAAAATAATAGTGAAAATGAAGTATGTAAATAAAAATTACAAATAGATAATAGAATTTAAAGTGCAATATAGTACTTAAATATTATTACAATACTAATTTTGCATGTACTCTATAATTTGATTGCGGACTAAGTCTCGAACGTGATCCATCTCTGATGAAGAAGCTACATTGAAAACCTGTGATTCATCCAAGTTAGATGATCTATGATAATCATCATGGTGAATGACTGTGCTTTCATCTTCATAAAGATCAAAATCAATATCCATTTCTGCATTCCTTCTGATAAAGTTGTGTATAGTCATTGTTGCGATGACTATTTGAACATGTGTTTCAAAATTGAACTTGGGCATGCGACGTAGAATTGCAAATCTGTTCTCCATACCCCAAAAGTTCTTTCTATTGTGCACCTTAAACTTGAGTGGTAATAATTGAATACTTCATTATGATTTGCAAACCCGTTAGAACGCCTAAAATCAGGAAGGTGATAGTGTTCACATCTGTGTATCCAATTGGTGTTGGTTAACAAGAGTCTACCAAATAATACTTACCTGAAGGAGGGTGTTGAAAATTAAGGTTCGCATTTGTGAGAGCCTGGTAAAAAACACGAGCATCATGGGCAGTACCTTCCCAACCAGCTAATACAAAAGTGAAACACATATTCCAATCACATACAACCATTAAATTTTGTGTTGGATATCCATTTCTTCCAATAAACCTAGGTTGTTCGTTGGCACTAACTACACATGAAACATGTGTACCATCAATTGCTCCTATAGCATTCTTAAAAAATGGCCAATATCGTTGATCATTTTTTATTTTGGAATGACAATCACGAAACATAGGATCTTCGGGTTTAATATTTTGGGTAGAGTTGTTGATGAAAATTAAAGAGGATAATGAAGGAAAATGTAAAAATCTAAATTGAAATAAATGTAGAATTGATTCTACTCACCTTAGAAGCTAGAAATTGTAGCTTCTTCCTGAATCAATTTTGAAGAGGAGAATTGATTTTGAAGAGAAAATTCAAACACCAGATTTTGTTCATTTTCATGAAAATAGCAATCCAGACCAGAATCGAAACCAAACATGCACATAATCTCTTTATATAGTCTTCTACAATCAACTAACCTTTAAATTGAATAAGGTCAAAAGTTCACTTCATGAGCCACATATTTGTGCAAAAGATCAGCCAGCTGGGGACGTACATAGGTACAATGGGAGAGCAAGGAATTTTGCCGATGATATTAAAAATTCAATAAATATGTATACCAATTAATAATTCACCAATACACACATTATACGTAATTTTCAACAAAAAATATTTAACTGCTCACCCTTGAACCTACGTGCCTCGGAGCCAAATGAGGTGGAAGAGGGCTTTATCCAAAACCTCATCGACAAAAATTACACTATTTATATAATTTTAAATTATATATATAGAAGATATTAAATTCCTTACATATTCGTGTGTCTACTTAATTATAACTGACTATGAAAAGCTAAACTTTAGAGTAAAATGACCATGTGAAGCAATAGTATAAAAAAAAAATTAGCCAGTCTTATGCATATTACACTATTGACAAGAAAAGATGTGAGGCAATTTTCCGACAGCTAGAGAAGTGTTGCTATCTAGCTACTTTGTTTTTGTCCTTTCTATACATTTCTTCTTCTTCTCTGCTGACTTTGGAGTTTGGACTGAATCGCCAATTAAATATTTGTAAATTTGAGCAACTAACACTGTACAGCACATGAATTTCCTAAGGAGAAAACAGTACACTATCCAAATTAAACCAAACTCACCAACCAAGACGGAGATTCACTCCCTGCACGTTAAGCAATCATCAAATATTTATAATGATGAATAGTAACATAATAGGATCAGTGCACTTGAAGGGATCAAATAAGTAATATCATTATATAAAATCCTATATGCACTAGCCGGTTGTCCATAGATCTTGTTTCAATAATAATTTGGAATAATATACGGAGATTATTTCAAATAATTGTTTATTTATAAAATTGATCTATTATTTCAACTTCAAACTTACAAAATAAGTTTTAGGAGTTTTTTAAGTTTTCAACTCACAAAATTTCAACTATGTTTTCATATCTAAACACAACTACAACTTTCAAATATACTTTGTAAAATTTTAACTTAAAAAATTACTTTATTTTCTTCAAATATCTACTAATTTATGTCTGAATAGCGTCACACAAACTAGGTCGATTGAACTGAAAACTTCAAAGTAGATTGCAAAATTGTAAAAGATCACATTGATTCTGATCCCATAGTTCTCAAAGAGAGCCTCAAACACTTCGTTATTTCTTTTGGGATCTTTATATAAACAGTTGGCCGTATTCTTCATTTCCAGGAAAATTGTAAAACAGTTGAATTTATTATACATATATATATATATATATATTACACATTCGTAGGCTATTTTTAGTTTAAGAGGTTTGGGTGATTATTTAGATCAATTTTTTTTATTTCACAAGAATGACTTTGAAACCCCGCTTGTTTCCTGGGCAAAATTCAAGCTTAATAAGTTTTGTCCCATGAACTAACTTTAAAGGTTTGTCATAAAACAAGCAAAGGTCAAAAATTCAAGATTATGCATTTCCAAAATCATTGGGTAAATTTCCTGGAAATCGTTCGAGTCTTTCTGTCTTTCATCTTCATTTATTTACGGTCTCAAATCAAGTTAGGACTGCTACATAGAAAAGCCCAACTGATCCAAGGGCTCTTTAAATTCTGGGAGGGCCCAAAATGGGCAGATCTAGTCTAGAGAGAAGTGGTGAAGCAGTGGATCCACAAAATAAATAGTAACACGTGGAACTCACAACGTTGTTCCTTCTCACTTGTATTAAACGCGTTTGTTTGACGGACCATTTCTTCGATACTTCAAAGGTCGTGGATGTCACGTATAACGTAACAACTCGGCCAAGAGAGACTCCACGCGCCAATTTGCCCCTCTCTATCTTTATCATTCATTAGAAATGTGTGCTACACGACTTCGTAAGGATAGAGTTAGACACTCAGGTACATATTTCGTTGAGTTCAGTAATTTTGTTTCAAATTCTTTATTATTTATTTTATAAAATTCATTTAATATATAGATAATATTAATATTTTAGAATTTAATAACTTAAAAGAATTAAAATATTAAATTCGATGAAATAAAAAAAAGAATATTAAACTCATCAAATTTAAATCCTAAGTGTGCAGGCATCTTGACATATATTCTTATTCTACTAATCATAATTAATTAATAGATATTCTTACTTTAACTTATGACTTAACCATAATAAATTAATATAGTCTAATTTAAACATTAAGTGCCCGTAAGCTTTTACCTTTTTTGTGGATGATTTTCGCCGAATTCCTTCTCTCTATTTTAATTTGGTTTATTAATATATTCACTTTCCAAAAGCTAAAGCCTATACAGGGAAATAACATGTGAAAATTTTCCTATCTTAGTGTAAAATTGCACGAAGTCATTTGTCATGTCTGATTCTTACGAATGTGACAAAACGGAAAGATTTTTTATAAATTAGTTAGCTAATTTAATGGGAGACTCCTTTGGCCATTTGCTTATGTCGTCACTTAAAGTTATCTTCCATTAAAAAGCATAAAGTAAGATAGTTTGGTTTGCAAACATACACTGATTATGACAATGGTAATACAATAAATTACTGATTTTTTAAAGTTTAAATTTGAGTAGAAAACGACAATACTTTAAATCCAAAGTTCCAAACTAATAAGAATGAAGTATATAAAAGTTTCATATTCGTTTGCTATATTTGGATGTATGTAGTTCATGCCGGTACTACATTCATGTGGTGATGTGAGAAAACTAGAGTAGATACATCGAAACTTCTTGAATTTGACACTTTTTTTTGAACTTATATTAATATGTCCTTTTTAACCATCTGGGTGGTGTGTATAGGAGAGTGAGGAACCAAAAAAATTAGTTAAATGTATTATTCTATTTTTTCCCTTTTTTCCTCTTTTATTTCTCCATTCTTCTTCATTATTGGGCTGGCGGTAGTTTCACGGCTGCAACGTCTGATTTTCCGATGAAGAAGATGAAGAAGTAATAAAAACAGAAGAAAACAAAGAAGACAGATTTGAAGATCAATGAACCACTATGACACCATAATCGGGAGAAAACAATAATTTCTCAAGATAACAGATAAGATACTTTTTGAAAATTCTTTGGCATTAATTATCCCTCCCAAATCTATATACAAAAGGTCATTAGATTGTGTGTATATTGAAGTGCTCTTAATATTCTCTTAGCTACTCTACCCTTTGTCTTGTTTTGCGTTTTGGGTGAGAAATGAAAGTTCACATTCATGATTTAGCTAATCATGTTTTTGTAAAGGTTTGTTTTGGGGTTTATTTTCAGATGATAAGAAAAATCAAATCATTTCCTTCGTTGCAAAAAGGTTCTTAGTGGGAGAAAACAATAATTTCGATTGTGAAGTTTTTAAGAAAAAGTGATGATTGCTAATTTTGAAAATGGAGTTAAGTTTTGTTTGGTAGATTTTTGCTAGGTATTGATGAAGATAAACTTTAATGGAGTTAGAAATTTTTTGTTCCTCTGCTCATTTCCGGCTTTGTTCTTGGCGAAGATGGGATGTTGCTTGGACCGTAAATGGGGAAGGAGGAGCAAACTAGTTTTCCGGTGGAGAGAGACTAAAGCCATGTTTCCGCCATTTTGTTTTTTATATCTACCTTCCCGGCTTACGCCATACTATTCCTAAAAATAATAGTCCCGGTCCCTCAATATTACTATCAGCAAATCGCGGAATGTGTCTGAATGACCATGGTCTGAGAACAGAGCAATTGATATCATCTACAAGGTGCTACACCAGAAAAGAGTAAATTGCTCCCACCAAAATTCGAACTCATGTTGAAAGCCTTCAGCTGAATTTTATATTTCCTCCTTTGCTATTTAGCTATGACTATTATATGTATCTATGAGATCGAGTATGGAATGTTGTTTACTCACTTTAAATTGAGTATCCGTTTCCCTCCCTTTCCTATGCCGAGGGACTATATTTCCGCCATTTTTTATTTGGCAAGAAGGTTAGGGGAAAGGGAGAAGGAGGTGGGATGGACATCTTTTTTAATAAATAACATAAAAATATTTATTTTCTTTTTTTTATAATCTCTGACATGTGGCATTTAATAATTAGTGATTTGGGGTTAAAAAGGGCGTATTAATATAAGTTCGAAATTCTTCGGGGCGTAATAGAACCCCACAATGTTAAAGGTGTCTTTTGAAAAAAAAGTGCCAAATTCAAAAGGATTTCTATGTATTTTGATTTTCTCAGAAAACTACATTTAACATGTCCCATCAAGTTATTTGACTTTTATCGAACGTTTAGTCATCGTATTAAAGTATGAATTTTACCATGCATATTTTGAAATAAGCATTTAGATTAAAAACATATTCTTAGTAAAAAGATATGTGCAAATTAATATTGAAAAATATGTTTTTAAACAACATTTCTTCGCCCATTCCGTTGAACTTGTCTCAAAATACTTGTTGTTTTAGATAATTCAGATCTATTTATGTAATTGCACTTAGTATGTTATTATTATTGTTATTTTAGATAAAAAATAAGAGAGAATTGAATCTTTTTTTTCTTCTAGTACTAACCCTTACTCTAGTCTCTAGTAGGGGCGGGCCAGTGGGCCGGGTAGGCCCGGTCCCGCCCCGATCCCGCCCCCGAACCCGAGTAGTTAAAAAAAATTGCAGTATCGGGACTCGAACCGGGACGGGACAATGTCTCAAACTGGGACGGGACAATGTCTCGTCCCGGTACCTCTTGTCCCGGCCCGATCCAGCCCGAAATCCCCCCTTTTGCAAAAATAACTGTTGCACTAACGACCGTTTTACATTTTGGTCGTTGTGCAACGACCATTTTTGGCCTCCCCCTACCCCCTTAATATTTATTTTTAACCCATAAGTTATTATATTTACACTTTAACTCAATTTTTTAACTATAAATACCTCATTTTCTCTTCATCTTTCTCACAAATCTTCCTACAATCTCTCTAATCTCTCAATCTATCTCTCTACAAGTCTACATTGTCTACTAAATATTCAATTTTATTTATTCATTTGGGAATTGGAAGTGAAGTTGGCAACTAGCTTGAGGATCTTCCATCGAGCAAAGTTTCAATTTTTAAACTCTCGATTACACGTCGGCGTTTGGTACATTCGTTCCTTCATTAAATTATTATTGTCTGTTTATTTTATTTAGCGCACTTAATTTCATTTACTTTAATTATTTATTAGTATAATTATAAATTTATTAGTATAATGGACTTAAACGTATGCTTACGGGTAAGGGTCAGACTTCTTCTAATATGGGCAACAAGGGCAAGGGTACTTCTTCTAGTCATCCTATTCCTACACAGGATGATTTTGTTGATACTGAATATTTTCCTACAAGACCATTAGATTTAGACGAGGAGCTATTTTCTGTAACTCAAGAAGACTTTAATTTAGACGATAATCTAGATGATACACCCACTAATGTTGATGACAACACACCCACTAGTGCACCTTTAACTGAAATGCCTCATATTCCCCCTAGTATGAGACGAGGTCCAGCAAAACGATTATTAAAATCAGATGCATTGATATTTTTTTATAGGGACGTAGAGAATCAAGTAGCTAGATGTAAAATTTGTAAAGATGTTTTAAAATTTAGAACTGAAAAAGGTCACGGTGAGACGGGGGTTTAATGAGACACATAGTAAGGGCTCATCCAGCTAGGTATGCCCAATACGAGGCTTCAAAATCGGGTGCGCAAACGCCCGCTCTATCGGGACAAGGTTCACATAATGATACTGTCCCAGACCAAGTACAGGGTCAAATTAACCCTATGACTGGGGGAATTATAGGCCCTAAATACAATAAACATAGAGATATGGAAGCAATAACAAAATTAGTTGATATGGAGGGTTTGCCTTTTTCATTTCCTTCATCTCCCGGTTTTATTCATTACATTAGAGATTTGTATAATCTTAATTTTAACGATTTTCCTAGATCAACTGTTAAGAGAGATGTATTTAAATTTGCACATGATTATCAACAATATTTACGTTATTCATTATATTATTTTAATGGCAAAGTGGCTATCACTTCTGATATAGGCCGTAGTACTAACGACCATGATTATTTAACGGTAACTTGTCATTGGATATATTATAAATGGTCTATGCAAAAACGTATTTTAGCGTATAGATATATAGATGATAGGCACACTGGTACTTTTATTGCAGATAATATTTATCAAGTGTGCTATTATTACGGAATAACCGATAAAATTATGACTATTACATTAGATAACGCTTCTTCTAACAATTACGCTATTACAATTTTAAAAAAATAGTTTAACTCCATCTTTTTCAAATCATTTTCATATAAAATGCGTGTGTCATATATATAACTTAATTGTAAATGATGGTCTATTACTTTTTGAAGACATTCTTAGTAAAATATAATTTGCTATAAACTTTATTTTTTAAAATAATAGAATACAACGAAGAAAAGAATATAAAAAAACTTATCACGATTGTCAACTACCTTATAGAAAAATTTCAGAAGAAGTACCCACTAGGTGAAATTCTTTATACTAGCAACTACTTGTTGCTTATGACGATAGAAAACCTATAACTTTATTTTTTAACTCTCATAATTAAAATCCATCTTATATGGTTGTAGATAGTGATTGGGTAAAAATTTCCGAACTTATTGTATTTTTAGAGAAATTTTTCAAGCAACAAAAGAATTTTCCGGTATATATTATCCTACTATTTCAACTATATTGTTTTATATAGCTCTAATATTTTTATTACTTACTGTATATATGGAAAAATCATCTTACATGACAGCTATTAAAAAATGTTTATCAAAATTAAAAAATATTTTATTCCTATTTCCACTATTTATATTATTGGTGCTGTATTAAATCCGACTATTAAAATAGACTGTACTAAATCACTTATTGAAACTATTTACGATTGTATAGAAGTACTACCACCTCCAAGTCCCAAAAATCCAAATCACCCACCACCTATTGAACAAACTAAAGAAGAAGTGTTGTCTAGCGTAGAAGACCAATGCAAAAAAGTATATAGGTTTTACCAACAAGAAAGTGCTAGTAACCTACCGGCTTCCATACCATCTTCTTCTTCTTCAACACAACCTCACAAAAGACATGTTGTTTCTGAGGCTAGTATTGAAAGCCTCAGAAATATAATGTGCGGCTGTACCGCTACTAACCAAATTAGCGAGTTTGATATTTTTGTTTTGCAGGGTTCTGTACCGTACCAAGAAGTTCTCAATGAAGATGGACGTGAAGACTTGTTGAAATACTGGAGGGGGAATGAGAAGACCTTTCCGACACTTTTAATGATGACCCGAGAAGTTTTGAACATTCAAGCTTCATCAACTGCGTCTGAAAGCGCTTTTTCTGTCGGCAGATATCAAATAGGAGATCACATACACTCATTAGCCGGAGACAGCTTGGAAATTGCAGTATTATTCAGAGATTGGATACGAGCGGAGCGGAGAAGGTGCAGTCAACCGGAGATCAACGAAGAAGAAGACGAAAACTACAACGAAATCTTATCTGAATGTGGTGGAAGCGACATGAATCAATTTGACCAACAAATACAATTCCAACCGAAGAACCACAGGAAATTATCAAGAAATTAGAACAAGTTTTTTTCAGAATGTAATTTTTTTAATTGAAATTTTATTATGTAATTTGTAATTTTTGGACAACACCGCAAAATTGCAATTTCGACAATTGTATTTGTATTACAAAAAAAATATGTGTCTATTAAATAATATAAGAGTCACAAAAACAGCATTGAGATATTTTTATTACACTATCTTGTCTTGTTTAATTATTGAGTTTTTTTTATACATATGTTATTTAAAAAAAAAAAAAACCCGCCGGAACCCGATCTCGATCCCGCCCCGACCCGATTCCTACGGGATCGGGATCGGGACGGGACTTCAAAAAATCCTGCCAAACCCGATCCCGTCCCGCCCCGACCCGGCCCCGCCAGACCCGAGCCCGGCCCACTGGCCAGCTATAATTTGCTCTCACTGCAATATCCTTACAAAAGATCATTACTCTCCATATTCTCGTCCCGCTCTTTGTCCTTCACTGCAATATCCTTACAAAAGATCATTTTGTTACATAGCATAATAATTTCAAATGGCTCCGAAGAACCAGAACAAGCCGCCTCTTCCTAATTTTTCAACTCCTTCCAATGTAAGCATTTATTATTTTCAATTAAGAGTATTTCTTATTTTGAAGTTCAAGGGCAGAAGTTCCTAATGTGTTTGATGCTATTTTTGTGAGATCTGTTATTTGGTCAAGGAAGACTACTGTAAATTATGAGTTTTTCTTTATTTTGATGTTTAATTGAAGTTTCTAATTTTTTCGTGTTCTTTTAGCCGAGGAAAAGTATTGTAATTCGGTGTATTTTTATTTTGATGTCTTAAGTGAAGAAGTTTTTAATTGTTGGGAGTTTACTGTTTTGGTTTGTAGAGAAAATACACAACATGTGGGGTTTCAATAGAGAAGAGAATGAGAATAGGCTGATATGGTTGGCGGGTATTGGCGGGTGGCAGATATCCACTTGGGTGGTGATTTAGAAATATACCCGCCTAGGTGGGTATGAATGTTGAAATTATACCCGCCACAGGTAGCGGGTATAAAAATTTCTGGCGGGTACGGGTGCGGGGGAGGGGGTACCCGTATTCGCCCCGCCCAATTGTCATCCCTGCTCGCTATGTTGAATCCGTTAAGAACTCGAACTGTCGACACAATTTGGTCCAACAACCCTAACTTCTCTACCACTTTCCACTCAATTATATTGGCCGAGCTACATGGATCAATCAAAATTTGCTTAATCAGAAATTTATTGATAAAGACAGAAATTACTAACGTATCATTGTGAGATTGAATGATGCCCTTTGCGTCTTCATCATTGAAAGAAATCGTTCCCTCCAGCACATAGTCTCTAGATCTTTTCACCCGAGTGATTGAGACTTTCGTCTTTTTTGCAGTCATGAAAACTCCCTTTAGAACGTCCATAACTCGGATAATCATATTTATGACATGCTGAGCTTCAACCAATTCTGTTTGCTTGTTCGCTTCCCTATTTATGTAGTTTCCCTTTGCTCGATCACTTAAGAACTCGAGTAGGTGGCCATTTTTTAACAACCGGACCACTTCATCCCTGAACTGATGATAATCCTCTGTTCGATGACCATAAGTCCCATGGTAATAATAATCAAGTTTCGATATATTTGAGTCGGGTATGTCCGAAGTGGTCTTGGCTACCTTGTTTCCTTTATATGACCAATGGTCGAAACAAGCCCAACCACATCAACATTGAAATTGTGTTCAAACAGCCTTGTACTCTCCACAACATTTGAAGAAGATCCACCGGTATTATCTTTGAATTGCAAACCCCTACTAGTAGATCCTTGATCATTACACCTTTTTCCTCTATCTGATGGGAAATTACAATTGTTGCGACCCCGATTTGACCTGAAATTGGACCTCTCCAATTGACCATAGGGTTGATACCTATCCTTTGAAAATTTCAACTCCGACTCGACTACCCTCTTTGACTTATCAAAGTTTTTTTTTCCGTCATGTTGAACCCGGTGAAAGTTTAAGTTGATCATCCTCCACCATGATTTGGGACTCGTACCTATTATGCACATTTACTCATGTTACTGTCAGAAATTCTAACATATTCTCTTTGAATTTGAATAAGGAACTGAATCTCTTACGATTTAGCCCTTTAGAGAAAGCTTCAGCTGCCCACTCATCCGGTACTCGGGGAAGAAGTATTCACTCCTTTTGAAACCTGGTCACGAACTCCCGCAGCAACTCTGTATCTTTCTGAGCAATTTTGAAAATATCTGCTTTTGTTGCTTGAACCTTCTGAGCTCCAGCATGCGCCTTTATAAAAGCATCTACAAGCATTTCAAATGAATTAATAGAATATTCAGGTAACATAGAATACCATGTCATTGCTCCCTTTGAAAGCGTTTCGCCAAATTTCTTTAATAACACTAATTTAATCTCATCCAGATGTATGTCATTGACCTTATATTGCACAAGTATATGACGTCACATGCACTTGTGGATCTGTCATCCCATCATACTTTAGGAGATCGAGCATTTTAAACCTCTTCGGTATCAACTTTGATGCTGCACTTAATGGAAACGACAACTGGATGTATCTCTTCAAGTCTGGCCCTTTCAAGATTGGGGGTGCCCCAGGAATGTGGTCTACCCATGAGTTGTAGGTTTCAACCTTCTTTTCATTGGTGTCAATTCGTTTAGTTAAGGCTTCAAGCATTTTAAGGCCTCCGAGGACTCATTAGTCCCCGAACCATTGGCGTTCTCGTCAACTCGATCCTCTTCCTGGCTTGGTTCATTATTTTAAGTCGGGATGAGCTTCATCCGCCGCACTTGCTCCGCTACTTTTCTTTTGTAACTGAGTTATAGCCTTCTGTTGCTCATTTGGCATATAAAAGATTCGAGCCAAGTTTATTTCACCATCCTCATCATCATCCAGTGTCTTTTGATGCATCTTCTAGATGAACGAAGTGAAATCATGAGATTATTATTATTCATTGGATCAACGGGCAAAACACCTTTCGGTGGAACAATGGACGGACCGTCGTTCGGTGGAACAACGGGCGGAATGCCATTCAGTGGATCAACGGGTGGAACGCCGGGTGAAACGTCGTTGTTGTTATTGATGTTGTGAGCATCATTTTCATCGTTGTTGTCCATGTGATTGCTAACCTCAACGTTGATTTCACTAGCCATATTGTTCGTACTTAGTTTTGACATGTAACCACAAAAATCTCAAAAGAAATAAGTGAAATTTAAGTTTGAACCAAATCACTAATATTATCATTAACCCCACGGTGGACGCCAAACTATTTACCCAAAAAAGGTACAGTTGAATTTGTAAGTGGTTTTACGGATATGTGGATAGATTTGCTGATAAGTATGATAAACAATTAACAATAAATAAGTAAATGAGAGCAATAAGCACGTAATTAGCCTGAAATGTCGTAATCTTGATTGTGATTGACTGTGAGTTTGGTCTGATCCTTAGCTAAATTGCATCGGGTCCAAACCAATTACAAGAACAAACTAGAACACTTTTGAATGTAATTACACGAGTTTGAGTAATGAGAGTGAGATTCCCTTCCAACATGAAGGTTGGGCTCTTTATTTAGCTAACAATACAACGCATTTATGCTCAAGAATCATTTTCTCATTAAATGCCATTAAATGATATAAATGATCACTTAATGAGCAAATGGTAACGGCTGACGCCATATCCAGAATGGATAGACGCTGAGTTTCTTCGGTCTTTCACCCGATGTTATCAAGTTTGGTCGCCATGACACATGGTCTGACCACCGCCCGGGCTTGCTACAACACTTGAACTTACCACCGGTGCACATTGTTACTTCCTTCGGCTTCCATTCTCAAATCATGCCACGTGTTGTGTCGGTTTTCACCGTATGTAATATTATACTTTGTTATAAACTCTTGTTTGCATTGTATAAGAACGAATAACTTTGGATAGTTTTCACAAATTATTAATTTTTCATACTTATAAGAAAAGTTACGACTTAAAAATCCACTGTTAACTTCATAATATCCTAATTTTAAATCATATCCAAACGAGTCCTAAAGCAAAAAAGCATTTATTAGAAGTTTAAATCAAAACAGTAGAAAAGGTAAAAGGAAAGTCATTTTTAACTTTTAAGTGCGTATTGGAAAGGAGGGGGTAAAATTTGAGTATTGGTAGGTAGATAGCATTAATAAAGGACGCAGGACCTCACAGGAAAGTTCGTATTAATACACTAACACTTTTGTCGTTGACCAATCATCTATTCCCACACACAACTTCTCTCTTATTGATGATGAGGCCCGGTCCCAACTCCCAACTGTCTCAAACAAATTAACTAAACCCATTTTTATATAAACCTCTCTGATTCCATTGCCAAATAACAAGCCTGCCTGTATATAACTATATGGCTCAAATTCTGCTATTTTTTGATAATTTTAGTTCTTAGGTTATTTTTTTTGCTGAGAGCTGAAAGAAGGGGGGAAAATGGGAGCATGTGCATCGAAACCTAAAGGGTGTGTGAAAATTAGTGGCCGGAAATTTGTTCATCGAAAGAAACGCAAAGTGAACAGAAGGAGAAATGTGTCGAAGACCCACTCAGCATCTCAAAATCTCAGCAAGATCGAACCTTCTTCTTCAGCCGATCGTTCTTTCTCTAATCCTGCATTTCAAGGTATTCTACAAATTTTCTTAATTGTTCCACTTAAGCATTCTTTTAATCTAGCTGGAAAATGGGTAAAATTGAAGATGCAAATGTTGATTAGATTCATTCTGAGAACCTAGGTAAATTTGAGTTGCTCCTTGTATCTAGGCATCTGATTTCTTGCTATTGGCTTTTAAAGACCTTGAGTATTGAAATATCTTGCTGAGACTACTTTTCTTTTATTGAGTTTCCAATCTCGTTTGATTTTTCTGTCTAATAGTCAACACCCTAATGGAAATGTTTCTATTTAGTATCTGTACTTAATATAGAGCATGACTCGAATTTGTTTTCGTCATATACTGTGCCCTAAACAGGAAATGGAGAGTCTTGGTTCGACCCGGAGATGGTGATTGAATCCGACTGTGAGGACGATTATCATAGCGTTCAAGATGGTAAGTCATCTGTCTCGTTACGAATTTGAAGTCATTGCATTGTTTGGGTAAGGATCTCTAATCAGCGTTGAATATAATTTCGAAATGTGCAGTCTTTTCGCAAAGTGGATCTTTTTCAAATGGTGTTTCTCCAAGGTTTTCCGATTTTGTGTATCACAATGGCAATGCTACTTCTGACATCCCGGAAAGTCAAGAACCAAATGTTGTCAAAGAGGGTGCTGCCAAAAGAAACTCTTCAGCAGATTCTCAACTTAAGTCCAACAATCCTCAAAATGAGATGGATGACCCAAGTCCTAATGATAAAACACCCCAAAGCATGGATCAAGGTGGTGCTAGGGTTGAAACAGGAATTTTCCACAATTGTGGAAGGCAAAATCTGTGTCTGCCTTGTCTTGCTTGTGTTGCCTCTTCAGATGAAAAGAAAAAGTCTCTAAACCCGAGCTCACCACGCTTCCGGAAAAAGTCATCCCTAACCCAGATGTTATCTTTTAAATGGAGAGAAACAACTTCAAGTTCTGCATTATGTAAGTTCTTTTACCTTATATACTGTTAATGGCAGCCAAAGTGAAATTAGCTACTTTTCTTGCACAAACCACTTTCGAAATCTTAAAGACATTTTGAGATAAAAATGTTGGACCGGGATGAGCAAATGGAAGGATGAGCTTAAATGGAACAACATGGTCAAGATCCATATAGCCGAGGCCAACTTGTTAGGGATTGTGCCATCATAGTAGTTGTAATCAATCTTGAATTTTATGCAATGATATATTAAGAGAATAGACCTTCATATTAGGTAATAGAATGCATGAGAAATAGAAAGCATGTAGTATGCTATTACTTCATCTTGAGTTAATCGACATGTCAGCGATTCACACATAACAACTGTAATCTATCTAAGTGTACATTATTAAATCATAGACGACAGTTGAAGGTGTTGATTGTATCTATATAGTGCTACAAGCTACACTGAATTCACATTGGCCATTAAAATGTAATTGTTTTAGGTTACTGACTTGTCTGCTTTTCATTCTCCAGTGTCGCCAAAGACTGTTCTGCAAAGACCAATAGCTGGCTCTCAAATTCCTTGCAGCCCATTGGGGAGGAAAATGGCCAATTGCTGGTCATCCGTTGAGCCAAATACTTTCAAGATCCGTGGTAAAAATTACTTCAGGTAAGAGAATACTACTGATGAGGGACTCCATCTGTGACATGAGATTATAAAAGACATATCTCCAACTCTGTCCATTTCTTTCTCGAGTATATTTTAAGTTTATTTTGCTCAATTGAATATTAAGTTGAATCCCTCTAAATTCTTTGATAGGGATAAGAAGAAAGAGTTTGCTCCAGACTGTGCTGCATTTTATCCTTTTGGCGCTGATGTATTCTTATCACCTCGGAAAATTGATCATATTGCGCGTTTCATGGAACTTCCAGCCATCGATTCATCTAGTGAAGTTCCTCCCATTCTTGTTGTGAATCTTCAGGTATTGGGATACTGTTCCTTTTTCTTTTCTTCACTTCGTTATATCTTACTTTATTCTTAGCCGAGGGTCTATCGGAAACAACCTCTCTACTTCCCAAGGTAGGGGTAAGGTCTGCGTACAACCTACCCTCCCCAGACCCCACTTGTGGGATTACACTAGGTATTTTGTTGTTTGTTGTTGTTGTTATATCAATGTATACTTAAAAACCTGCCCCAGTGAAGATGCAGACAGTAATTTTTTTTTTGTGGATAATTTCATGCTACTAATGAATGGCTACATTTCCCAATAAATGATTGACTGTTCTAATATTGCAGATACCGTTGTACCCTAGTGCAATATTCCAAAATGAATATGATGGAGAAGGGATGAGTTTTGTTCTTTACTTCAAACTTTCAGAAAATTACTCAAAAGAAATGCCAGTCCAATTTCAAGAAAATCTCCAGGTATGATGGTGAATTTTCTTTACATGACTACATTTTGTGATTTCTCAATAAGTAACACTTAGTAAGAATACCTATTCCTGAAACCAGATATATTTGATTTTACTGTGTACATGCATAATTTTCTCTTTTTGAATAAATTGCTGATTCGTTATTCTTGCTATCTGTGGGACAGAGATTAATACACAATGAAATAGAGAAGATCAAAGGTTTTGCCAGGGATACAAATGCACCTTTCAGGGAAAGGTTGAAATTCTTGGGTCGAGTTGTAAACACGGAGGATCTTCAATTAAGTGCCGCTGAGAAGAAACTCTTAAATGCATACAACGAAAAGCCTGTGCTCTCACGTCCTCAGCATGAATTTTATTTGGTATGTGAATCTCTGAAACTTTGTACAGTTAGCATGCAATTATTTTTCTTCTAACAGTAATATCTAGCCTCTGAAAATAATGAACTCTGAATCCACCTTCATGAGACTTGTATAAAAGTGAAAAGATTTTCTTTCTAACAATACCATTTTAAAAAGATTTTGATGCGTTCTACTGCATACAAATGAGATCGCCTTATAACTTTTATGAAAACACTTTTTAAACGCCTCTCCTTCAAATAAAGTCCGTTCTTAACATGATTGTGGTACCTGGACAAAACAATATTCAAGCAAATCTTCCCAATCACATTTTCTTCATGCATATAGAACGTCAGCTTATACTTTTTTTGAGGATACTCACTCCTTTTGTTTACAAACATTCATGTATTCTGCATGTTTAATCAGACATATTTCCTTGGTGTTCATACTGAAATCTTTAATGTTGGCTGTTGCAGGGAGAAAACTATTTTGAGATAGATTTGGACATTCACAGATTCAATTACCTCGCAAGAAAAGGCGTAGAATCATTTAAAGACAGATTGAAAAACTGTGTCCTTGACTTCGGTCTGACAATTCAGGTAGCTATTAACAATTTTTAGGAGGATTGATTACCTATTGAAGATTTGTACTCCTATCTGATATTATTTGTAAATGTGGTGCAGGGAAACAAGGCAGAGGATTTGCCAGAAAATGTGTTGTGTTGTATTAGAATGAATGAGATCGACTATGCCAAGTATCACAGACTTGGCTTCTAAACCAATGTGCGTACATATACTCAATGTCGCAACCCACCTGACTACTTTATACCACACAGAGAATTGTCTCTTTTCTTTTAAACTTCTATCTGAAATGTAAGCCGTAAGTCATTTTTCGGGTCCTGTCCTGTTCTTGTAATGTTAACATGAAAATTGAGAGAAGTGAATGAAAGCAGATTTTCTTGAACATTTGGGGTTACAGATCCCATAATGTAGCATTATTCCAGGTTATAGAAGCTCACACTTGACAACGGAGACATGTTTTCAATTTTTCATGAAGATTTCTTTTACATTACATAGCAGATGTGATTGACAAATTGAATGTATCTAAAGGAGACAGTGAAAGAAAGATCCAATTATGTGCATGGGATTCATTGAAAGAAAATGGAAATCTACAAATAATCTTGTCGTTGTGTAATCGTGATTCATGCTTGGAAAGAACATCTGAAATTCCGCGTAACGCTATAACAATTGGAACATGAAAATATGAAACAAGAAAAGAGAAAGAACAAGAATGGCTCCCACAAAACCTTTAGGATGCCGGAGTTCTAGCGCATCGTCCAAACATGGCAATGAAAGAGCACCTGGGGGGCTTACTTTCTGACCTTGAAGATGGTACAGAAGCATAAGGATTCTCATTTGTCTCCATTCCAACAGATGGGGTGGCAACATTTGATACCTCGTCGTATTGGATTCTTCTATGTTGTTGAGAATTTCCAATTCCATGAGCCGTGGTTGTTGCAGGTTCGCCTCCACTAGGCTTATTGAGTCTATTGTCCCAAATGTGGCCCGATGATCCCCGTCGCCGGAATGAGTATGATGATCTCTCTAACGTAGTCATGGATTTACTAAAATCTGTTGGGATGTTTGATAAAATGTTTCTCTACTTTTTTGGGATTATGTTTTACAATTGTCTATTAGTTCTTTTTAACTAATTTAACGGTTTTATGGGCTATTCTATCTTTCACATTTATCCCCCCCCCCCCCCCCCTTTATCTCTGCGCTTGGCACTTGGCATATTCTTGCAGACTTTTCTATCTTTACATATGAGATAATTTAGCAGATCTTGCACAATTACAATGTACAATTAGAGTGTGCCGGATAGGCAGCTTTTTATCCCAAGTTAAGTCCACTTTTGTGTATTTATCAGTTTTTGGGCAGTTTTTGAAGATGACTTTTTAGAGTTTCAAAAAGTGGTTTAGACTAGTTTTTCAAGTTTTGGAGTTTTTAACTCACAAAATTTTTAACTTCTTTTCAAGCAAAATGCATGTCCAAATACAATTTCAATTTTGAAAAATCATTTTTCATCTCTTCAAAAAATCTTTTTTTTTTCAAATTTCAACCAAATTTATGTCCAAACACTAGCTTATTAGGGTGTGTTCGGCACGAAGTAAATGTTTTCTTGTAAAATATTTTTCAGGAAAATAAGTGGGTTTCTTACTTTTTTTCTTGTGTTCGATATGTAATTTTTTTAATCCTAAAAACATTTGTATATAATCTGAATAAATACTATGGGGTGAGGAGGGTAGTGGTGGGAGTGGGTGAAGATGAGATGAGTTTTGAGGGTGGAGAGGAGATAATTAACGTGGAATGCCACTTGTTGTTGGACTTGTTTCCCCTGTTTTCATTAAGGAAGTCATTTTCTTCTTCTTATTATTAAGATTTTTTTTAAAAGATTTTTTTTTAAAAAAAATTGACCAATCGAACATGTGAAAATTGAAAAACATTTTCTGTTTTTCTCCACCCGAACACACCCTATGTCTATGCTTTTTTGATAGGGCCGATTCTGATAAATATATATATATATATATTGCTCTGATAAATATATATATATATATTGCTCTGATAAATATATAATAGACACCCTATGTCTATTGCTCTATAGTTTCTTGTGCTTTGATTTCTGCTATTATCTGGTATTTCTTGTACTTCAATTATCCTATTTTATATGTGATAGTTATTGCCCCTTTTTCAAACTGCTTTATCAGGGTTTAGTCGCTTTCGTTATTTTCATTTCCATACTTCTTTGAATTGCTTTGAATTTCTTGTCCTTATCTGACCTCTTTTTATGCTTTCTCTTGAACCGATAGTCTTTCGAAAACAACTTTCCTACTTTGGTAGGGGTAAGTCATGTGTACACTCTACCCTCCTTAGACCACATGTTGTGGGATTTCAATGAGTATGTTGTTGTTAGAGGTGTCAAAATAATTTAAAAAACCAGCCGAACCGAACCGTATCGATCCGATTTTTAGATTCTTTTATTTAAATCGTAGATTTTGGTACGAAACTATAATCGTACCAAAAAATTAGATTAAATTTTTTAAAAATAAAAAATACCAAAAAATTCCCGAACCGAACCGTGTATATATATATAATTGTTATATGTTAATTTAGAATAGTAAGTATAAAAAACTTATCTTGGACCTTGATACTTGAGCCTTGAGGTAAATTTTGTTAAAAGGGAGTACAATATCAAATTTAAAATTTATTGCTGCTGCTACAACAATTTCAGTACTCAAACATTATTTTGTTGATTATCTAAGAACACTGCATAACTCCAACCAATTGAATTGAATGAAAATCTAACTGAAATTACACAAAGGCCAAAGACCAAAGCACCAAGAATAGTGGCATCCATTGTGGAACGAAGTCACCAATTTTCTTTCACTAGAGAAATTTAATCTTAAATGATATCTGTTTTTTTTTTTTCAATTACTGAGTAGCTGTACATCAAATCCTTGACAGAAAATTGGGATACTCCAACTGCGCTTTTCCCATCTGCATCTCAATAAAAGGATACTATTCATCACTATGATGTCAATGAGATATCTTTATAGAAAATGTCATACCTTCCATGCAACTAAAGCTAAGAGCATTATAAAGGAAACTTCTCTTCGCTTAAAAACTTCAATAGAAGGAACAATAGCAAAACGATAGAAGAATATTTAACCACAACAACAAATTCATAACAATTATAAAGTGAACATGTTTTATTTCCACAAAAGTATACGTCGTCTCATCAATGCCTTCAACCATCATATTGAGTGCAAATGCCAATCCTGTGAGTGAAACTAAAAATCTGGTAAAAAAAACTCTTTCATAATATGAAATACTCAGAAATGATGGTTACGTATAAGCAAAAAGAAAGAAAGGACTATTTTTCTACCGAGTGAACGCTAGTGACTAACTTATCTTAATAGCGTTCCTATTTACATAAAATCTACACTCGGGGTAGAGTAAGTGATGACTAAGATCTCAACCTTCTCTCTTAAGCATGTTTTTCTATTACGATCGTATTGTGAACATGTTTTTTAAATGACCACAATATATTACATTGTATGTAAAATGGTCATCAACATTATCCCGAATAGAGACTCAAACTGAATATTATTTCCCTCAACAAAATATTTGCAACAGGATTTTCAAGTGGATGGATGAGTGCTTCCTTCTCAACTACATTATGGTGTCTCGAATCCCTGTCTTTTCTATTTATCAGTTGGGCATCTCCTTTGTTACTCTTCTGTCAATGAAAAATTTAGAAAGAGTAATGAAAAACAAAATGTGGTGGAGATCAATGCCTGTAAATGATCACAATGTGATATTTGACTTTTGCAATTTCGTTTTTTTTTTTTTTTAAAAGCAGATGTCTAAAGGAATCATTCAACATCTATCATTTATATAACAGACATCCAATGATGCAAGGCTATGGAACGATATTTTCAATAGCTAGTCGCGTAACTCATTACATGAATACTCCTAGCATGACATTTTGTCTTATAATAGGCACATAAAATCAGACACTTCAATCCTGGTCATGGTATAAATACCTTCTGGCACTAATCATTTGAATGTACAAATTGTATTCTAAAGTGAGGAGATGCCAATCATGTGGCCACTATATTGGATATTTGCTAATTCTAATAAAAAGAAATTGATAGAGTAAATGACATCTCAATAACTTTGGAATGACAAACGAATTTAAAAACATTATACTACATGAGAGAAAAGGACTCTTTTTGTCTATCTTACAATTCAAAAAGAAGTTAAAGTAGTTAACTGACCCATTACTATACTCAATTTTGAAATAAAAGCACTTCATGAATATTAAATTAGTTAATAGCCATGAATAGGATTCCGATCCTAAATACAGCAATAGTTTAGTAGTAGAATGAGTATTACAGGTAGAGAGATCAATAGAGGTCGGAGGACAAAAAAATAAGGAGGTTAAAATGAGAGGTACAATTTTTGACACATATTAGATGTGTAATAATGTTTCATTTGTGGTCCATAAGTAGTGAATTTGAACTGCAGTATTAAAAAATCAACACAACATAAAATCGAAATGAACTAACCACATACATCCTGCTAAATCAGATAACTTATTCTCTAGCATCACATAACCAAATACAACATATAAATAAATTTATCCCGAGTAAGCTAAGAGTAAAAATAAATATCAGGTAGGGAATAAAACAATAAAATGAGATGCTACATTGCTCAAGAGTTAAGAGAAGGACAACCAACTTGAGTTTAGTCAGATTGATGGTGAACTACAATACAACTAAATGTCACAACAACTTAAAATTTCAAGGAAAAGAAATCAAGACATAACCTTGTAAATTGAAGGGACCAATAAAAGAATTCATATATTCTCTGTTTCAGAAAAACTCCTTTTACACAAGAAAAAAATAGTTATAATCACATGTCTCACGTTGAAGACATCTGATCCCATCAAAAGAGCCGTTGGAGTAGAATCAGGATCAAGATATGAAGGCATGCTTTTATTTGGCCATTATTGTTAACTACTACTACGAAAGAAGAGCATCCAATAATTAGAGAAACTTTATATTAACAAAACTCTAAGATCAGAAATATAGGCATTACCTAATAATTACATAGAAGAAATCATTACATTGCAAGATCAAAAAGAGGAGATCATAATATTACCTAAACTCGATGAGGTCATGGAGTGGCAGAGGAACATTTTTTTCTTGCATATGCAATTAATGAAGAAATAATAAATCATTCAAACAATTAGGAAGCATGAGTGTACAGTTTCAAATTCTAACAAAGAGTTGCATATTTAACACCCGACTTTGTGAATGTCCATTTGAAATTTCTTTTCGTGCTAGCATGTAATCGGAAAATGACAATATACATTATGCAAATAGAATTAGTTCCAAAACAAAGAAATAGGATGATATTGATCAGAAAATTATTCAGTTTTTCAAGTGATTTTCATTACAATTCATACAAATAAATTTCAGATGCAACAAAAAGCTTAAGAACTTTACATAGATTCAAGTGAAAAAGAATATATATATATATATATGCATCTCGCTATGTGTATACTCATTTGATAAAAGTTGACAATAACCAAAAGATAATCCCATAGCTCAAGTACATAAATTAGCATGCAATCTAATACTGAAAACACATGTCAAAAACCTCTTCCACAAATTTTCATCTTTCTCTTTGATACCCTTCTAGTCCTTTTGCAGTTTTCTTTGCAATATTTTCATCACTTTTCTTTAGGGAGAGACTGAGCGGACCGTGTTGTGGAGAGAGAGAACTCGCCACTCCTATTTCACCTCCTGACTCGGACGAAAACTTCGACGACCTGAGAGGAATCATAATTTGGTGACATTTTCGCACAGTTGTGATTTGTGAAGCAGAGCTAGTGCTTTTGTGCCCTTTTTTAGTACACGTGCTTAACAGTAGTGTTGCCGTGTGTTTTCATTGAGAGGAGAAAGTGACGGAAATATTATACTCGTGTGTATAATTCCACCGAACTTTGTTGTACAAATTTATTTGTAGAATTGTTGTACAAATATAATTAGAATTTATTATTATAGTAGAAATAGTATTTTTCATAATTAGGGATTATAAATTGTATATAAATATATCTTTATCAATAAAAATAATCAATGGATTATTTCTTTCATGATATCAGAAGTCTAGGAATAAAATACATTCTCACAAAGACAATTCTGATGCCCTTTCTCAGTCTCGGTTTTGGTGCAATTTCTCGGTTTCGGTGCAATTTCTTTCCCTCTTCCCAAATTTTCTTTCAAATCCCTAATTCACATATTGTTCTTTCATTATGTCTACGTCAAAGAACATATTTTATCCCGCCCTTACAGTCTCCAACATCAAAAATCACATCCCTATTGTTCTTGAGATGGAAAACATTCAAAATGCGACGTGGCAAAATTATTCAAGGTTCACGCACGCTCGCATCAAGTCCTCCATCACATCATCCCCTCGATAACTGGCAAGGAGAATGTGCCTACCCCCGAGGATGATCCTACGTTATGGACAACCCTCGATGCTACCGTTCTTCAGTGAATTTATTTCACTATCTCTACAGACCTCTTGCAAACGATTATTGAACCCGACGATACGGCGATGGAAACTTGAAATAGGGTGCATGATATATTTCAAGATAACAAAAATTCTCGTGTTTTCACTCTTGAGCAGGAATTTTCCCATGTCAACATGGAAGATTTTTTCGAACAATAGGCTGAAGGAATTGGTGGATCAACTCCGAAACGTTGGTGCGCCCGTTACCAATGATCGTCTTGTTCTTCAGATGGTTGCAGGCCTATAATGAAGTTGGGACACTACTTCGTCAAAGTAATCATCTCCCACCATTTTATTAGGCTCGTTCCATGCTCATGTTGGAAGAGGCCGATTTGGCCAATGTGGTATCTGAGTCATGTTGGCTACATAATCTTCTACTAGAGTTACATTTTCCTATTCAGAGAGGCTACCTTGGTATACTGTGATAATGTGAGTGCAATCTATCTTTCTGAAAATCCGGTCCAACATCAGCTCACAAAACATATCGAGATGGACATACACTTTGTTCGAGAAAAGGTAGCTCGTGGACAAGTACGCGTCCTCCATGTCGCGGTACCATATTGCAAATATATTTACTAAGGGTCTTCCCTTGGTTTTATTTGAAGATTTTAGGGACAGTCTCAGCGTACGACAACCGTCCGCTATAGCAGCGGGGGTGTGACAGAAATATTATTCCCGTGAGTATAATTGCACCCAACTTTATTGTACAAATTTACCTTTGTTGTAGGATTCTTGTACAAGTATAATTAGGATTTATTGTTATAGTAGAAATATGATTTTCCATAATCAGGGTTTGTAAATTGTATATAAATACCTCTTCATCAATGAGAATAATCAAGTGATTATTTCTTTCAGAAAGTACCAACTTTACCGTACAATTTAGACTGCTTTTCGTACAATTAGTTGGTGTTGCGTTCGTCCCTAGCTTGTTCGCTTATTAAATATAGAATATACTAGTGTCATTAGGCCCGTGCTAAGCTCGGGCCCAAACCAACATTAAAAATTAAATTTGTAAATAATTTTTTTTATTTTTTCTTTGCTCTTAATTCTTTATTTACGGGCTCAATTACTTAAAATGGAGAATTGACGTGGGAGTACCTTGTATTCTTCTCATATAAATATAATAAAAAAAATATCTTAAAATATTAGTTAAAACTCATATAGTTTGATTTTGAAAAGTGAAATATATTTTAAGACTGAGGGAGTAAATGCTTAAACTTCTTATATGGAAATTCCATCTTATCCTAATGAGGTGGTCTAGTTAAAGCATGAATTTTCCGTTATGACTTGTGCGCTTTCGACTATAAGAGTTTTTCCATTCCAATATATTTTTTCGTTCCAAAATACCTATCACGTTACTATTTTTAAAGGCACATTACATGAACTTTGTCCAATATTATAGAATGTATTTTTTCATTATTTTAATATATGATGATAATTACAATTTACAGTAATTAATATATAATTTTAAATATTTAAATTTTAAAATTTTAAAATTAAATTAAATTAAATTAAATGGCGAGAAATAAGAAGTCGCAACTATATTGGAACGAAGAGAGTAAAAAACTCCTGCATAGACCCTTATAAGTTGTAAGATTTTCTTTTTTTGTTGACAAAGCTTTAAAAGAAATAAGATATCCATATGCTGGAGCGAGGGATTTGGACCAGGCTGTTGTTGTTGTCAAATCAATGGCTAACCATCAGTACATGAATGACGCATTGGAGATTAAATTTGGGCCTTGGAAAATATCTCAAAAGTTGCCATTATTTACTAAATTGCATGGTGGCAATTAAAGTTATATGAAACTGAATCAAGGGCAATACAAAAGAGGGACAGCTCAAATCTAAAAATTGAACAAACACATGTCACTACAAAAAAACTTTAAAAAAAGATAATACCAAATCTAGCCTTGTGAGGACGACAAAAGCACCACATTCCTAGGCCGTGTGTTATTACACTGTATTAAATTATAACAAACAAACATATCACTGTAGTAACAATAGTACATAGGAAAAGGGTAAGATTTGCCCTTCAACTTTCGATTAAGGATCATATTTGTCCTCCGTTAAAGTATGAGGTTAAATATACCTTCCACGTTAGCAAAGTTGTTAAATATTCCTTCTGGTGGACGGAAATCTCATGTGGATGCCACATGCGATCCATGTGGATGCCATGTGGGATCCATGTGGATGCCATGTGGGATCCATGTGGATGCCATGTGGGATCCATATGGGCGAAACCATTTAATTAATTCGGGGCCCGAAACCCCGACCCACGAACTCATTACGGGTTCGTATAAATAGTCCCGACCCGGTCGATCCCAAACCCCTAAACCGATCCCAAACACTAAATCGACCCCAAACCCCCAACCGACTTCAACCCTAACATCAATCTCAATCTCCCGGTGCAAATCCCTCTGTGAATCGTGTTTAGGGTACGAAATTTCTTAACTTTTTGTGTTAATCGATAGTGATATGGTATTATTTATCTGCGGTGTTCGAATTTCTTCAACTTTTTTTGACCCGATTCCGATTTCATTTGTTCAACGATTTTTCCAATGTGTTTTTTCCGACGATGCCGAGTTCATTTGTTGTGTTTTTAGCAAAGTTTATCCGATTTGTTATTTATATCGACGATGCCGACGCCGATTGAGTTCACTGTTTAATCTAGGGTCCATGCCGAGTTCATCTGTGGTGTTCGAAACTATTATGTGGTGTTCGAATCTGTTCAACGATTGTTACTATTTGTTCAACGAATATTCTTCATTTTTCGCGCCGACATCGGTAAACAAATTTCGATTTTGTTGCGTTCATCTGTGGTGTTCTGTTATTCCCGAAACCCAATTCCAATGTATTTTTTCATCTGTGAATTGTTTGTCGATTAATTTCACTCAGTTTTATATTATTTTTGTGTTCAGTAAGTAAAAAATGTCTCAAGTGAGTTGTTCGTCACAAAGGAGTTGCAATTGTGTTATGATTTTGTTTTTGTTTCTTTCTTCAGTGCCCGCCATATATGAAGGATTTTATCACATTCACCAGCAGAGCAGCCCAACCGGAGCAGTCAGGATGCTGATCGACACACTCATCCGTTGATGGAATACTGTCATAGGACCTTACATGAATCCACTTTGTAGCAGACCACTTCTCGCCTTCAATCACCGGGCAACTTCCGTGCAAACTCAAAGGATCAGTTGATGTAGACTGGAAAACAACAGCGCATTGCCCTTCCTTGGTTTTACTGCAAATAAGACATAAGTATGACAGAATAAGTGTAGTTTGTCACTTTTATTCAGAGGCGGATATTGGGTTCAACGGAATCTAATATTCTCAATACGGAATATAAATATATATATACTGAAAATCACTAAAGTTCTAGCAAATATGCTGATGGACACCTAATAGTCTACCGATTTTACATTAAAAATTCATGGTGCCAGAGGTACCTGCATAGCCATATTTAGCACAATCAGACCAGTCATCACCCTTTGGCTGAGATTCTGCAGCCTGTAGGTTTCAATAACAAAGAAGAAAAATATTTTTTTCGTCTCCAATAGTGGAAATGAAAAATGAGAATATTCATGTATACAAAACTGCAATAACCTCTGATCTAGGAAAAAATATTTCTCCACCTTTCTTCACATCTGATAAATACATAAGGACAGTAGCCAAGCGATGACCACCAAACTCTTGATTGACATTGTCTATAAAAAAATCATAATGTGGTTCGTATTTTTGCCCGTGTTCATAACGCAATATCTGAATTTGTTCTCCATTCTCTGTATGACAAGTTCGCTTAAACATTAGAATTTATAGAGATGAAGACAATCAACATCACGGATTTCAAAAGTACCTTCTGCGATAAATGTCCAGGCAGCTATTCTGGCCTCTACATTAGCAACAACTTCATCCTTTAGAGAAGATTACCAAAAGTTAAAGTGATCTTTCTAATAATTTTAACTAAATTGACATTCAACACTAAATGTTCAGTAGAGGTAAAGTTCTGAAAAGGAAAAGTGATATATGCAACATAGATAAGAGAACCTGAGCCTTGTTTAGAAAAGTGCCGGAGCTTGTCCGAAGTTCACTCTCGATTGCCTCTCCTGATTCATTGTCAGTTACCATGGCTTTCTCCAGGTTATCTTTAGCCTACTCATACAGATTCAGCAAACCAGGTAT
The DNA here is from genome assembly GCA_029783415.1 of Anisodus acutangulus. NCBI lineage: Eukaryota > Viridiplantae > Streptophyta > Magnoliopsida > Solanales > Solanaceae > Anisodus > Anisodus acutangulus. The sequence goes on along the minus strand of CM056501.1, from coordinate 45,468,526 downwards.
GAATCAAAGGTGGGCTTTGTATTTTTATTATGTGGTGTTTTTCAAAAAAGTATTTTGCAGAGAGTATCAGTTTGTGTTTGGCTAATCAATCTAAAAAAACTTTTGTCAATAATTAGAGCAACAATATGTGTTTGCCCGAGATTTCCAAAGTGCTTTTAGGAAAAAAACTATTTCTTTCAACTTCTCAAAAACGTTTCTGCTACTAATCAAAAACACATTTTTCCTAAAAGCTTCGCCAAACAAAATGAACTCTCTAAATAAATATATTACTATTGTTTTAAAAAAAAACACTTTTGACTTTCCAGAAACTCAATCAAACGGGCTATAAAGCTCCCACGTTTAAGAAAGGAAGATAGGGAAGAAAGAGCAGCTACTTCAAGAAAGAGGAAAAAGGCTAACCAGAGAAATGAGATGATCACACTCTTCATTTGTCAAAAAATTCCTATATATGAAAGCTCTGCATAATTCAAAAATCACTATCAGGGCTCACATAAATCTACATTCTTTACAATTTTTCTGGATATCACATATCAACCATATAAAGGAACTATAAACAAACCTGGGGTGCCATGAAATTTGAGTAACTCGTCTTGGATCAATTGAAGTCGACCAAGAATCCGTCCTCAGTTTCAAAATCGATGGTTTTCTGAAGAAAAAAAAACATCATAAACATTCATCAAAGTTGTAACAGTAGGAAGAGGGAAACTGGAGATAGGAATTACATTTCTTTATTGGCACTCCATAAGGAAGACCGAAGAGAAGAATGAGAGAGGTAAGGAAAAACGGCAATGAAACATAGGGAAAATAGAAGAACAACAAGAAGAGAATCCATAAACAAGGTACACAGTTACAATAGAAATATTTTTGTTTTATAGAAGTAAATTTGTTTCCATTGAAAAACTATTTCGTGGATTACCTTTCTTTTCTGTTACTATTTGATTAAGGTAAGTAATTTATACCACTAGTGTATACACTACTAAAAAAATCTCTATTTCTCACTGAATTTTTAACTGAGACATATTGAGGGGCTATTTTCATCGAATGTCGGTGGGGAAAGCCTATATAGTAGTGGTTTTCACATGGAAAAATTAAGAAAATTTTCAGCATTTCAATGGAAACAAGTTTCTACTATGCGCTTTTTGAGCGTTTCAATGTTAACTTGTTTCCCATAATGCGTTTTCCAGTGAGAATGATATGAAAAAATTATGTTTTATAGCATCAATTCCAATGGGAAAAACCTAGAGATAATGTGAAAATGGAGAAAGTGATGTTTTTGGTAAACAACTAACATTGAAGATAAAAAGTAAGAGAATTCATAATTATAAAGGGAAGTACTTTATGCCTACCACTGCAGTTGTTTTTTGGAAAAGAAGTTGAAGCTTTTTTATTGCAAACAGTCAAATATGAGTTGAATAGTATTAACTCCTTTTCCATTCTTTTGCATTTGTTGCACCTATCGGCATGCATGATATTATTGCATTTGTTGCACCTAACAATGTAAACAATTCTCCCGAAGAAATTTTTGAATTTGACTGACCTGTGAAATTTGATTCAGAAAATTATGTTCTCTCTGCTTCAAGAAAAGGAGGAAAAGTTCACAATATTGTGGTTAAATTATCTAATTATATTAAGCTTTATTGTTATTCACTTCACTTCTGGGCCTCATTTTAGGCGATCTTTTCAATTACTCAACAACACACTGAATTAATGAACGTTAAAAGGTAGTACTAATGTAAAAGATGGTCTTACTTATCATTTCTTGTAATATGATGAGAAATATCATATGTATTTTTATTTAAATAGTTTGCATCTTTAGGAGGTAATTTGTACATATTTCATCGAAAGATTTTATATGATAAATACACCGATTATATTCGTATGATGATTAGAAGCCAAACAATCAACCGCTCTAATGAGGTTTTGTAGTTTATTTCGACTTTCTAATTAAGTGTTTACTGTCTATCTAAAATTTGGAACAACACAAATTAGCAGCCCATCACTTTCTTTTGTGCAAGCCCATTTTTTGGAGTCACTGTTCCAAAGCCCTGTACTTATCCTTCCTAGTAAAATTGGTGCACTCATACGATAACGTTGCAGCGATCGTCCTCTGTATATAATTCGCCACATCGTGGCTTGATTTTCCAGCTCTACAAGTCAAGTCATATGGCAATTTGTTCAAAAATGGCACTTCATATGCAGGGCTAGGATTCATGAAGAAATAAAAAGGGTCCATTCCTTTCCAACCCCTAGCCGTCGTGCCATGGAACATGCTCATTTTATTAGACATAGTGACGAGGCGTATATCAGTTTTGTATCCGAAAAATATGAACCAAATAAAAATTATTTTTTTAAATAAAAAAAAAACGAATTCAACTTAAAAAAAAACGATATGTTCGGTTTATATCGCCGAATGTATCCGATTATATATATTTTTTCTAGTGGGCCGGGGCGGATAGGGTTAGGGAATTTTTATTTAAAAAAAAAAAATGAATTTCCAAAACTGAAATTGATATTCACACCTACACTATCATGAAAGTTCGACGTTGAAATCTATTGTGTATCATGAGATGTTTAATAAAAAGGGAAATTAGAAATCAATTTTGGGGGAAAACACAAATTGATTGGGAAAACTGACGTTTTTCTAAAAATTGGCTGCGTCAAACCGCCTTTCGGTAGTTTGGTCGGCCACGTCTCGAAAAAATACCAAAAATAAAAAAAATCGGGTAAAACGGACATCCGAGCGCAGAGTTATGACCATTTAAAGTTTTACCAATTTACAACAATTTCTCTCTCTACATTTTATGCCAATGCTTCCGTGATATGTTAATCAAGTTCATGCCGCATTCGACTTCCATAAAAGTTTCATAGATTGGTTTCAATGGCTATGATTCAAAAGATAGTAGTAACCTAAAATAAAAAAAATAAGATTAATTACATATTTAATTCGGTTTTTAGGTTCGGTTCGTAACCAAAATTAAAAAACCGAACCGAATCACTAAATTCTGATTCGGTTCGATTTTTCAAAAAATTGATTTTTTTATAAAACAAATCGAACCGAATTTCGGTTCGGTTAGGTTTTTTTGGTTCTCCGAATTTTTTGTCCACCCATAGGAAGAAGCTCGTCCGTTAGTTACGCGAATAAGGCCGAAAATCTTAGTAAAAATGGTTCTCTACATGTTGTCCCTTCGGGGCATATAACCAAACCACCTTCTTCCAATAGTTTTTTTTATCATATTAGCATCGGTTACACGGTCACGGCTAAGACGAACCGTTTTAATAGGTGAAATGATCTCAGAGAGTCGTGACACTGAGTAAGTGACCGCGGGGATGGGCCAACCAAGGGCGGTTGAGAGAAAAATTGGGTCAAGAAGAGTTCGGTGGGAGCATATGAATAGTACCCCGGTTTGGCCCGTTGATTTTTGGGACGGAGGAGGAGGGTAGCCTTTGACTTTAACTCTAACACCAAGAGTCCAAAAGGCGTAATAGATTAGTGGCATCGGTAGGAGCGCACCCGCGGCTATACGCAAGCAGGCTAAGAGTAAGCCCACTGGGATCCAAAGAATTATCAAGAGGGCCATTAATGGGCCTGGTTCTTGAACAAGTCGGCCATCATGGAAAACTATAGGCTTTGGTAGTTTGTCTTGGTTCATGGGCTTCATACAAGGCTCTGCTCGCACTATGTAACTTTCCTGCAAAGAGTGATAAAAGACTGTTAATTACTCCCTCTCCAACTTAGGAGTTTGGAGTTTGAGGCTCAAAACACTTAATTTTAATTGTAAATTTGAGTATAGATTTTTAAAAAAAATTAAAATAAAATTTATATATTTGAAAACTATATGAAAAGTACTACAACATAGCTAAAGATCAAAAGATATTTTTAAAAAACTGAGAAAATTGTAGTCAAAGAAAAAACTGTTTGACTCTCCAAACAGTAAGTTATATACATTGACAATACAATTTTTTTATACAAGGTATATTCACATGTGATAACAGGTAATTAACTTACCTATTTTAATAGGTTATTAATTACTATCATAAAGAATCAACTATAATCAACTTATAAATTGCCAGATTGTCTAAAATTTATAACACCTAGTACATAGAACTTAAATTCTATTAGTAGTTCATATTCTAGACAATCTTTCTTGTGCTAGTAATGAATTACTAGTCCCTCCTTTTTATATTACATGACATTGTTTGACCAATAATAAAATTTAAGAAAGAAAGGTAAGCATGTCTTAATACCATTTTGGACTAGTTCAGGGGCTAATAGGAATCCCCCTCCGCCCCCACACGTTAAAGGTCGTAATGTGCGAAAGAGGATTACTTTGTAAAGGATTTTATGTATTTTCCTAGATTAGAAGTTTGACAAAAATTAATTATAAAAATGTATCACTTTTTTTAAACGGACATAGTTTAATATGGAATGAGACAAAGAGTGCAAAGCTTGCATAAGTTCATGAAGGGAAAACCAGTCTTGCGATCACCAATTCCAATATGAGGGGCATATTTAGAACCAAAGGCCTTTTGAAGAGCCTTAGCCTTATTCTCACCAACAAGAATCCCAGGTTTATTCACAAATCCAGTGGCTCTTCCTTTGTACGTACATATCTTTGTCCCAATAACCATATCAACACCTAAAATATTCCTTCAAAAACGCTTCAACCATAATCCTAGGATTCGCCGTAAGAACACACCTTTTCCCACACGAACGAAAAAACACGACATGTCTCAGGGTGCAAATCGCTCGAATAGAACTTTGGCAACACAGCACGTGCCACGGACTCTATATCGGACACTTTCATACCAACAAATGTTGCAAATATTAGTATCCGAATGCCCGCGGATTCGGAAATGAAATAGTATAAAAGCCCAGCTAAAGGAGATGCTAAGACCAAAAAAAGAAGCCTAAAAATACCACCAACTTCAAAGGCAACAAGTGCAAAATAAGGGAAAGAGCTACGTCCAACTAGTAAAGTTCCATCCATGTCTGCTACTACTGTATGATCTTGTTGCCCCTTTGATTCACATTGTTGGATAGTTGGAAATTTAATAGGAAATCTGTTTGAATCTGTTTTAGCCATTTGATTTGAGTAGTTATAACTTATAAGCGCTAATTAATGGCGCTTAATTATCAATTCTACTAATTAGGTGAGTGTTAAATTCGATTGACTTTCTTCTGCCTTAGATATAGAGTTAGTTACGGTAAAAACAAGTTGCATTGCATATGAGGACATACATTTAGCGTGACTTCCCAAATGGATTTCTCTTTGGGATTACCGACAAGGCCAATGTTAATTGTCATGCTAGCTAATTTGCCCACGTCTCCAATTAATTAGTTCATCCTTCTCAAATTATCAGTCGTGTTTCTCTTTTATACGTGACTTAAGAAAATATTAATTTGAAGTTTTTTACTATTTTACCGTTATTTATATCTTAAAATATAAGTAATATCTCTTCATCAACTATTTACTCTATTGAGATGTTTGCAACCTTAAAAATAATTAATAATAAAGATAAAATGGAAAAAAATAACTTTTTCTTAAATTTCTAAAATAACAAATAATTGTAAAAATCACGACATATAATTTGAGACAGAGGGAGTAATTAATTAGTGGTTAACCTCCAACACACATGTTATTGTCATTTAATTTTTTTTTTAGTTGTCAATTAAATATATATATATATATAAGATATATTTTACTAAATTGCCTTTATTTATTAAATGCCTTTTGAGAATTAAATAGTATTAAAATTAACTACTCCGTTTTAATATTAAGCATATAATTGACAATAATTGCAAATTTTAATTATTAAATTTCTAAAATACTAGTATTATTTTTGAAATAATTTGTTGAGCTAAGGTGACTGTTAGACTTATTATTTTGAGAATTTGTGGTTAGCTTATTATTATTATTCCCTCCTGACCTTTTTAGTTGTTTTAACGAAACAAATTTGATTCAAAATAGTAATTGCTGTAGAAATCAAGAAGACATTAATTTTTTTCCTTCCAAATCTACCTTTGCTTCAATAAATGATCTGCACAACTTTTAGAACTTACCAATGTTATTAATCTTCCTAGTACTTTCTCCGTCCGTCTCAAATTATTTAATGGAGTATTATTTTAGAAGTTTAAGATAAAATTAATTATTCTTTCTCATTTTATCTTTAGTATGATTATTGTACTTGAAGACTACAAACACCTCAATAGAGTAAAATATTTAATGAAGCAAGATTATATCTTAAGAAATGAATGAGGATAAAACATTAAAAAAAACTTATGATTAATGTTTTCTTAAGAGCCTTATAAAAGAGAAATACTACATATAATTTGAAATTTAGTATATATGGTGAAAACCGGCACGACACGTGACAAGGTTTGAGTATGAGATTCGAAGTAGGCGAGTTCAGAGGATACTAACCGTGATTTTGAGCTTTCCATCGATTTTTGGAAAGTATTTTCAAGTGCATATAATTTTTTCAATCCATGTGTGAAGGTTCTCGACATGGACCGGAGTCCAGCGGACAGCTGACAACAAAAAACCTTAGGATAAATTGTCAATTGAAGCTATTATACAAAACCAAGGAGAATGATAGATGGTACTTACAGTTTAAGTTCCATTCCTCCGGGAAAGGCATGAACTTAGCCAGAATAATTTCAGCGGTAGGAATCGCGATAAGACGCTCCATCCAACCTCTGTCTCGATCTTTATCGATGCTGGATATGATGTGGAATTTACCTCATTTTGAGATCTGGATGATCCCGCCACAGAAGAATCTTAGAACGTACAATCGAATCAAATGATCCAGGGTAAAAGTTTCATCGACCTTATTGGCCAGAAATCATAGGCAGGTTACGGCCCTCCAGACGGATCGACCAATTTGTGCAAGACATAAATTTTAAGTTCTGCACATTACTAAGATCACATTATCGATCGAAGGGTCCAACTTGAAGGTGAAAGGGTAAGTATAGACATTGAAGTACCCGAACCTATAGGTAGTAATATCTTTATTCGGGCCGGGTATAATGATTCCGGAAAGACCGGTCTAACAACAGTCTTTCCGAATTGTGTCGAGGATGGAAGGATTTATAAAGGTCGGTTAGTTTTTATCCTCTTCACCTCGGTTGAATTTTGAAGTGGCAACGCAAACGGCAAATTCGTTGTCAAATGAAAAGTAGATGTGAGTATATCAAATGCTCTAGGTTCAGCAGTAGCCTGAGCCTCAGGGGTCTCACCGATGCTGGTGGCATCATCAGTGGCTGGCGATGATGAAGTTTTTGGAGAAGATTGTTTTGAAGAAGAGCGGGTGGTTTTAGCCATGATAAAGAAGATTTGAAGGTTTAAAGATTTAAATGTATGAAGGTTTGAAGATTTAGAGGTATGAAGGTTTGAAGACCTGGTGATTTGAAGATTTGAAGAAGTTAGAACAAATGCGTGGATTTGAGAAAGAGATTTGTAGAAGTGGAGAATGAAAGAGAGGGGAATTTTTTATAGGGGTTTTAGTCATCATTGCGAAACGTTTTGGTATACAAACCGAAGGGATGGTACAATCAGAAGATGACACATGTCCGATTTAGCAAAGTGATAAGACGCGAGTTAGAGTTTTGGAGAAGAGAAAACATTTCATTTTCTGTCTATTTTGGAGTAATTTAAAAAGAAGCTTGTAAGAGAAGACAATGAAGAAATTATTTTCACTTTCCATCACTTCGGTAAACTTTGATCCAGGAAGTGAGGGGACTATCTGTATACGGTGAAAATCGGCATGACACATGACAAGGTTTGGGTATGAGATTTGAAGTAGGCGGTTGAATTTTAAACCGGATATGGGTGACAGGTGGTTAGTTCGGATGTCGAGACCGGATAGCGACCGAACCAGTTGACACCGAGTGAGGAACCGGAGGCGCTCCAACGCCTACCCATTCTGAATATGGCGCCAGCCGTTACTCCTTGCTCATTACGGGATCATTATTGCCATTAATTGTATTTAATTTAAGAGTGATTCTCGGACATCAATGTCTTGTATGCATAGCTATAAAAGGAGCTCAACCTACATGTTGGAAGGGCATCCCATTCTCATTATTCATACTTGTACGATTTTATTAATTACAATTATAATCATTAAGCTCTCATTATTGACTCAAAACCGAAGCAATTAAGCTAAGGCCCGGACCAATCTAGATGAGAAAATTCATCTTGATTTACAACATTACAAGCTAATTTTCTTACTTATTATTTTTATTTTGCTACTTATTGACAATTGCTTATTACTTTAGGAAAAAAGGGTGAAATAGGACAAAAGGATAAAATATCTCTTAATTTTTTAAAGTGGACAAGTAAAACTGGACAACTATTTTTAGTATAATAAACAAAACAAAAAATGGACGGAGGGAGTACTACAAATCATTCCACATATCCTTAAAATCATTTACAAATTTAAATGTAATTTTTTTTTGGGTAAACACGTAGGAAGTTGTTTTAAGAATTGAGAAGACATTAATTGCTTCTTTTCAAATCTACCTTTGCTCCAATAAATGATTTGCATAATTTTCTAAAAGGTCTTACTAATTAATGATCTGCATAATTTTCTGAGAAGTCTTACCAATCTTATTAACCTTGGGGAAAAAACTGAGTAGATGCAAAGAGTAATTTAACCAAATAATCCTAGCTAGGTGAGCCACAATATTCTTGAAACGATGTTATAAAGTAGTTGAAATAATTGACTTGTATTCCTTATGGAACATATTCGATAACCATCTTTGATGAACCCGCCAGTGTTTGTCTGGTTCCGACCTTGAACAAAATGTTGATAAATGCTTCATTCTACATTTTAATAGAACTAGTTTCTAGAACCCTATTAATGAGTACACATTTTTAAACAGAAAAGGGTTAATATATCCTAACATATTTAAAATGGTTTAAATCCGTCTTCATTCCACTTATTTGACCCAATTATTCTTAATGTTAAATTTTGAGTTAAAATATCTCTTTTTCGCCTATTGAACCCCAATTACTCTTAACGTTAATTTAGATTAAAAATATCTCTATTTTAATAAAATTATGAGATGACACATATAAGCTAGTGAGCTTTATAAGCAATCCACAATCATTCATCTCATTAGTTAGCTTTTGGAATGAATGTGTTGTACTCAAATTCGGTTGCATATAGCAGCTAGTAGGTTAGGACGTTACCATCTCTTAATAAAAATATTACTAACTGATAATCCGGCGGAAGATAGATTGCACTTGCACGCAAGTTCTGCTGGTATTTCTATGATACTTTACAGCGCAGTACGTGAAGTAATAACTATTACAAATATTCGAAAGGATGAACAAATATTCAATCTTCGGAAATTGAATCTTGTTGAACAAATAGGCCAATCTTCTTTTCTTGCCGCAAGCTTGTTGTGTCTTGAATCTTGATAACCTGAAATCAAGAAACAATTAAATCTGGATCGTTACAACGTTGTGTGTTGAGTCGAGGATAGCCCTCTATCCTTAAGACAAGATTGCCCCGTATATATGCTTTTACGTTAGCGGGCAATAGTCTCCCAAGATAAAACAACACTTTAATCTCAACACTACAAAGCCAATAGGTTGAGCCTGTCGAAGATAACAAATATGACTCGACTTGCTGAAAATATGGAATAGGAAGGAAGAGTTTCTCTCTACTCTTCTCTTTTGTCTCTGTGTATATAGGGTGTCTCTGTAGTGTATATCTTGTGTATACGTGAGGGTTTGGTCACTGTTTTTCAGTCAAAAATTGCACTGATTTTCGCTGAATTTCACTCACTGTTTTGTGCTATTTTGTGGTGTTTTCGGCTGTTACTTGCTGTTTTTCGTCTCTGCTTTCGCTCGATTTATTGAGTTTTTCGTCTATTTTTCACTTTGTTTTCAGCGTTTTGTCTGTCCAAAATTGAGCCAACAAGCTGCTCAATATATAGCATGCAAGAGGGCTGTCCAAGCTGCCAAAACAAGGTTGTAATGGCCATTAAGGGAGACCATTAAAGCAGATCAAGTAATGACTATTAAGGCCATTGAAAGAGCCCAAATGCCCAAGTAATGGGTCATTAATGGAGAGTTAATCGGCCAAGTAATGGCTGGTTAATGCTCCAAAACGCACTCCAACGGTAGGCGAAAAAGTCTCGTAAATTGGGACCAAACTGTAAATATTGAACCTTCAGGGACCAAACTGTACATATGAAAGAATTCTGGTCCAAACTGTACATCTGGCAGAGTTCTCTGGTCCAAAAAGATAATATTAGACAGCCCCACAGCCGAGAACCCGAGAACCCGGAACCGGACGGGCGGCGGCGGCGCTCATGTGGGCTTAGCCTTGAACCCAAGCACATCTAGGTCTTCCCTCCGTTAAACACATGGGATACCCCTTGGGGATCCAAACCCTTTACCACATTAGAGACTTATATAGAGAACAATTCTTCATATTCCCACCGATGTGGTAGATTTGTCCCACACCACATTTTCATGTCTCAAACACCTTACTTCGTGGACCAATATCTCTTTCATTTCTCAATGAAATTTGACGATTCTTGACCCTACGGTCATCTACTCACTTCGTAGATCATGCATGTGCGAAGAGACAAGGTCTCCAACATGCGGAACACTAGTATTTAATTCATCAAAGATGGATGGACGCATCTCTCCGCCAAAAGTTAATTTCCAACAAGTTCATCTATGATAGTTAATGTATCTTTTGAGTGGTGAAATGCGAGTTATTTTGAAGAAGGTGCAAAATTAACATGCACTTGTGTTTTTGAAATCAAAATAGTACGTACATTTTAAAGGTGTCATTCCCTTGTTCCATCCGTATCTATGAAAATTCACTTTGGCGAAACAGTGCATATGATTCCTCTGCACATTCAAGAAATTGGTTCCACTTTTAGTCTGGTACCTAGACTGCATAACCGGATAAACCTGAACAGAATGTCGGCATCCAACTCAAGATATTACTGTTTTTGAGGGAAAAGCCAAATGCAACTTACGAGAATATAACCCAATGTCCAAAACAAGAATGATAGACTAAAAACAAAGGAAAAGCAAATAGATTTTGTCTTCCATCACAGTTTTTGGAAAGAAAATACCCAAAATAAGCCCACCTTCTAGCCAGCATGGTCAGTCAAAGCAACAATGACATATAAGGTAGAAAACGACACTGACTCCACGCTGCAAAATATGTAACGCATGTAGAAACCCAATTTTGTCCCCTTATATATATATATATATATATATATATAAAAGATCTTTAATATTGTCGTTTATTCTAAATATCATTATTTATTATTAATATTATTATTATTCGTATTTCTACTATCATTTGTCTTTTAATATCATAATCATAGTTTTATCTTAATATTCTATGTCATTTTATTTTCGCAAAACGGCACCGCATTTTTTTAATTATTATTTAAAGCAATAAGCATTTCATAAATATTATGTTTTATTATTATCACATCGTTATTTTTATTTAAATAATTTACATTTCTTCAAAGCATTTTTTTAAAAATAATAAAATCCTTTCTATATTTTAACCCACAACTCATTTTCCCTCCTCACCCAAAACATTCTATCAACCCACAAAAACAGCCCAACTGAACCCGGCCCAATCCCCTGTCTCGGCCCAACTCCATTTCCGCCCATCCCAATCGGTCAAACTAGACACAAGCCCAACTCATTTCACCCCCCACAAGCATTTATCCCTAAACCTAAAAAAACAAACCAAACCCTTACACCCCTTTTTCTTTTACCCTAAAATTCGCAGCCCCATACCCTATCCCCCCAAAACCGCTGCACCTCACCCACCATCACTGCCACCACCAACCCCTCTTTGTCGCCCCTGACACCTGCTGGATATGTAAAGCAGTACGGAAAGTAAATAAATATTACAAGTGTTCGAAAGGATAAACATATAGTCAATATTCAGAACTGCCGTAAGGTTGTTGATTCTTGAATCTTGATAACCTGAAATCAAGAAACACTAAATCTGGATTGTTACAACTGTGGCTGAGTCGAGAGATGGCTCTCTGTCTTTAAGACAAGATTGCCCCGTATATATGCTTTTACGTTAACGGGCAATAGTCTCCCAAGATAAAACAACAACTAATCAACACTACAAAGCAAATAGGTTGATTCTGATGAAGAAAACAAAACACGAAACGACTTGCTGAAGAACGAAAAAGGAAGGAAGAGTTTTGAGTTTTCTGTTCACTATTTGTGGACAGAATTTCAGTTGTTCTCTTCTGTTTTTGTCTGTGTATTATATTGTATATTTTTCGTCTCTACAATTGAGCCAAAAAGGCTCCAATATATAGCATAAGGGGAGACTTCTAAACTGCCCAAGTAATGACTGTTTATGCCCATTGAAGGAGGGAGTTAATCAACCAAGTAATGGCCATTAGTGAGGGAGTTAATCATCAGGTAATGGCTGATGATTTAATGTGCAACGTTCCAAAAACCAACCCAAACGGTAGGCAGAAACTTTCTACCTTCCGTTGTTCCCAATTTCATCTTTTCAGAAACTCTAGGGACCAAACTGTAAATATTAAATAATTTGGGGGTCTATCAGAAGAAGCCCACGACCCACGACCCGAGCTCGGACGAGACGGGACGGGCGCGCGGCGGCACGCGTATGGGCTTAGCCTTAAACCCAAGCACATCTAGGTCATCTCTCCTTCAAACACATGAGTTACCCCTTGAGGTTCCAAACCCTTAGCCAATTTTGAGGCTTATAAATAGAACAATTCTTCCTTTTCCCACCGATGTGGTAGATTTGTCTCACACCATATTTTCATGCCTCAAACACCATACTTCGTGGACCAATATCTCTTTCATTTCTCAATGAAATTTGACGATACTTGGCCCTACGGTCATCTACTCACTTAGTAGATTATGCACGTGTAAAGAGACAAAGCCTCCAACATACGGAACCCTAGTGTTTGAGTCATTAAATGCGGGTGGACGCACCTCCCCACCAAAGGCAAATTTCCAACAACACCACCACACCCCTCCCAGTCACTTCACTCATACCCTATCCCCAAAACCCACGACCTGCACCCCTCATCCGCCCCCAAAATTGTCACCTTTGCCCCCTTGTTCTTCATTTAAGTGTGGGTTTTTTCGGGTCCGAAAAAAAAAACGTCTGAAAATTGAAAAGAAAATGGTCAATTTGTTCCTATTTTTTGTTATAAAATACTCCTTTTTGTTCCTAATATTCAATCAGAAAATCCCCTTTTGTTCTTTACGTTTCCGGTCTGCTTAGGGTCGGGTCTGTTTCGGGTTTATCGAAACCGTGTCTGTTTCCCGTCGGGTTCACAAAAAAAGGGGGGGGGGGACCCAAAATCCGGGTCAGGTCTGTTTCGGGTCGGGTTCAAAATCAGAAAAATCAGAATTCTAAAATACTTCTCCGAGAGGGTTCGACGATTCGAAACGATGCCTCGGTTCGCTGCCCGAAGAAGGTCAGTGACTTTAAATTTCTCTCAATCCCTTTTAATTATTGTTTGCATGATTTAAACTAATTATTTTCATTTAGTTGTATCGATTGACTGTTAGATTAATAAATATAAGTTTCTAGTTTCTAGTTGGTATGATTTAGATAGATAATAATGAGATTGTAGTGGTTTTGATATTAAGTATATCACTTGCTGGGTATTAGATGTTGATTAGGTTATGACCACAACTAGTGATTAGTTATGTGTATTTGTTAATGTGGTCATTTATATTCAAGATAGTAAAACTCAATTATGACATGTTTAGGCATATACTTTGAGATAGTTTGGTCTATTTAATAGTTTATCCATGATTAAATGTGTGTGTCAAGGTTTAAACCCAACCCTATGTGATGTATATTACTTGTTTGAATATAATTTATGATATGTGATCAGTTTGGTATTTATTCCGTTTGGAAGGTAATGTTATGCCCAGTACGAGTCTGAAAGGCATTTGTAATTTAGAAGGCCATGTAATGCCTAGTATAGTCTCAAATATGTATATGTGCTTTAGTTCATAATTTATTGGGAGCTTGTCGAGTAGCATCAAGGTTCCAAAGGTGGATTGATTTTGGCTTTTGCACTTGAATAACCTGTTCATGTATTCTGCCTATGGTTTAAGGATATTATGGACGTATATTTGTCTTTGTGAATTAGGTATGATTTAATTTCAAGGTATCATCATGCCTAAAATGGTCTAAGTATGATTGTGTGGGCTTGTATATGTCTCAGTGGAATTTCTGATTTACTTTGTCAATGTTATGTGCCAAAATGATTTTAAAACATCATGTGTTGTAACTGTTTTGTATAGAATGATCAGTTCAGGTTCTATTTAGGTGTCCTATTAGTCACATTGTATTTATTCAAAGAGGAAATTAGCATTACCTAACTAGGCTTGAATCTTGAGTGTATGTGTTTCTTTCGAATGCCTGCAATCTAGAACATTTAGGATGTTCCCTCAAGTGTATTATTCTTGTTGTATTTATGTGCATGCCTTTGTTAAATACTTGACATATATGCCTACTTAAGTGTCAAATGCTCCTCCCCCATTTATTTTAGTGTCCCTAAGCCTAACATTCCCCTTTCTTGTTATCTATGTTGTGTATCAAACCTGAGGCCTAACAACATATTACCTTTTCATGAATTATTTATTTACATTGTCCTATGTATATATATTCATGTTCCGTCTACTAATCCTTTTCTTTCCTTTTGTTTACATGAAATGCACCGGGAGCAACGAAGAGTCTCGTTATGAGATTCATCATGACTATTGTCAAATGAAGACCCGCATCCACGTTCATTGCATTCTCCTGCCTCGGGACTTCTAAACAAATAGGGCGGGATGACATCGTCACCCACCCTAATCGCTGTTTTAATTCCTCAATCCCGCCATTTTTATTTTTTTCTGTTGTAATTTAATTACTCAATTTTGTGTGATTGTGGGGACACTTAGAATAATTAGGCCTTGAATGGATAAAATAATAGGGTAGTTTAAAATTGGAAATCCGCCGCTAGTTTATTTATTTTAGGCTCGTCATGCATGTTTAAAACTTTCAAAACAATTGGGTCATCCTTTATTCGCATTATTAATCATACAAATAAGGTTTTGTTTTTCATCCGATTTGCGATTTAAAATGACTTCCATATAAATCATGTCTTTGCATTATAAACAATTTGTTTTTCTCCTTACTATCAATTGTCAGAAATAGATATTTTATGGACAATGTCATACAAATGCATGCTTTTATCCAAAAATCAACTTCACGTGTATTTTATAAACAAGGCCATACGAGTGCATGCTTTTATCCCAAAAAAATTAATTTTACATGTATTTTTATAAACAACGAATGCATACTTTCCGAATTTTATGCGGGGAATTTATTTCTCCGAATCGCAATCACCTTTGCGAGACTCCTCAAAAAGAATATAAGTGGTAAAAATATTTACGTTGTCAAAATTCATCTTTTAATTAACCACTTGCAACATCCTTTCAATTAACCTTATACTTCTAAACATGCATTTTTCCTTAGCATAATAATTAACATAAGTTTGACCGGATAACCGTAGTTAGCGGATCTTAAAGGATGCCTAACCCCTTTTCTTTAGGATAATAAAGAACTCTTACCCAGAATCTCATAGATTAGCAGACCATTAATCGGAGTTCATTTTGCAGCATTTATATTAATATTTAGGTGTCTAATTCACCGTAGAATAATTATGTGGCGACTCCTTAAGCTTTAATTAATTTAGAAATCACCAATACGTCACAACCATGTTGGATCCCCCTTCTAGGCGGTGGGGGGTTAAAAACGGGTGCGACAACACAAAGGTAACTTTATCATCATTTGTCCACATGTTAAAGTTGCTTTATAAACAAGGAGAAGGAAGTTTTTATAGGAAAAGTTCTTGTGTTGTCCTTGTTTGAGACTCTGTAAAAGGGTGTCCTGGAAAGTGGTTCACCACCTCAAACGGAGTATCTAATTAACAGAATGAAACAATAAAAAGAAAAGGTATACATTCTGCTACTTTTATATTCCTTTCACTTTTCTGAAAGTATTACTAACATGAAAAGGAAACCTCATTTTCAGGAGATTCCAATACCTTTTATCTTTTTGCAAGTTTCTATAGAAAAACAGTTAAAAGAAGAAAGTTGGTGAGAGAACTACTTGTATACTCTGGAGTCACTAGTGTAATATTCTGGCATGTAATAAAGAAAAGTGAAATAAATTGCTTTTGGACCAAAATGAACATCAAAGAACAACACCTACAAATCCACCCTCCAAAATTTATTCAGAAAAATTCAAAATCCAAATAAGGTCCAGATGACCTATCCGAATCAGAAGCAGCTTTCTCGGTTGCATAAGACGATTGTCTAAAAAATGAAAGATCAACTGGTTTAGGGATCTCAGGAGGATGAGTACTTCGAATGAGAGCCCAGTTAAAGTTTTCAAAGAACGGATGTTGTTTTATCTCCGTGGCACCTCTTTTATATCCTAGTCTTTTTTGAGGATCCTTCACAAGTAGACCTCGGATCAAATCCTTTGCAGCAAAACTAATTGTGGATCCCTCGGGAAATTTTAGAGGTTGACCAACAACATTAAATAATGTCTCTCTATTTCCATTGCCTTTAAATGGTGTCTTCCCGTGAAGTAACTCGTACAGAAAAATCCCAAAAGTCCACCAATCAACAGCACTACCATGACCATCTCCTCTAATTATTTCTGGGGCTAAATATTCATGGGTCCCAACAAAGGACATGGACCGAGCTGTAGTTGGTTCTGCAATCAGCACGGGAAGAGAATCAGAAGAAACCAAGGCTGCACGATCACTCCTGGTTTTGGTTGTTTTATTGTTGAAGAGACGAGGCTTAAAACACGAAGGTTGAAAGCAAGAAGGCTCTACACAAACAGGTAATTTGCATGCTGGATCAATGCATGATGGCTGGATACAGTATGCAGAGATAGCACAAGAAGGTTGATCGCTGGATCTTACAAGGGTAGGACTGACACAACATCTCAATGATAGATCAAAATCCGACAACATTATATGTCCATCTTCTCTCACCAACACATTTTCAGGCTTTAAATCTCTGTATACAACTCCCATCATGTGTAAATACTCGAGGGCAAGCAACACCTCTGATGCATAAAACCTGCCACCAAAAAAAGGAAGCAAATTCTTTAAGAAACTTCAAACTTGTAGACAGGAAATATTGGAAGTTCAATACCAAAATAAGACCAAATAATATACACTGTTGCACAGCATTAATGTCCAAGTTATTCATCAAAAAATAAAGAGAAAAAGTGCATAAGGTCACTATGTTTAAATAGTTCCGAGTAAATTAACAATTTTTTAAATTTTGAATTGGAATCATGGATTGATGAAAGCAAAGTGAATAACCTTATGCTTCAACAGTGTTTAAATACTAAGTTGAGGTATCAACAATATGTTCTTCTAGGATTTGAAATTGGGGATTGGGACACAATTCGGGAAAAACAACGAGCAATAACCATCAAAATTCTTCGCACACTATACAGGGAACTCGAGGAAAATCAGCAGCAGAGCAGTAAGTTTATCAAACAGCCTCTAGCAACATAATACACTTAATCAAGACACCAGTGTTATTAAGTCAAACAAAGAAACAATAATTTCTTTTGATAGCCAATGAGTTACTCTTAACTAGTGAAACGTATCAAAGTTGAAAACTTTGGTACATATGCAGTCAAATTGCCAACCACACAGTTGAAAAGCAGAACATAGTAGTATAAAAAAACAAACCTTGCTGATTGTTCTGTAAAATGTTTGCCGGGCTGGCGCTGCCGGAGCAAATGAAGATCTCCGCCACTACAAAACTCCATAAGCAAGCACGAAAACTTCTCCGTTTCAAAATGTGAATAAAGGGTTGGAAGGAATGGATGGTCCAATAAACCCAAAATCTCCCTCTCAGTTTGAGCTCTCATCACCTTTTTCCTTCCCGCTAACATCCCTTTATCCATAACTTTCATTGCAAACATGCATCCCATCCCCCTTAACTCCGCCAAATAAACGCTCCCAATATCACCAAATCCCAGTTTTTTTAATAGCCTAAAATGTGCCAAACCTAACTCCCCATCTTTCCCTTTCACACATTGTATTGCATCCCAACGAATATCGTTACCCTTATGAGGTTTCGATGGACAAATTCCCCTAAAACTAACCTCATTCCGGTCAGCACCGTTACAATAACTAACTAAACTAAAACTAGTATTCTCACTTTCAACATTCAAAGAATCCATCTTTTTTTCCTCAAAATCACCATCACTTATCTTACTGCCTATGCTATTATTCTCAGATAGGGTATAACTAGTGCTGCTACAAAGTTCAATGCTAGTACTGTTAGTATTGCTAGTAATACTAAGGTCTTGGAAACTGACCTTAAGAGAAGTCGCATCAGTGTCTATGCTATTATTGGCTTCTCTATTCATCATGAATGTAACCTGTTCGATGAAATGACTGAAAGAAGAGTTGAGAGTTGAGATGTGGGGTTTAAAGGGTTTTGGCGAAAAGGAGTGAATGAATGGTTTGGTCAAGTGAGGTTTTGTTGACGCCGAGGTAGTCAAAGAGAAATGAGAGAGATGCATATAAGGACTCAAAAGGGTATTCAAATTTGAATATATTTTACAATATCCTAGAAATCAAACAGCTTAGAGACAAAATATATAGGGAGGACCAGTTACACTCTATTTAATACTTAATACTCAACGATTTATGTGTTTGTGTTGGGACTTGGGAGTAACAGCAATGCAAAAGCCTATCACATTTTTTTATAAATAACCCAACCCACAATTTTTAATGTCATATGACCTATAAGTTTGTCACTCTTTGTTGCACATAAAGAGCAACTAATACTTCCTCTGCTCCATTTTACTTGCCATCCAAATGGTACAAAAAAATTGTTATTTTTAAAAATTATGATATAATTAATTATTAATTTTCACTTTTACAGCTTTGCTATTCAATAAATGTGGAGACAGATTAATATGATAAAAAGGATAATAGTATTAAATTGAAATCAAGAATAAATAAGAATAATTTAGTCATATTACCCTTTTAGCTAATATTTTTCTTTAAAAGCGCGGAAAAAAACAAGTAAAATGGACCGGAGGGAATACCAGTTTATAGTGCCAAGATAATCTCAGTCCTTTAAAATTTAAATATTTCTTGGAATTTATTGACATATAATCCAGAGGGAACTAGTTTTCTGTACCAACTTGGACCAAGAAAAAAGTTTTATGTTCAGATTCAACAGTTCTTAGTTCAATTCAAATATCATTAATCGTACTACTAAGTGAATATTTACCTATACATTTGATAAATTTACATGTTCCCGACTATGTGGAGAATCAATATTTATTCCAAATCTTCAAGTCGTGAAATCAGTCTCTTGCAAAAATGTAAGATAATATTGTGTACAATGAAATTAGTGAGGACTAGACCTTTTCAAGATCGTGTGACATAGCGAAAGTTTAGTGTATTGATTTTTTTTTTAATAAATAGAAAATAAAAAAAATAATACAAGCAAAAGAATGATAGAATGGTTAGGTTGTTTTCACAAGTTCAAGTCGTAAAATCAGTCTTACTAAAATGTAATGTAATATTGCACACAATATAATCAAAGTAGACAGACCATTTTGACATAGCAACTTGATTATGGGCTGCATCTATACCCCTCAGTACCGACCAAGTTGTCATATACGGATGTTGATTGGGCAGGTTGTCCGGACACGCGACGTTCCACCTCAAGCTATTGTGTGTTTTTGGGGGATAATCTTATTTCTTGGTCTGCCAAGAGACATGCCACATTATCCCGTTCGAGTGCAAAAGCAGAGTACAGAGGTGTTGTTAATGTTATTGCTGAGATTTGTTGGCTTCGAAACCTTCTTTTGGAGCTTCAATGTCTGTTGTGTAAGGCGTCTTTGGTTTATTGTGATAACATATTCGCCATCTATCTATCTCATAATCCGGTTCAGCATCAGCGAACCAAGCATATTGAGATGAACATCCACTTTGTTCGTGAGAAGGTTGCACTCGGTCATATCAAGGTATTGCATGTGTTTTATTCTTATCAGTATGCAAATATATTCACAAAAGGCCTTCCTAGACAACTATTTCTTTACTTCAGAGCCCGTCTTAGAGTCCGGCCTCCTCCCGCTCAAACTGAGGGGGTGTATTAGAGTGTGTACAATATTATTTAGCCATATTTAGTGTTATGTAATTATGGTAAATATAGAATCTCTATTGTATAATGATTCAACATTGTATACTCTATATATATTGTGTATTAATGAAAAATGCCCAAGGAAGATTAATACAATTCTACATATTTGTTCTTTTTTGCCATCTATAGGTATGTGGAGGCACATTAATTTCGATCACCCTGCAACGTTTGATACTCTGGCTATGAACCCGAATAAGAAAGAGGAAATAATCAACGATCTAGTTGCTTTTTGCAGGGGGAGGACTATTATGCCAAGGTCGGAAAGGCTTGGAAGCGTGGCTATCTTCTTTATGGTCCACCAGGAACAGGAAAATCAACTATGATCGCAGCTATTGCGAATTTCTTGCACTATGATATTTATGATCTCGAGCTCACCTCTGTTAAGGATAACTCTTTTCTCAAGAAATTGCTCATGGAAACAACAAGTAAGTGGATCATTGTTTGTTATTGAAGACATTGATTGCTCTATTGATCTCACAGGCAAGAGAAAAAAGAAAAAGAAAAAGGAAAAAACTAGCGAAGATCAGGAAGAAGATTCTGACTCGTCTGCAGATAAGGAAAGTGAAAACAAGGAATCGAGCAAACTTACACTTTGGGGGCTGTTGAATTTCATAGATGGAATATGGTCAGCGGGTGGTCAAGAGAGGATTATTATATTTACGACTAATCATGTGAACAAACTTGATCCAGCTTTAATACGACGAGGACGAATGGATATGCACATTGATATGTACGAAGCATTCAAAGTGTTTTGGGCATCGAAACACATCTTTTGTTTCAAGAGATTCAAGGTTTAATAGAGGAAATAGACGTGAGTCCTTGTGATGTTGATGCCCAAAAAGGCCTGAGATTTGCTTGGACAATTTAATCCAAATTTTAAACAAGGCCAAGAAAAAAGCCAACAAAAATGTCCGCAAAATTAGTCAAAACCTGTGGCCGTCTAAAAAGGTTGTTTGACTGATGTTATCATGTATACTGTCGGTTTTAATTCTAAGCGAAAATAAAATGTTCCGTTCTAGTGTTTCATCTACATACCTAAACAACGTTTGTTTCCTAATACTTTCGCCGTTAGCCAATTAGTTATATCCAACATCCTGCTTTTCAAAATAGACTCGTCACAGTATAGCTAAAAGAAGAAAAGTGCAATTTGGATCATGTACTAATACAGAACCCACAAACGATTAAGCCTTCCACCGAGAAATAGAATCTGGGAAACTTCATGATATTATAAGCTTTAAACTCTATAGCTTTATCTAAAAAGTGGAGACAAGTGCCAATATTTCAGCACCCTGACGTTACGTTACTAATAGACTTCTTCTCCAGATTGGCGAAAATTTTGGGTTCCGTAACAAATAGTTAAAAAAAATTGGTTTCCGGTGTCCGGTACCCACATTGATCCCCCTAACCAATTCGGATTTGCGTTGTATTAGACCCATTTAAGGAGAAAGTGCTCCATAATAAAAAAAAATTCATGCCCAGAGCTCGAACCTTAGACCTCTAGCTAAGGGTTGAGTGACCCTATTCATCAAGCCACAATTCTTGTTGGTCGGTTAAAATTGTTAAACTAACTAATCAGGGTTCAAGTTTCTAAGTTCACCATGAGAGCAAGTGATAATTAAGCATGCTTTACATTTTCAGTACTAATAAAACTTGTAGGCTTGCAGCATGATATAAATGGTGTCAAAATGAAAATTTGCCTATCTCAGTTTAATTAAAATGCATCTAATTAAAAGCTAAAAAAAAAAAAACAGCTAACAGCTCGATTTCATAAATTTCGCACTAAAAGATAAACCTAGTACTAATTCTTTCTGGAAAATATAATGTTGCATTAGTTAATAATTTCTAGCTATATGTTGGACTTCCCCCCATACGAGTCATACGGACGAAGAAAAGAAGTGAAGAAGGTAAGATGAGATTGAAGGACCAATGACCGGGAAGTCAAAGTCTTTTGGTCTAATTAAGGCAATGTGCAATTGGAAGAAGTATTCAAATGTGTCCACATGACACATGCATAGACCAAAGCCTATATGACTCTCTCACACATGCATCAATCACTACTCATTCAAACATGTGGGTTTGACTTGGTTGTGTTTTCTCACACAAGGAGCTCAATAGTTTGTAAATGTACTTAATTTGGATCTATAAATGCTCACGATAATTCATTAATCACTGAAGCAGAAAAAGGAAGAGATTGGGTGCATCTTGTCGCAGGAGAGATGGCACTTAACGTTCCTTTAATTGGTAAAATGCCTAAAATGGAACCAATTAAGTGCCTCATCCTTTCGACATGATGCCCTCAATTTCTGTTGCATGATTCGAATGGATGGAAATACACGTTGCTACGAAAGATAAAAGTCTGAGTATGGTACATCAATCGTCTACTCAATATATAGAGTCCGTAATGAATATACAAGACGGACATCATTTTCTCCATTGTTTGATTCACTAAGGTAAGGATTAATTGGGTTCTTTTTCCTTCATTACCTGCAGGCTGTGTCATGGCAATATTTTTGTTTCTAGATTTCATTTTTCTACTTTGCAATTTGAGTAATAGACACCTTAATCTCAACTAGTATATACGCAAGTGCATTTACGGTTCTCTATAATGTCTATATCCGGTGGCAGATTTATTGCCCAAATTATGGTACCCGTAAACCCATGATTTCTCTGTAAAATTAGATATTTCATGTACATATTTTCTTTAATTATATGTTGGACCCCATGCTTCAAAAAGATTGAATGTTATTATTTATCGGGAGTAACACGGAGTGATTCCCACTTAACACCTCGTTCTAGAAATTCTAGATTCGTCTCTGACTATATCCTTTTATATTTATATTTGTATCTCCAAGAAGCCACATATGATCACTAATCAACTTTTACCGGGCAAATTTTGGAAGCTCGGAAAAGAAAAAGGAATAATGTCAGACACGAAGCAAAGAAAGATGGACAAAATTATTTTGGATTAGTAGCCAGCCATTATTTGTTGAATGTGATGTGAATTCCTTGACTATGATGAAGTAATATTGGAATTCCACAAGACGAGTCCTGTCATTGTGGAATATGGTTTTAGCAATTGGGCTTCTAGATGGAATGAGGGTCAGATGAAGAAATGCGGCTTCTACTTTGGGCTATAAATAGCTGCCGAAATCCGTGGACCAAACACAAAGACACAGAATTTAAGTTCTATGCATTAATATTAAGAACAATTATAGGAAAATCTTTTAATAAGCATTAGTTGGTAATCTAATAAAAATAATAAACTAACATGTTATCGCAGATTAAAGTTCACAAATAATAAAAAAAAAATATTTATGCTATCAGTGTATATAACTTAAATCTCATAAGAAATAAGGGACCACAAAGTGTGAAGTACATCACGTCGCAGGAGCAATGACACCGGATGTCTACAAATATAGTTGCAGCAAAGGCACCCTCGAACACACAATAGGAAATAATTTAAAATTTAAATAATATAGATTCCATAAATGTAAATTCTGAAATATGTATTAAATTTTATGTATCTTATTTTCCGCACATGTATGAAAAACTACATTCGTGAGAAGGTGAAAATCAACGTTGAAATTCTCTTTACATTATAAGATTTGATCTTCTCATGATGATGAACTCATTATTGACAGCAATTTCTGTACTTAATATATATTCTAATCAAGCCGGCAGAGGAAAATAAATTGTACGGATTGGTGGGTACATAGGGTTGGTATGGCTAATGAACTCATTTTATTATGCTTCTAGAATTACTAATTGCTAGATTATTAGCTAAGTGCTTCTTTTCTTTATGGTTGGTCGTTAATCTGCCAACTATACGTTGATTTACACATTATAAAATAGGAGTGGTTAGTAGGAGAGATCTGGTCCAGATGCTTAGTTTATACATGCCAAATATTCGGTAGACAACTCACCTACAATAGTTAGCTCAATATAGTTAAGTCCTAATATAATCTTGTAGCTCCACCCAACTATTATACAAATAATAATTTGGTGACGATGTGCTGGACTGGATTGTTAGCTCCCACTCTCTGAGTCTATGTCAACTTCTTTCATCGACCAACCAGTTGGTATATTAATCAAGTACTTAAAAGTAAGTAATAAAGCTATATGGATTCTGGATAGAAGGAAAATCAGGAACTGTCATTACTACTCCACAATAAACATATAAACCCATGAACAAATATTTAATACTTATGGATTCCGGATATGGGAGGAAATCCCAAATTGCATTTTTTTCTTACTACACCAGAGCATTAGGAAAAGTAAAGAGGGGTGAGGGGGGGGGGAGGGGGAGGGGGCCAGGGAGACAGAGAGAATTAAACTCACCTATAGTGTGGAGACTCTCATCGATACCACTAGATTGTAAGCATGGGTGGTTGGGAAATCCATATTGCCATTATTGGGGTTCTTGCCAAAATCTGTCTTTTTAGGGGTCGTGGGGATGCAAGCCAACCCTGCTACCACAAATTATGACATATGCTCAACCACTTGGGTTGACCTTAGGCGGGAACCCATCCAAAGTGCAATACTCCATTGAAGTAAATAAGTTCTCCACAATATACAATGGAAGCTACGACATTTTTGCATGCAGGCAATGAGAGAATCTCTACATGATGTAACAACCGGAATAGGATAACATTTTGACAGTAATGAAGATGGCATTGCAGATTAAACATAATATAGAAGATATATTTTACCAGATCAAATCATGTGCAAACCTCATAAACGAGACCCCAATTAATCTTGTTCTACAAGCCTATAACAAAAAGAAAATATCACTACACAGTAGTTTCACATGTGAAGCGGAAACGAAACCTGATACACTTCTCTCCTCCAAAGGTCTCATGTTGTCAAAATGCTCCATCCTAGTAAGTGATAAGTTCAGAATGAGGGAATCGTACCCTTTGTTAATGCAGGGCAACCTGATTCATAGAGTGAAGAAACAAAGACCAGATACACATGCCCTTTTGTTACTGGAGCATTACTCTGTATGTTTTTTTCTTTTCTACAGAATACAAGCATTACTGCAGATTGGATACATTCAGATATTCCTTGCTTTCATCTGAAGACTATAATTCAGAAAAACATTTTTCTAAGGCATGTATGTTTTTGCTATATGCACTGTTTGGGGCGGAAATTCTCATTTGATAAGAGAGATCCTATCAACTTCTCCAACCTCTTTGCTCCTGAAGTAGGTTT
Organism: Anisodus acutangulus; assembly: GCA_029783415.1. Classification (NCBI taxonomy): domain Eukaryota; kingdom Viridiplantae; phylum Streptophyta; class Magnoliopsida; order Solanales; family Solanaceae; genus Anisodus; species Anisodus acutangulus. The sequence goes on along the minus strand of CM056501.1, from coordinate 45,443,057 downwards.
GAGGACAGTGTTATTACCTGCGACAGAGCAATGATCTGTCCCATTCTTCCGACTTCCAATGCACCACCCACCAGGAACAAGCCTGTCTTTACCTCTAAATAGGAGTTGAGAATCAATTTTGTCAAGCACGGGATCATCCCTATGGAACTTTCTAGCAAAAGGAGCATTACTGTCAACCATCCTTTGCATGTCATCAAGTGTAAGGTAATGAGTTTGGAGGGTTATCCCACGATATATAATGAAGGCACTGTTTACTGTAGTGTTGCGGAACTCATGAGCATTACAGATGACAGTATGGAAATAACCTTCTGGAGAGGAGATGAAATTTGCATACTACATAAGAACAGTCCTGGGCAAGTTTTCCCATCCCCATATGCAGAAGTCAATGAAAGGGCGAGAAAGAACCATCCAAGCAGACCCTCTAAATAGAGCAAGCACAATGTTTTATATCTAGTATGTGGAAGTTCAAGCAGCAACAATTATATTATTATTAATAAAAGTCGATAAACAAATTCATTTAAACATTTCTTATTTACAAATCTATTTAAGGGGGAAAACTGAAGCAATATTTCCCCATGATAAAACGTTGCCCATTATATACTGCTTTTTCAGCCCCCTCCAACTGATTATAAACAGGAAGCCTAAAAAGGATATTTTCCCTTAACTTTCCCCAAGTAGCTTTCAGAAAGTCATGTTAAACTGAAATTCGAGCTGCTTCTATTTTATACTGGCAATAAAGAATGAGACTTAAAGTTTCTTTTAGAAGTCTCGTGATCATTAAACCGCGAGATATAAACTATGTTCACCGAATGTAACAAGAGATAAATAGACAATGTATCAAGCCCCACACTTGACGAAGTTGGCATTATTCAACAACGTAAATATGATCCTAGAGAGAGTCTCTGTCAGCAAAAACATTTGTCCTAGTTAACACAATTTCTTGATTGAAACAGTCCATCTAGCTGTAGGAATAGAACTTGATTCTTATTAGCAAACAAAAAAAATGACGGAGGCAGAATGATGATCAACTTCTCCCCCACTTCGTCCATCTGAATGTAAGTGAAGAGTGTGTCTATATTGTTGATAAAGGTCTCCAATGATGTGTCTGAAAACAAACCTTCTACCCCGAGAGACTTCGGTCAGAGGAGCCTGAAGCTCTTTAAGGTAAACTTACCATAATGTTCTCAAGGAATCCTGAACAAAAAAAAGGGCAACCCGGTGCACAAAACATCCCGCTTTAGTAGGGTTCGGGGAAGAGCCGCACCCCAATGGGTGTGATGTAGACAACTTACCCTAATGCAAGCATTTGTGGCTGCTTCCACTGCTCCAAGGCTCCCTTTTCACTGTTTTTGGGAACTATTACAATCTTCGTGCAACTAATACTTTCTACAAGTTAGTTAACAAATCCTAAATCCACACTGATTTTTCAAACCTTTACCATCCACCCCAATGACAAGTGTCGCTATTAAAATCAAGCACCACTTCCTTCAAACGCTGTATCATAATCCATTAGTGTTTCTAACAGGATATTCAAATCCTCCAATGTGGCTGTTATAGATTCTTTTACCAGTGTCAACTGCCACATAGATCAAAATACTTCAAAGAATATTCAATACAAGGGGCCGTCTAAGGTAAAACACCAGGTGAATTGCTTCGATAAAGAATGAGACTTAAAATTCTGTGTCCCTGTTCTTCACCAATAAGTGATTTAACAACCATTCCAGCAAGTTCTAATTCAGGTTACAAGGTGGACGCCACCAAAGTCAAGTCCTGGACTAGTATATGATAGCAATTGAGATACACGGGTGAAGGGGAAGTACTTTAGTTTCTCCTGCTTTTGTTCTTCACATATTTCAAACATTTTTACGTGACCAAGAAAAAATTTGGGATCAATTCAGACTTGGGATAAAGTAAAGAATTGAAAGCGAGACAACAAAATTAAGCAGGGATGGACTGAACAATGATTAACACATCATCACATATAAAGTACAACATGTGCAAAAAGAAAAAAGTTCAAATCTTTGAACCCAAGCATAAATGATTCCAAACCTCACCAGTAAAAAGCTTAAAAGCTGTTGGCACACTTCTTCTCTGTGTAATCCAGAAAACATCTGCTTTTTTAGTCACGTACAATCCCGGATCAACAATAATCGGCTTTGCCCTTTGAAACCTTCAGAAACAGGATATCAAGTTAAAACTCACATAATTAATCCTTAGGGGTCGTTTGGTTGGGAACAAGTTATCCCATGATTAATTATCCCGGGATTAGTTATCCCACCCTCCCACAGAAATAAAATAACACTATAATCCCGGAATTAGTTATTCCGCGATTTTATCACAACCAATGTGGAATAAACTCATCTCAAATTTAATCCAGGGATTAATTATCCCTTATCCCTCATACCAAACAAGCACTTAATTCTTAACCAAAAGTAGAACGGAAAAAAACATTTCCTATGTAATGCAAGATAGAATAAGCTTACTCTTTCCAGCCAATTTTGCTTGTATGATCAATGAAGTTAAGATCCCGCGGTAAATACGAAAATGTATGAAGCAGATCTAATCAAACAACCAAAAACAATTCAACATCCTCATTAAACCCTATTTAATCAAAGTTAAGTTAATTCATTCACAAGAAAATTGTTTTTTTACCGTCTTGAGTAACAAGTGGATAATCAGAAGCACTTAGATTGATAAACCAATCCCATTCCCCAGCTTCCTTAAGCAAAATAGCTGCAGCATGTAGAGTATTAGCAACCATAGTAGGGCCCCTATAGGTCACCAAATTAGCTTTACTAATCATCCGTACATTCTTAAATTTGATAGAAATTGGATGATTAGTAACAAAGTTATGCAGATCCAAACGCTCCTCAGGTGATGACTCAGCATCTAAATGTACAACATACTGATTATTTGGATGGTAAAGTGCACTTAGGGTTCGTTTCGTCATATTACCGTCGCCGGCGGAACCGGAGATAAGATAAGCGAAACGTGGCGGCGGAGGTACGGTAGAGATAGGGAGAGGTTTAAGTTTTGATTCGACGAATACATTGGCGGCACTATAGGTAGAGTAGTAACGGTATAAAGGTGTGCCATCTGGTGAGGTTAGGGTTGTTAGGAATAAGAGGAAAAGGGAAACAATGGAACCTATTGCTTACGTTCCATTGTTGTTGGGTGTCTAAGGTGTAGATAATAGTTTTTTAGCTTCTTCATGGAAAATAAACAACTTTTTCAATAATTCAACATCAACTGTTGGAGATTTGCTAAAGGTTTTGGTTTTGCGTGTTTGAACTTTGAAGGTCTCCAACCCGTGACGAGGAATCGTTTGATTACTTGTGACGTGTTAGCTTCTTTGTGTAATGTGGAAGGTTTTATTTGCAAGTTTTGTTTGTAGTTGGAAATTTATGGTGCATCTTGTTCTATTTCGGATCAAATTGGCCCCAATGCCGGCCCATACTGAGTAATTACGAATCTATTGTACTTGAATTTTGTAATTGTTTTTTTTTTTTTGTTGACGAAGGAACCCGCAGCCGCTACTCTCTCGAGTGCGCACAGGGTAAATCCCGGACTGACGTAATAGCCTGCAAATCACGTCAGCCGATTAAACACACTTGGCAAGCCATGTGTGACAGGCTCAACCAAGAAGGTTTATGCAGGGGATCGAACTCGTGACATTGCGGTCTCGCGCTCTACTGCTACACCAACTTGGCTACCCTTGGTGTTACAACAATTGGATAAGGAAAAATGAATATTCCCTCTGTTTCATAATAAGTGACTTGCTATGTTTTTTTATTTTTTATTTTAAATAAATGGTTCTTTAGAATTTCAAGAAGATTTTGGACAGATTCTTCCAAGATTATCCTTATTTAAATAGTCAAGATTTATTAACTACATTTTCTTATTCTAGAAAGTAGTAAAGAACTTGATTAGGGTAAGTTTGTAAAAACACTCATATTTTTTAGAAATTATTAATTTCTTAAAGGGTGTGCATGAACCTAAAAACCCAATTATTATGAAGCGGAGGAAGTATTAATTAGGAGAGAATGTGATTGCTGGACTAATATTAATCATTAAATAGTACTTCCTCATATCAATTTTACTTGTCATGTATTTTTTTAAAAAAAATATTAATTAAAAGGGTATTTTGATTAAATTATTTTTATTTACTCTTTGATATCAATTTAATTCTATTCTCTTTTTCACTATATTCATTATCTCTCTCAAAATTTATTGAGTAAGGGTAAAGATGGAAATTAATAGTACTCGTATAAAAGCACAACTATTTCCTCCGTCTCAAATTATTTGTCACTTTTTTTGTTTACACACCCCTTAAGAAATATTAATTATGAGGGGTATTTGACCTACTTTACCCTTATTTATGTCCAATTATAATTCCTCTCCAATAAATATTTACTCTATTTATGTGTGATCTTCATTAATGACAAAGGGTAAAATGGAGAAAAATAATTAATTATACATTGAATTTCTAAAACGATAAATAATTTAAGACAACTATTTTTAATAACCATGATAAATAATTTGAGATGGGAAAATGATTTTGAATTAGTTATTGTTAGTAAGGACGACAATTAAAATAGACTCGATGAAATAACTGGTTATAAGTATAACTACAGACATCCATTCTTCCCAATAGCATAATTAAGCTAATTGCAATTACTCTCTGAAAACACACCTTAGCCTTGTAGAATTTGCTTAAAAGTTAATTCTACACGTTCAGCAAGGATTTTCGGTCATGTTCGTCATATCAAATGAACGTACGTAACAGTATACCACAGCAACGAGCATTCATGAACGAAAGTCCACTTCAATAATCAAGTCAATAATGATTTTGAAGCCAGCTAAAACTAAAGCAATTGAGAATATCAAGAAAAATATAGTTGTTTTCCGGTGAAATTGCTTCTAACCAAAAACACATTTAGAGATTTGTATTTTAAAATTTAAAGATAAATAGGTTGTATCCAATCCGGAAATTTCTTAATGAGTCTGGTATCACGAGCTAGGTTACGGATGTATAGAATAAAAGACTAAGTATAAGAAATAACAAGTAAATTGAGTAAATGAGCTAGATTCGAAATGAACAACAGGAAATAATGAACAAGTGCTTTGTTTAGTATATTGCTCTGAGAGAGATCTTGGTTACAAGTGTAAGCTTAGAGAATACAATGTGTCTTTCCTTCTCTTCTAAGTCTTGCATATATAAGATCAAGCTAGACTATTATGTCATTCTAAAGTTATGATGACGTAAGCGTGTTGATGTCATCGCACCCACGCGCGTCGCGGCTCTCTGATCCAGGAGAGCTGATATGATGGGAGTTGTTGGGAGTGGGAGACAGTTGTATGAAGAATTGGGATCGTTAGGCTTCTCGGACACGCTAGCCTTCCCGGGGGTGTTTCTACCCAATACAAATAGTCCCTCACTTTTCGAGGCCTTTGAACCCATGGGATCGGGAAGTGGCCGAGTTTTTTCAATTGTCAATTTTTGCCTTGTCATGACGTTTCTTGAAACTGGGGTGTCAGTTTAACCGGTTACCCTTCTCCACACGCCGACCCCCTTCATTGAATGATATGTCGCCCCTGTAACATCCATTTTACACGCGTAGCATGTTTATCCATATTCTTCCCTCTGGAGTTGGTGTCGTAATGATGATTTGATTTCCTTCCTTTTAAGTGAAATGTTACCTCTTCCCTTACCTTTTACATATCACCTCTCATACAATGACTCTATTTTATTTCCCCTCAATCTCCAGCGCTTTTTCCTGCTCTTTTTGAAAAAAGAAATCGTCTTTTATTCCTCTTCCCTCAAGTCTCTCTAAAATGTCTTCATATTCTTCAGTTGTTGGTGGTGTTACTACCCATGCTCAGAACCTTGCTCGCAGCGACTCTGACGTACATATTCAACAAGTTCCCATTGGAGTTTGTCGGCTGTCATCCAACAGAACTACGAAGAAAAAGAAACCATCAGCTTTCTCCTCCAATCTTCAAGTCAACGCCTACATTCCCATCAACTGGTCTAGCTCGAAGGACCTTACGAAGCGCGGGACTTCCACGGCTCCAGATTGAGAGCGGGCTTGGCCGGCCAACAAATACAAATCCTTCATTAGCGCCCGTTACCTGAGTCGGGTGAAGGTGGATTGTGGTTGGACCAACATCGAGGTATTCCTCCCACGGGAAGGAGAGGATATCACTTCCTACCGGCATGGATATTCTTTTGTATACACCCTACCCTTTCTCGGTGAGGATGAGTGAACTTATTGATCTAGTGATTTTTGAATTCTGTCAGAAATACAATATACGTCTAGCCCAGATTGGTTCGGCTGCGTGGAGGACGGTCACATGCCTTCGTACCTCTCTTCATAAGTGGGGGAGGACTTTACCCTTGCCCACTTAATCCTCTTTGTTCCCCTAAAATTTTCAGGGCGGGGGTTATTCAGTTGTCTCGCCGTGGTCAAAATGCTTTAATTTCCAGTATTGACGATGACTCCGACCGATGATGGACAGAGAGATACATCGTCGTTGCGACTGCGGATTTAGTTAAGCCACCAGAGGACCATATTCCGGAACAATGGAATTTTTATCGTAAGTTTTTCGTCTATGTTCGCTTTTTTTGTTTCGATTTCTTTGAACCTAATCGGTATTTTTGATATTTTACACTTCTTTTTTTTGTCAGCTATAGACTGGAAACCTAACAAAGAGTCGGGCCTGGCCCGATGGGTCCAAAAAAATCGAGATTATATGTCTTCTACTCTTCGTACGTGGCAGGAGATTGCGTTAAGAAAAAACTGAAAGGGAAAGAATCATGGCCTTCCAAAAGGAACGTCATTAGAGGCTTTTGCGGAGGTTCCCTAAGACTTGGATGTGGCTCTACAGCAAGTTGTGCAGATTGCATCTCAACTAGGCCTGAATCCGGAGGCAGCTACTTCAGCGGGATTCACTAACATGATCTCCGACATAGGAGGGCTCCGAGAGTGAATTATGGCCAAGATCCACCAGTATAGGTATTCCATTCATCCTGGTTCGACAAAGATGTACCATGATCTTCGACAGGTTTACTGGTGGAATGATATGAAGAAGGATATCGCAACATTTGTAGCTTAGTGCTCAAATTGTCAGCAAGTTAAGATCAAGCACCAGAAGCCCGGGGGCTTGATCCAGAATATTGAGATCCCGACTTAGAAATGGGAAATGATCAATATGAATTTTATCACTGGTTTCTAGCGTTCTTATTGGAAGTTTGATTCCATTTGGGATTATCGTCGATAGTCTTACAAAATCAGTCCATTTTCTACCTGTTTGCACTACTTTTTCGGATGAGGATTATGCCAAGCCATATATTAAGAAAATAGTTCAATTGTATGGTGTTCCAATATCCATCATATCCGACAGGGGTGCTCAATTTACGGCTCATTTTTGGAAGTCATTTAGAAAAGGTTTAGGTACCCAAGTGAACCTTAGTACGACCTTTCATCCGCATGCCGACGGTCAGAAAGAGCGTAGAATCCATATGCTTTAAGGACATGCTACATGCTCGTGTATTGGATTTCAAAGGTAGCAGGGATGATCATTTTCCATTTATCGAGATCGCTTACAATAACAACTATCATTCCAGCATTAAGATGGCCCCTTATGAGGCTTTGTATAGACGAAAGTGTAGATCTCCGATTGGCTGGATTGAAGTGGGTAGAGCTGGGTTACTAGATCCCGATTTGGTCCAGCAAGCAATGGATAAGGTAAAGCTAATCCAAAAGTGATTATTGACTGCCCAGAGTGACAAAAATCTTATTTAGATGTTCGACGTCGCTATTTAGAATTCGTAGTTGATGATTGGGTATTCCTAAAGGTTTTTCCAACGAAAGGGGTTATGAGATTCGGGAAGAAAGGGAAACTCAGCCCCAGATACATCGGGCCATACAAAATCATTCGCAAGATAGGCCGAGTAGCTTATGAGCTCTATCTACCCTCAGAATTAGAAGCAGTTCACCCGTTATTCCATGTATCTATGTTGCACAAGTGTTTATGAGCTCCCTCATGCATCACTCCCGTGAAGGATGTGCAGATCACCGAGGATTTATCTTATGAAGAGACTCCTATAACCATTCTAGATCACCAAGTCTGTAAGTTATAGACCAAAGAGGTGGCCTCGGTTAAAGTACTTTGAAAAATAATAACATGGACGACTTGGGAGGTCGAAGAAGATATGAAATCCAGATATCCTTACTTATTTCAATCTTCAGGTTTATACCGACACTCGTGTGATACAGTCACCTTATTCTTACTTCATTTATTGACCTTAATTTATATGTCTTGTTTAGGTGATAATGTGGGGACAGATATAGTAGACGCAGCTCAGAGTACAACAAAGGATAGTTAAGGTGAGTTATGGATAATCTTCTTTGATTCTTGCATATATAGACGGTCGTGTGAGGCCAAACTGATGTTATCTTGTTGTTATATTGTCATGTATGGTGATGGATATGTGTTTGGGCCGCTTGCCAGGTTTTGGATAGTTTTGTTTACAAAGGAAACTCTGCCAAAATTTTTAGAAATCTTGAAAGTTAAAATGGTTCCCCAACATTCGCGGACGAATGTTCCTAAAGGATGAGAGGATATTACGTCTCGTAATTCCATGTTCCATCGTGTCGTTGATTAAGAACGATTTTTTGGGAAGATATGTGAACTATTGGAAGGATAATGAAGGTCTATGGGTTGTTTATAGAAGTACCCAATAGTATAGAAGTTAAACAGATTGAAGAAATCACGATTCGACGAAATCTACAAAATTTCTGGATTTGACAACCAAAATGTATGGACCGTATAATTTTGTACGGACCGTATAATTTTGTACGGACCGTATAATTTTGTACGGACCGTACATTTTGGGAATAGGGACCGTACATTTTGGGAATAGGGACCGTCAATTTTTTTTCAAAAATTTTAGTTGCATGTCAAATTATAGTGTAAAACTAGAACCAGAGTATTTTTAGAGTATTTGAGGTGAGTTCCATCTTCCCTAGCCTGCTCTTAAGGTTGTATAAGTGTTTAACTGAATTTTCGTTGGAAAATTCTTGATGAATTAGTAACCATGAAACCTTAAGTTGAGCTCTGTATGTATGGGCTATTTTGACATGGTCTAGGCTACTAAATGGAGTTGTACAAGTATAAATAACATGGTATAGAGGAATAAAAGTAAAGATGAAGGTTGTTATGCTAAACCATGTTGAATTCGAACTAGAAATGACCGTATGAAGTGTTTTACTTATGTGTTCGATAAAATGACTTAATAAGCTCTCCTATAGAATATGAAGCCGATATTGATATCAATCATTCATATGATATAGATTGTCATTCATAAGGAGTGCGAGGACTTGTGGAATAGTAGTAGCTTTGTGGACAAGGTATGTAAGGCTATCCCCTTGTTTTAAAAGCATGAAATCCAAAGTGTTGATCGTTTTTAAAGGAAACGTCAAAAATTTCATTCTATTCGTATATCGTTATCCCTTGTTGGTTGTTATTTCTTGTTATTATTGTACTCATAGTCATTGTTGGTTTGTTGCTTATCCACAATATCATAAGCCTTCAAAAAGGAGTTTCCAAAGAGTTAATTATCGAGTCATCCAAGAGTCGTTCCAAAGTAAAGTCAAAAGGGTTCTGAGTTCCAAAGAGGCCACAAGTGTCGTTGTTATCACAATACATTATCTATACCACTAAACCTATGCCAGTGAGCAGTTATATATATATATATATATATACACACACAATATTCACACTACCGTTACAATCAACTGGTGGAAAGTTGTACATATACATTATACACACCACGTCGCGTTATAGTCAGTCGGGCTAGGCATTTATATGTACATCCATACATACATGTCAGAGTATACCTGAGGGAAGTGACATATTACACCTCGAGTTATAAGCCGATGGCAGATTACAAACCATAGTTGTGATACATAGAGTTCAATACAGTTTTATAGTTTCATTGTTCGCCCTACAGGGCACACTGGTTATCAAAGTATCATATTGCTTTTATGCCTTTCTTTACAAGCTTACATTTTTCTATTGATATTCATGTTCTACATACTGGTATATTTCTTTTGTACCGACGTTCCTTTTGTCGGGGGCGTGTGTGTTCATGTCGAAGGTTTTGATAGGGGCTCTACTACGCCACCATAGGTCGCCGAGTTCAAAATTCGACCATCGCTAGTGTTTCGCTTTTCCCGGAGCTTCCTGGTCAACTATTGAGTATGTTTTGCAGAGTTATGTACATAGTGAGTAGGTCGGGCCCTGTCCCGACCATATGATAGTACATGTACTCGTAAAGGCTCATAGACTTGTCTAATAAGTACAATTGTTGATGTATGGCTTTGTCGGCCAGATTATCTTTTGTTGACTTGCGTTGAGACCTTGTCGGTCTTGTTTTGTACATTTGTTAGGTTGATCCCTCTTTATTCACTCTCAGATATTGTATTACAGTTTGTCTTACAGCTTGTGGCCTTGTCAACCTTCTCATAACGTTGTTGTTTGTGTTATACTCTAGTACGACCTTGTCGGCCGAAAGTTCTACTCGTACAGAAACATGGTCATCAGAGTGGTACGCTCGGGCCAGCATGGCACCGTGTGCCGGCCACACCCTTTAGTTTGGGGTGTGACAGTTCTTATTTTGAGTTTTTCATTCTAAACTCACATAAATGAACCTCGAGATATGTGCCACCTATCCCCGCGCATCACAAACCTCATACAAAATCTATGAAAAAGGTAAAATAATCCAATAAGGGTCTTTAGCTAAAAACGACCAGATGGATCATTACACCTTCTAAGTCTTGCATATATAAGACCAAACTAGTCTATTATGCCATCTTTAAGTTATGATGACGTGAGCGTGCTGATGGCATCACACCCACACGCGTCGCGATGCTCTGACCTAGGAGAGCTGATGTGATAGGAATTGTTTGAAGTGGGAGACAATTGTACGCAGACTTGGGACCGTTAGGCTTCTCGGACACGCTAGCCTTCCCGTGAACGTTTCTACCCAATACAATAGTGTTACACTAATATATAATCATGATGTATGTTGGTTGATGTTGAAAAGACTGACGTACTATTAGAACGAGAATATATTCTTAACAAATTGAGTTCATGTTAACAAGCTTCTTGAGTTAGACTCGATTTGCTTGTATTTGTCTCTTAATCTTAGACGGTTGAAATAATTGTTAGTCTCAATCTCTTTCTAGCCCTTAGGGTATTAGTCTAATAGTATGAGCGCGATGATGTGTGGATTAGACTCACGTCATGAATTTGAACCCTACTCTAGATAAAAATATGATATTTAAGTGGAAGGAAAGAAGAGCGGACCCATTATTCATCATATCATTTGTTATATACTACATTAAAGTGATCAAATCATCTAGCCATTTAATTTCAATTGGATATATTTTCTTAACTTTTTGTTTTTTTGTTGTTGGAAAATGAATTTTTAATGCAAAATAAGAGGTTAGTATGTTGAATGTTGATTTGTTCTGTAATATATTTCATACGACAATGCAAGGAAATTATAGAGTATAACATATAAATCATTATTTATTTTTATTTTATAAAAAGGACGAAGTTTATTCTTTTTTTGTTTTAAAATAATGGGAGATCAATGTTAAAATTACAATAGAGACATAAAAAAATTCTCTCATTTCCACAGTCTTGTGAGTAAAGTTTCTCTTTATCTGTGTTGGTTCGAGAAAATATTTGATCAAGTAGTGATCGCGCAAGCCGCAAGGTGCTTTGGGTACCTCAAATCCCCATTTTCCCCTTAGAGCAGGGGCGTATGCAGCTCACAGGTTTCGTGATCATCCGAGTATTTTGTATAAGAAGTATAAATTTATGTGTAAGAATTTATTAAAAATTATATTTTCTTCGTTTTAAAAAGATTGATCTAGTTTGATTTGACACAAAATTTAAGAAATAAAGGAAGATTTTTAAAATGTGTTGTCCAAAATAAATCTTTAATATTTGTATGGCCGTAAATGATCTCATAAAATTAAATTGTTTCTAAATATAGAAAGGAGTCAATCTTTTTGGGACAAACTAATAAGAAAAATAGGTCAGTCCTTTGGGACAGAGGGAGTAACAAATACTAGATATAAATTCATAATTTAAAAAATATAATGGGTGCAATATTAAAATCTTAAAGATTGAACGTATAAAAATTAAATTTTAGATCCGCCTCTGTGTCCCATAATACATGTTATGTAGTTATTTTGTATTTCATTTGGTGTTCCGTATTTATTTTGACTTCTGATTAATTTGAGTTTGCACTGAATTTTTTTATTTAAGGATAAAATATTTATTATCAAAGGTAATTATCTTTTTAGGGTGTAGACAACAACATCAAGGACATGTATGATGGAGTCAAGACCAGGGTAAGGACATTAGGAAGAGACTTGGAGCACTTTCCATTTGTGATGGGGTTGCACCAGGGATCAACTCTTAGCCTCTTTTTATTTGTCTTGACGATGAATGGATTGACGCGATAAATTCAAGGTGTGGTCTCATGGTGTATGTTATTCGCGAATGACATAGTTTTGATTGACGAGACTCGCATCGGAGTTAGAGCTAAGCTGGAGGGTTGAAGACAAACTCTGGAGTCTAAAGGGTTCAAGTTGAGTAAGACCAAGACAGAGTACTTGGAGTGCAAGTTTAATGACGCACCGCATGAGACTGACGTGGAAGTGAGGCTTGGTACCCAGGACATTCAGCAGAAAAATAGTTTCAAGTATCTAGGGTCTATTAAACAAGGAAACGGGGAGATTGACGATTATATCACACATCGTATTAGTGCAGAGTGGATGAAATGGAGGCTCTCTTCTGGAGTGTTGTGTGATAAGAAGGTGCCACCAAAACTTAAGGGCAAGTTTTACAAAGTGGTGGTTAGACTGACTATGTTGTATGGGGCAGAGTGTTGTCCAGTTAAGATATCTCACGTTCTAAAGATGAAAGTTGAGGAGATAAAATGTTGCAATAGATGTGTGGGTACACTAAGAGAGATAGGATTAAGAATGAAGCTATCCGGAATAAGGTGTGAGTGAATTTGGTGGAGGACAAGATGCGGGAAGTGAGACTTAAATAATTTGGGTATGTGAAGAGGGAAAATATAGATGTCTCGGTGTGGATGTGTGAGAGGTTGGCTATGGACGGTTGTATAAGAGGTAGAGGTAGACCGAAAAAGTATTAGGGAGAGGTGATTAGGCAGGACATGACGCAATTCCAGCTTACCGAGGACATGACCTTAGATAGGATATTATGGAGGACTAGATCAGGGTAGAAGGCTAGTAGATAGTCTCGCTTGTCTTTTCATACTAGTAGTTGCAGTATTGCTCTATAGTTTCTTGTCCTTTGATTTCTGCTACTATTTGTTATTTTCTATACTTCGATTATTTTATTTTATCTGTGGTAGTTACTGCTTTTTTTCAAGATTGTTTTATCATGACTTAGTCATTTTCGTACTGCTAATATTTCTTGTTCTTATCTTATCTTTTTTATGCTTTGTCTTGAAATGAGAGTTTTTCAAAAACAACCTCCCAATGTAAGAGTAAAATCAACGTACATAGTACCCTCTCCACGTCACACAGATCCCGTGACGTGGGAATGTTATTGTTGTTGGTGGTCTAGAGTCTAGACAACAACATATGTTATGGCGTTGATATTTAAGCCGGGATAAAACGTATGAATATGAGATTAATGGTTGGACCCATGCTCCCCCTTGAACAGTACTATGTCTGCGCTTTGCGCTCAACTTCTCCTTCCAATTACTGCGTTCCATCATCTCCATTTTCTCAACATCGAATAACTATCCTCGTACACTACACCAAACAACATAAGCCACTCCGAAACCATTTCATTGTCCTTTCATTCTCCGCCACTTCATCAACAAAAGATGTCTGGAGAAAGACAACAACACCATCATCACTCAAAACGCCACCGTATCGAAGGAAACAACAATCATCGTACTTGGACCACAGCGTTGACATGGATGAATTGTTATCTTCAATTGGACAGACAACTAATGAGCACGAACTGTTTGCTTTAATGTCACCTTATAAAAACCGAAATCTTTCAATGCGGTTCATGGTCACGCTCCTCTCACGTGAGTCTGACTGGCAACGCTCACTAGCATTGCTTGATTGGATCAATGAAGTAGCTCTTTACACACCCTCTGTGTTCGCGTACAATGTTGCATTGCGTAATGTACTACGTGCGAAGCAGTGGGTCTTGCATATGGGCTGTTTGATGAAATGCGTCAAAGAGCTTTGTCACCTGATAGGTATACTTATTCAACTCTTATTACCCAATTTGGCAAAGAGGGTTTTTTCGATGATTCTTTATCTTGTCTTCAGAAGATGGAACAGGATCATGTTTCTGGTGATCTTGTTTTGTATAGTAATTTGATTGAATTGTCAGGAAAGCTGTGTGGTTATTCTAAGGCGATTTCGATTTTTTCTAGACTGAAAAGCTCAGGGATTACTCCTGATCTTGTTGCTTACAATACCATGATTAATGTGTTTGGAAAAGCAAAACTTTTTCGCGAAGCGAGGTTGTTAGTCAAAGAGATGAGGTCTGTGGGTGTTTTGCCGGATACAGTGAGTTACTCGACGCTCTTGACTATGTATGTCGAGAACCAAAAGTTTTTGGAGGCTTTATCTGTATTCTCCGAGATGAATGAGGTGAAGTGTCCTCTTGATCTCACAACTTGTAATGTAATGATTGATGTTTATGGACAGCTTGATATATGGCCAAGGAGGCGGATAGACTGTTTTGGAGTGTGAGGGAAATGGGAATTGAACCGAATATGGTTAGCTACAATACTCTTCTGAGGGTTTATGGTGAGGCTGAGCTTTTCGGGGAAGCTATTCATTTGTTTCGATTGATGCAGAGGAAAAGTATTGAACAAAATGTTGTGACTTACAACACGATGATTAAGATTTATGGAAAGACACTGGAGCATGAGAAAGCGAACAATCTTATTCAGGAAATGCAAAACATTGGAATTGAGCCCAATTGCATTACATACTTGACCATAATATCTATATGGGGTAAAGTGGGAAAACTAGATCGAGCAGCTATTTTATTCCAAAAGCTGAGGAGTTCTGGAATTGAAATTGATCAGGTTCTATATCAGACAATGATTGTAGCAT
This sequence comes from Anisodus acutangulus, assembly GCA_029783415.1. Taxonomy (NCBI): domain Eukaryota; kingdom Viridiplantae; phylum Streptophyta; class Magnoliopsida; order Solanales; family Solanaceae; genus Anisodus; species Anisodus acutangulus. Next base: position 45,427,854 of record CM056501.1, on the reverse strand, counting down.
ACGAGAGAGCTGGTTTGGTTGTGCATGCTAAACATTTGTTGCATGAGTTGAAGCGCCCTGATAATATTCCTAGAGAAACTGCAATAACGATTCTTGCTAGGTCTGGACGAATAGAGGAAGCTACATGGGTGTTCAGACAAGCTTTTGATGCTGGAGAGTTGAAGGATATTGCAGTTTTCGAGTGTATGATAGAGTTATATTCGAGAAATAGGAAGTACACTAATCTCATTGAGGTATTCGAGAAGATGAAAAGAGCAGGATATTTTCCTAATTCTAATGTGATTGCCCTAGTCCTTAATGCTTATGGGAAGTTGCAAGAGTTTGAAAAGGTAGACATGGTAAATAAAGAGATGCAGGACGAGGGATGTGTTTTCTCGGATGAAGTTCACTTTCAAATGCTAAGTCTTTATGGTGCTAGAAGGAATTACGAGATGGTTGAGACATTGTATCAGAAACTGGACTCCAATCCTAATGTTAACAAGAAAGAGCTGCATCTAGTTGTTGCTGGCATTTATGAAAAAGCAAATAGAGTGAATGATGCATCACGAATTGTAAATCGGATGACTTATAGAGGAACTATGTGATCTTAACTCTTGTATGCTTGAAAGTATGCAATATTTGTTGTTTCAGCTGTAGATATTTTGATATATTAATTTTTGTCATATGATTGATTGTGTTTGTAATTATATGCATTAAGAATCTAAAGCTAGATGACAAAGTTATTTCTCTAATTCGACGTAAATGTATAGTATAGTCTCTTTTAGTTAAATTTTCACCAAATCTGTCAGAATTTTTTTCTAAATCAGTTTCATAAACCATAATCACTGATTAGATACATATGAAAATTCAATCTTTGCAACCAAACTGAATCTTTTGTTTCAATAAATTGATAGAATCACTACATTTCATTGACCCTTTTAGTAGAGCAAAATTTATGTGATGTCTTTATATACAACAACAACATACCATACCAGTATAATTCCACTGGGGATATAATGTCTTTATATATTAGTATAAAAATTTATTTTTCACAATAATGAAAAGAAAATAAAGATTTTAAAAAATGTCTAAAGAGTATGTTGGTGCTTTTTTTTCTTTTTTTCCTTTGAGCTAACTGTACCCAGATCTAACTAGTTCCAAGTCCCTTAGGAGTGCATAATTGAATCTTCTTTTATCCTAAAGATTTACATTTGAATTTTTTCAAACTAGGATAAGAAAACAGATTCAAGTGGGCAGTAAATATAGGGAATGCTTCTCTCCATGTACTATACGATTTAAGGAGAAACATAAGCAAAATATTGAATGAGTCCATGTTTATTCATAGGTCTAAATCTGAATCTTTCATACTTAAGAGTTTAACAATTAAAACATCCATAAACATTAATTAAAGGAAAAGCGAATAACTTTAAAAGAAAAACAAGAAACAACTGAGACCTGTTACAAAATTGAGATTAGTTACGCTGAAGCAGACAGTTGACTCTTAAGCTCATTTGACATATCAAAATCAGGATATACTCCTTGATTACTAGACTCACCTTCAGTACTAGAGAAGAATGGGATCATCAACATCTCATTGCCAACAGAACTTTCACTGGAAGAAAGTAGTCCTAAATTTTGTTGCCGATAGATATCAAGTTGAGCGTATACGTACTGAAGTTATTGTAAGAAAAGCTGCAATCGTTGGCGAAGATAAGAAATACACTCTACACAGCCATAGATAGGAAACTTCTCCCTCATATCAGAGTCGAAAATGATAGATTTCATGGCATCTGCTTTTTGATCTTCATCATCCAATTGCTCCAAAATTCTCATGATATTGCGTACCCTGAAGAGGCGATGTGCGTTTTGAAACTTTTTCTGCTGATCCGCTGGGAAATAAGACGCTAAAACGCACTGTGGAGTGCATTTTCTTCTTTGGTACTTGCAAGCAGCGCAAGCTACCCGACTCGTCCCGTCCCGCCTTTCACCGTCATTTTTAAGAATAGACGAGACGAGACTGTTTAACTTTCAAATTTGATACTACTTATTATGTATCTTTTAATATCTCAATATAGAACTCAGTTTGAATTAGTTAGGATTATAATCATCTTAGACAAAGTAAATATTTTTTGAAATCCGCTTCTTAAGGAAGTTTGGTAAATGAGCAGTAAACAGTTATTCTAGGTGTCAGGCGTAGGTACACTTAGCATGTTATACTACTAATGTCCATTTTCCAGACTCTTAATATAAGTATTAATCAATCTATTTGTTGAGTAATTCTTGGGTTTAAGAATATGGTTTTATTTTATTTACTTTTTAGAGAAATTGGACTTTTACGTGGCTAGTTTTTGCTACTACTAATTAGGAAATTGACTTGCCGTGTGGAAACAAAAAGCCTAAGTATTTGACTGGAAACAGAAAGAAAAACGTGTGAATTTGAAAGTTAGTTCATTGGATTGGAACATTCCTTTTATCTTTCTAAATTTCACCGTGGTCAATAGTGAGACTGTTATGGACTTATGGAATCTCCTGAAAATTGTTTTAAAACAAAATCTTGATTTCTAATGATTAACGTAATGCCTGTTGTCATTTTTGGAATAAAATACATTCACATGAAGCGAGGAAAGTTGAAGCGAGGAAACGAAAATGCAGACTAATCCCATCTTAGTGTTTATATGTGGATTAATTGAAGACTTTCATCTTCTTCTTTCACCCTTTTATTGTTTTCTTTTTAAATATCTGTTTACATGCTTAATTCTTTTGGGAACAAAAGAGTATGCCAAACAGGTTGAAGATTGAGCATGAAGCAAAATAAAGTTAGTATTTAACTACTATATAATGTGTGGGTCTATAGAACAATCAAGGGTAGTAGTACTATCATTTAACTTAATTATATCTATGTAAAAATAGTAACTTTTACGTGGCTTTTCGGTTACACGTGTTCCTAATTATAGACAACTGGCTTTCACTTTCTTCTTTCCCGATCCTATTTCTCTTCTTCATTTCTTTTCCCAATCCTAACTTAATTATATCTTTGTTTTCATTTTAGCTCAGTTTTTGTCTTTTTTTTTAATACCTTTTGAATTTTATTGGAGTATTTTTGGGCTTTATGTGTTTCAATCCTAAAAATTGCGCATCTAATTTTCTTGATTCTCACCAAGTTGTTACTTGCGCTGCATGTGTTAGCTTTGGAGGTATATGATTTTGGGGGGTTCTTTCACTAATTTTTGTAGTTGCATTCAGTTTCTGGTACAATACCATTTTGTTGCTGGTTTTTTTATTTGATATGCTTCTGGATTTCAGCAAAAGTTTATATTGTTATAGTGTATCTTTCCTCTATTAGATTTCCTACTTTTGTTTGCCTCTCTCCTGTAGGTTGGGAGATATTCACTCTTTAAATTGTTAGATAAGTTGCGTTTTACTACACTTACGTATCAGCTTGTATAAAGTAGTGAATTTTAATATTTTAATACATGACATTACTGAATATTTTTTATCCATTTAATTGAAAAATAATCGTCTCATAATTTAAATTTCACATGTTTAGAAATTGAAAGTTGCTCAATGGGGGAAAAAAGAAAACTGTTTGGTATGAGTAGTGCGGCGCCATTTTCAAATCTCAACTCAGAAAGACCTATAATGTGGTAAATGTCCTACTATTGAATGAACTGTTACATTTGTGCACTTTTTATTAGTAGTAGTAATTTTCTCTTAGTGAATTTTAAGTGATAAATTATTTATCGAGGTAAAAAGTGCTAGATAATCAAGATTTGTTTTCTTCTTTAGAGGAGAAGTAGTTGCCAAAAAAAAAAGGATCCTGTTAGTGTGAAGACAGAGGTTGTAAGGTTTCCTGTCTTTGTGAAATTTGATTAGAAAGGTTTGCCATTGGATAGTTCTTTTCATATTATGCAGGCTGCAGTAAAATATGATGCTTTTGTAGATACTCAAACACACATGAAGGAAGGATTAAAGTGTAGCCTTACCGTGTTACGCCTAATGGAGTAGAAAATTAAACAGAACTTTCTAGCTAGATGGTCATGAAATTGAAAGAAAGACACTAAAAGGAAGACAGAGAGATAAGAGGTTAGAAAAGCTAAACCTGTAGAATATTTTTGAAGAAAGGAGAAAATCTAGACTATTGATAGGGTAAAGAATGGATGTTGGGCCTAATTCAACCCCAACATCTAGCTTGTAGGGTGAGAATTGTTCAAGTCCATATAAGGAGTCCATGTTCCCATTTCATTTCCGATGTGGACTCTTAACACTCCCCCGCACGCTCATAGATTTTGGGGTTGAGTTAGACTCTAGAAAACATGCTAGATATTTTCTTTATATATTTTGATTTTATGCTTTCAGATATAGAATTTAGATACATGAGAACTCGGATATTTATTAATCTCGCGTGAAATTAAAATTTATTGAGTGAAATATGATTTTTCGCTACGTTTTAGGAATAAACTGTGTTCTTTCACTTGTGTTGTAAAAGAGTGATAGAAAAATATATATCATAATTTGTTGTGAGCTAAAGATTTGAGACTGATATTTATCATAACTCTTTTCTATTTTTATCCAGGTAGCTAGAAGTAAATCTTCAAAACCACAAGGACAAGACAAAATTGTATCTGATATATGCTCAATTTGCATACAAAGACAACATTTTGAGGTAATCTAGCATAATTATATCTCGCCCATCATGATACAAGTTATGCCAATTGGTTCTAAATAGACCAGATATGCTCGCCCATCATTAGCATAATTTTATCTTTCATTTGATTGGAGTACATGATACAAATTATGCTAATTGGTTCTCAATAAGCCCAGTTATGCTCGTCCATCATTACTGTTAAACTGATGTTGAAAATTATTACCAGATTGTTGATTGTAAATAAGAACTAAGATGATAAATGATAAAGCTAATGTTGCAGAAAATTTGACCTTCTTTTAAACGTTTTGACTTATTTATGAGTTGTGTTTATACTTCCACTTCTTCCACATATCTCATCTATATATATAACATAACAAACACTGAATTTATGTTGTGTACTATTGTAAAGCAGTACGGGAAGTAAATAAATATTACAAGTGTTAGAAAGGATAAACAAATAGACAATGTTCAGAACTGCCGCAAGCTTGTTGAGTCTTGAATCTTGATAACCTGAAATCAAGAAACAACTAAATCTGGATGGTTACAACTGTGTGCTGAGTCGAGTGATTGCACTCTGTCCTTAAGACAAGATTGCCCCGTATATATGATTTTACGTTAATGGACAATAGTCTCCCAAGATAAAACAACACTTTAATCTCAACACTACAAATCAAATAGGTTGAGTCTGACGAAGAAAACAAATATGAATCGAGTTGCTGAAGAAATGGAAAAGGAAGGAAGAGTTTCTGTTTTCGTCCAACGTTTTTGGACTGACTTTCTCTTCTGTTTGTCTCTGTGTATATAGTGTGTCTCTGTTGTGTTTATCTTGTGTATATGTGTGTCTTTCCTCACTATTTTTTGTGACTGTATGTACCAATGTATTTCGTCACTGTGTATTCCACTGTATTTCTTCACTGTATAGAGCCAAAAGGCATCAATATATAGCATGGAGGAGGGACTCCTCAACTGCCACAAACAAAGCTGTTAATAGCCATTAGTGAGGGTTGTTAATGGTCATTAGAGAGGGTTGTTAATGGTCATTAGAGAGGCTGATTATGGTCATTGAATGAGGGTTGTTTATGGAGGAGTTAACAGCCAAGTAATGGCTGGTTAATGCTCCAAAAAATAGCCCAAACTGAAGGCAGAAAGTTTCTGCCTTCCGTCATTTCCAAAATCAACATGGTTGGTTAATGCTCCAAAAAATAGCCCAAACGGAAGGCAGAAAGTTTCTGCCTTCCGTCATTTCCAAAATCAACTTTCCAGAAAGAAAAAAAAAGGATAATATCAGAAAGTCCCCGCGACCCGAGCCCGGACGGGCAGCGGCGGCGCGCGTGTGGGCTTAGCCTTGAACCCAAACACATCTAGGTCCTCCCTCCTTTAAACACATGGGATACCCCTTGGGGTCCCAAACCCTTAACCACTTTAGAGACTTATAAAGAGAGCAATTCTTCCTTTTCCCACCGATGTGGTAGATTTGTCCCACACCATATTTCCATGCCTCAAACACCTTACTTCGTGGACCAATATATCTTTCATTTCTCAACGAAATTTGATGATTCTTGCCCTACGGTCATCTACTCACTTAGTAGAATATGCATGTGAGAAGAGACAAAGCCTCCAACATGCGGAACACCAGTGTTTAATTCATTAAATATGGGTGGACGCATCTCCCCACCAAAGATAAATTTCCAACAATTTATACTTTCACTTATTACACGGATAAGGTAAAAATGATCTCTATACATTGTGAAACTGTTTCAAAGAACGAGCAAAATCATTCAAGGCTACAACACCAAATACAAAAATCAGGTAATTGTGTGAAAAGATTTACAATTTAGCTCTTATTTGTTATGTACACAACTCTAAAATTTCACATATTAAGTTTTAGAGTGTTGCAGTCTTATGGACTTATGTGCAACCTGTTGTTGTGCATTGTAATATATTTCTAAGATAAACGGGATAAACCATTGAAATGACAGAGATAGAAAATTAGTTTTTCCTCTTTCAGGTGTATTTATTTTTTGTATTTTACATGTGAAATTCTGTTATGTGCATTAGCAAAGATAAACTTTAAAAATACTAAAATCTTTTATTTATCAGTTAAAAGATAGTTTTTAAGGGCCTGAAGCAACTTCTTGGCATAGCTTCAAAATATTGAAGGAAGACAATTCAGTTGTTACACCTGTTGGCAGCATTACTACTATAACACTTGTGATGAGAAGGAGAAAGATAAAGTCATCGGAGAAACATGAGTGAGATGAGATGCATTTCCACTTCAGAAGTTTAGAATTTTATCTTTGTTATCTGATGTATTGTGTTAGTTTATTCCTTTAATTTCTTTTTAGGTCATAAAAAGATTTATCCTGGAAGAACTTACTTTTATTATCAGATTACGAAATTCAGCTGTCAGGATTTAGATTCCAGGATATTGCAACATAACTCATACATATGTTGGACCGCCTACAATCTCTGTTTTTGCCTTTCCAGCAAGCTCCATTTATAACTTTGTTCCACAAATTAATGTAATATACTATAAAACGTATTATATTAATTTTTAGTTTAATAGTATCTCCTTTATTTGCATCTCAATGGTATAAAATGGCCGCGCCTGGCACGAACACGGGTCATCTAGTAATATAATAAAGTGAACTTAGAGAGAACCTAGTGCAACTCCATTAGCCGAGTTGAACAAAAGAAGCACATGGTGATTGGTGATAGAAGTAAATAAAAACATGTTAATATTTTTTGTTAATACCATGAAAAATAATTTATGTATCACATCTATGACCTCATTTATCAAACCCCCTGCAACCCTTATAAAATAGATGTATAACAAGTCCAAGCCGAACTAAAGACTTGAGCTAGGCTTATTGAAGATCGATTTGGATTCACCGGATGACTTCAAATCTAATATATAAACATTAATGAAATAATAGACCCCGTAGTAATCTGTACCTCTAATTTCATATTTGTATTTTCAATTAAAAATTGACAACAATGAGGGAGTTTACCATATACTCAATTTATATCAGGCTATATTTTTCTTAAATAATTGAAGCAGAAACAATGTCTTTTATTAGATTGAAATTAAGTAGAAGAAGATGGTCAGAAGTCGGTTGATTATTTACAGTTTGTTATTGGTAATATATATATATATATATATATATATATATATATATATATATATATATATTGCATTATGTTGGTATGCTAGACATAACTTCTTCTTTAGTTGGTTCGAAAGTTGGTTCTTCAGTTGGGTCTGTTTGAAGTATTTCTAAGCATTCATAAATCGTTTCAATAAGGGCATTACAACCGTCTACTTTAATAGTGGGATTTAATACAATACCAATAAAATAAATAGTGTGAATAGAAAAAATATTTTTTAAATTTTACAAACATTTTTTAATAGCTCTCTCGTAAGTTGGTTTTTTTTTCTTCATATAGTCATTAAATAACAAAAATATTAGAGCTATATAAAATAACATAGATGAAATAGTAGGATAATAAAATCAGAAAATTACGTAGTAGCTAGAAAAAATTTCTCTAAGAATACAATAAGTTCCATAATTTTTCCCAATCATCATCTACAAGCATATCCAAAGGATTTTAATTATGGGCGTTAAATAATAAAGTTATAGGTCTTCTATACTCGTGAGCAACAACTAATTGTTCATACAAAGAATTCCACCTAGTTGCAACTTATTATGGAATTTTCGTATAAGGTAATCCACAATCATGACATATTTTTATACTCTTTGCGTCTTTCTATTTTATTACCTTTAAAAATAAAGTTGCGCCCCCATACATGGTCTTACGACTTTGCGGAGACCTGTATTTTTGGTAAACAGTCGCCTGAGCATAGCAAATTGTACTTTATCAAGGATGTTTTTAAAAAGTTTTAGGCCATCATTTACAACTAAGTTATAAATATGACATGCACATCTAACATGAAAAATATCAGGAAAAGATGGAGTAAATCGAGTTTTTAAAATGTTTACAGCAGAATTATTAGAAGAAACATTATCTAATGTAATAGTCATAATTTTATTAGTAATTCCATAATATTCACTAATTTCATGAATATTTCTTGAAATAAAAGCTCCATTGTGCCTATCATCAATATATCTATATGATAATATACGTTTTTGCATAGATTAATTATGATCTATCCAATGACATTTAACAGTTAAATAATAATTACCATTAGTACTACGGCTTATATCAGAAGTGATAGCCACTTTGTTATTAAAATGATACAATGCATAACGTAAATATTATCGATATTCATGCGCAAATTTAAAAACATTTTTTTCTAATAGTTGATCTAGGAAAAACGTTAAAAGCAGGATTATATGTTTCTCGAATGTAATGAATAAAATCAGGAGAGGAAGGAAATGAAAAAGGCAAACTCTCCACATCAACTAATTTTGCTAATTTTTCCCGATCTTTGTGTTTATCATATTTCGGTCCTATAACTCCCCCCGTCGTCGGGTTAATCCGACCTTGTACTTGATCGAGGACACTATGTGAACCTTATCCCGACTCAGAAGGCATTTGCACACCCGCTTTTTCAGTCAAATATTGGTTATACCTTGCTTTGTGATAGTTTTCCACATGTCTCATTAAACCTCATGTCCCACCTTGACCTTTTTCATTTTTAAATTTATAAACTTCGCGATAAATTTTACAAATAGCTAGTTGATTAGGAATGTCCCTATCAAAAAAATCCTATGAGGTGATTTTAATTTTCGTTGTTTTTTGCCTCTGCTCATACTAGGGGAATATGAGGCATTCCAATTTCATTTTCAGCCTGAGGTGGAGGTGCACTAGTGGGTGTGTTATCTAAATTATCTCCTAATTCATTTTCTAAATTAAAGTCTAGTTCAGATGCAAAATATACCTCATGATCTAATGGTTTATTAATATTAACATTAAAAAGATCAGTTTCATCTACATGAGTGAAATCATCGTAATTAGGATTACTAGAAGATGTATCCTTACCCATGTTATCCCTAGTACCTCTATTAGAAAAACGTCCACTTCGTTCCATTATAATTATGCAAATAAATAATTAAAGTTAATGAAATTAAGTATGATAATTAAAATTAAGTAACAATAATAATTTAAAGAAGGAACGAATGTACCAAACGCCGACGTAACGTCAACGTGTAATTGAGGTTGAAAATTGAAACTTTGCTCGATGATCCTCAAGCTAGTTGTCAACTTCATTCCCAATTTTTGAACTTTGATAGAAATTAGCAAATAAAATATAATATTTAGTGTGCAATTTAGACTTGTAGAGAGAGAGATTAGAGAGATGGTAGGAAGAATCGTGAGAAAAGAAATATGATTAAAGTATAAATATACTAACTTAAGGGTTAAAAATAAATATTAAGGGGGTAGGGAGGCAAAATGGCCGTTATTAGCCATTGCCAACGACTAAAATTGAAATTGGCCCGCTGTGCAACAGCTAGTTCTGCAGGGGGACGGGGGGTGGGATGGGTGGGACGAGCTCTAGTTCCGTCCCGAGTTCAAACCCCGCTACCGACATTGTACATCCCGAATTTTTTTTTGCGGGTCGGGGAGGGTAGTGGACCGGGCCGGGGCAGGATTGGGCCATCCCGGTCCACTGGACAGCCATAGTAGTAAGTAGTAGTAGTTTATATTTGCTGAATATGTAATGTACAACAACAACATACCCAGTGAAATCACACACCGTGGAATTTGGGGAGGGTAGAATATACACACACCTTATCACTATTGGTAGGAAAATTGTTTCCGAAGTAACCTCGCCCTTTTTATCTGCTGATATGTTATAAAAACTTTAAATTGCACGAATGCTACATGTAGTTATATTTCAAGTTACTAGGAGTAATTACACTTGCTATAATAATACCAACAATTCTCTTTTTAGTGACTCATGGCGTACTTTGTTTTTACAATGCAGTGTACAAAATTAGAAAAAATAAAATAAAAAGAGCTTCACAAGAGCCAATGTACAACATAAACTCCATTCATCCTATTACGGAGTACTATTTTCTTCTCACATGTGACATACCTTTAATAACCATTAGTACACGCCTTTAGCTTCTTCCATTGTTAGTTTCTTAATAAATTTGCAGATCATTTTTCCGTGTCCATCCACATTGGATCATTCTTTATAAATACTCAAAGAATCTCTGATCCAGGTGGATTTCTAGATTTTAAAAAATCAGTTTTTAAAAGGGTGTTGATCATTGCAATTTACATTCTTTTTTGTAAATCATTGCAGAATTCTGGGATGGAATTCTTTCAGAAAGTCAAATCCGTTAGGCTAAAAAGTCACCATGACAAATTCTTATTAGCCGATCCAGATCAAGAAACCGTGTACCAAGATCGTCATGGAACTTCTAAGCGTGCAAAATGGACAATCGAATTCCCTGAAGAAGTCGAAAATGTCATCCGATTGAAGAGTTGCTATGGCAAATATTTAACAGCCACAGATGACCAAGTCCTTCTTGGTGTCACAGGTAGAAAAGTTGTCCAGAGTTTGCCTAAAAGGTTGGATTCTTCAGTTGAGTGGGAACCAATGAAAGACGGATTCCTCGTAAAGCTTAAAACAAGATATGGGAATTATTTACGCGCAAATGGTGGATTACCCCCTTGGCGAAATTCAATTACACATGACATACCTCATAGACATCACAATTGGATCTTATGGGAAGTGGATATTGTTGAGAAACTGCCCGAATCAACACCAAAAATAACACAATCAGAACGATTAGACGATGATTCCAGCTCTTCTTTTCATTTTACATCCCCTACATATTCCAGGAGTGAGGTTAGTTTTCTCTCAAAATAACTAGGTTGTTCTTTAGGAGTCGTTTGGCCATGAGAATTATTCACTTTCTTCCGGAATAATTTTTCACTTTATTTTAAAATCAGTTTTTGGTTATAAAAAATTCAAATCCAACTTGGAGTTGGATTCCACATTTGGAAAAGCGCTTCAAACCTGTTTTCCAAATCCATCTTCATAAATTCCCAATAAAGTGCTCTCCTCTCTCCTTTGCAAAAAGTATAACCAAACACAACTCCAACTGCATAAACTCCAAATAAAGTGAAAAATATTTGGAATCTATGGTCAAACGCCTTCTTAATCATGCTGGAAAATAAGGTAACATCTGATTATTCTTGTTATTATTGAATTTGCAGTCACGAGATGGATTTGATGCTTCCCCGGTGAAGGCTGAAGGTCGGTTGATCTATTACCATGTGGCAGATGATAATGGAAATGCAAATGATGCAGTGGAAGGGCCTTTTTTTCATTTCAAAGGGCATGGGCTAGAAGAACTGACTGAAAAGTTGGAGGAAATAACAGGGCTGGAGAATATTACTGTTTGTTCGCGCAACAAGATCAATGGGAATCTATATCCCCTCCGCTTAGCATTGCCTCCAAACAATGCTGATATGCATGTTGTGGTAGTTCCTGCATCATCCAAAAGTTAGTAGAATTCACCATCTCCTTGAAAAAGATGTTGTATAGTTGATCATCTCCTCGAGAAAGAAGCTGTATATTTCCCTTTTTTCTTTTTCTTCCTTAGATACGTTTTTCTTATCTGCTATTTTCACAGTGGCAGTTGCAATTGTTACTTGGTGTTTTCATTCATGAGCACGAGTCTATACAAGTTTTTCTTCTTCTTTTGGGAGTGGAAGTACTGATATCAGATGGTCTGTCTTGGTTATGCAATGCTGCTAGATGTTACATTTGCATGTCTAAAGCACTAACACTATGCCATTGGTTAGGTTTTGCATCTGTTTAGAAAAGAACTGCAGATTCTGTTCGAGATAACGATATTTTTTAATGAATTTAGGTAAGAGCCCCAGATGATTTTGGATGTATGAACAAAACGCCAAAAGCCAAACCAGAACCAAAATCTTCACATTTGGTTTCCTGTAAAGATTTGATTTTTGTTAATCAAGAGTGCACTTCCAAATGGTCAGTGGTAAAGATCATGATGTGAAACACTACCCCTGGCTACTGGAAAGCAGAATCAAAATTTATTCCTTCATAAGAGCTGTATCTAGCATTACTTTCTTCTTTTGGTTGTAGCCATCTAGGGCATTTTGATTTTGGCCAGGCAACTTCTGGATTGAGGTGTGGTGCATTTGTACAGAATTGCTGATGAATGCTGCTCTTTTTGCTAGAAAATTTTGTTGGCCTTCCTTTATTTGGTGATCAAACCTTTGCTCATTTCCCCCTGCAATTGCACTCCTTCTAATATCTATTGCCTCCTTTTAAAACCTTGTTGAAGAAAACTTGCACAACATTTTAGATTTTTGCTAAATGTAGTAAACGTTGTCCATAAGCACAATAATTTAACCTTCAACATTTCAAATAGAGTTGCATGTGAACTCCAAACCACTATAAAAGATTTACCCTTTGCAAAAGGTGCTCTCAAACTGGAGTTTGGGTTAAGGGAGAACACGGACATATGCCATTAAGCAATATCCAGCATTCTTCATGCATTTCTGCACTTTGAACCGGCACACATCAACGAACTAACCAAATTAAAATTGAAAAGAAAATAGGTATAATGATAATATTTTACCACAAATGAGTGTGGTGGGACGGATAAGATCGCTCCACCCATAACTTGGGCCTCGGACCCTCGCGTTTGAGCTCTAGAAATGAAGAAACTCTGGTAGAGAGTGGTTCCTCCCTTAGTAGATTCTAAGCTGAGAGAATCGGGATTAGTCGAGGCCACTAATTTTGGAATATTGGACTCATAAAAGGGAAAAAAAATATTAACAAAAAGATACTCCATTTGTCCCAATTTATAGTAAAAGAAAAGTGTCACATAACACTCTAACTTTATAAGTATGCCACACCCAGGGGCGGAGCCACATACAGCCAAGGGGGTTCGGAACCCCCTTCGGCAAAAAATTACATTATTTATACATATTTAAAATTAATTTTTATGTACAGATAATAAATGTCGACCCCCTTAAACTTATTCACGTATTTACTTATTCATATTTTGAACCCCTTACAAATCCCACACCAAAGCAAGTTTCTTTCTTTGGCGCCACACAACCTAGTTGGTAGACTATTTAAGTTTTAAGCCTTTCTTCGCATGGGCTCAACCGCTCTACAGACCTCCAACCACAGGTGAATTTGCATCTTTTTAGTCAAATCATGAACCTTTTCTCCCTTAACAATGCCCGCTTATGACGTCCGCTTTCAAGCGACATCCACCGTTGCCAACAACAACTTCCAATTATGGAAATGGTGCATGTCCATGGCAGAAAATTGCACCAATATGGGCCAACTCAAATCCATCCACGCTATTTACATAACCCTTGGTCTTCACCGCAACACTTACGCTATAAGCAAACTCCTCGATTTTTGTACCCTCTCAAATTCGGGCGACCTTTCCTATGCCTCACGGATCTTCGCACAAGTTCTAACACCCAATACATTGTTGGAAATTTGCCTTTGGTGGTGAGGTTGCGTCCACCCATGTTTAATGACTTAAATACTAGGGTTCCGCATGTTGGAGGCTTTGTCTCTTCACACGTGCATAATCTACTAAGTGAGTAGATGACCGTAGGGCCAAGGATTGTCAAATTTCGTTAAGAAATGAAAGAAATATTGGTCCACGAAGTAAGGTGTTTGAGACATGAAAATATGGTGTGGGACAAATCTAACACATCGGTGGGAAAAGGAAGAATTGTTCTCTTTATAAGCCTAAAAAGTGGATAAGGGTTTGGGACCCCAAGGGGTAACCCATGTGTTTGAAGAAGGTAGGATTTAGGTGTGCTTAGGTTCGAGGCTAAGCCCACACGCACGCTGCGGCAGCCCGCCCGTCGGGTCGTGGGCTACTGGGATTATACTTTTGGACCCCAAACTGTTTAGTATTTACAGTTTGGTCCCTGAAGTTTTAGAAATCCAACAGTTTTGGCATTAACTTCTGAAACGTTTTGCACTTACTACAAAACGTCTCTGGCCATGAATATCCATGATTACACCTCTTAAAGGGCCTCTTAATAACCTCTCCTCCTCCTCCTAAACATTATATAACCTTCTGAAACATATTTGAGGAAGAGAGATAGAGAAGAGAAAGGACGAAAAACAAGTCAAAATATGTCCAAAAACTTAGCAACATAAACATAAACATAAACTATTCCTTCCTTTTTCCTCTAAATCAGCAAGTCGTTTCGTGTTCTTTTTCTTCGTCAGAATCAACCTATTTGCTTTGTAGTGTTGATTAGTTGTTGTTTTATCTTGGGAAACTATTGTCCGCTAACGTAAAAGCATATATACGGGTCAATCTTGTCTTAAAGACAGAGAGCCATCTCTTGACTCGGCCACAATTGTAACAATACAGATTTGGTGTTTCTTGATTTCAGGTTATCAAGATTCAAGACTCAACAAGCTTGCGTCAGTTCTCAAATTTGGTTGTTTGTTCATCCTTTCGAACACTTGTAATATTTATTTACTTCTCATACTGCAATTACATCCAACATACATACCTATACAACACTCTCATCAGGGCCCACTCTCGGGGCCCACAATCCAAAGTAACCCTCAATTACTTCAATAAAATGTTACAAACAAATAATAACAATGTGGCACCTGATAGCTTCACATTTCCGTTTCTTGTAATTGCTTGCGCTAACGGTCCTTTGGAAGTAGAGGGTAAGCAAATACACAGTTGGGTAATCAAAAATGCTTTTTCCCTGTCGAATGCACATGTACAGACTGCATTAATTCGGTTTTATACGAATTGTAAAGCATTGGATGATGCACATAAGATGTTCGATGAAATTACTGACATAGATGTTATTCACTGTAATGTTCTTATGAGTGGGCACCTTCAATGTGGACTACCTAAGGATGCATTGAGTATTTTTCAAGATATGACGGGTCGTGGAGTTAGTACGGATGAGTACTGTGTGACCACAGCCCTTGCGGCTTGTGCTAATTTAGGTGCTCTTGAGCAAGGCAAATGGATTCATGAGCATGTTACGAAGACCGAGTGGGTTGAGTCGGATGTTTTTATCGGCTCTGCTTTTGTTGATATGTATTCTAAGTGTGGATATATTCAAATGGCTTCTGAGGTTTTTGAGAGCATGCCTATGAGGAATAAGCATTCGTGGGCAACAATGATTACAGGGTTCGCTGTCCATGGTCGTTCTGAACTAGCAATAAGCTGTTTGGAGAGGATGCAAGTAGTTGATGGGCTTCAGCCTGATGGTGTTGTCATTCTTGCAGTTTTAACAGCATGTGCACATTCAGGGCTTCAGAAAGAAGGCCAAGTTTTGTTGGATAAGATGGAATCTTTATACGGTGTTGCACCAGAACATGAGCATTTCAGTTGTGTAGTAGACTTTGTATGCAGGGCTGGACAATTGGATGACGCACTTAAGCTTATTAGAAGCATGCCAATGAATCCGCGGGCCTCAGTTTGGGGCGCATTGTTGAGTGGTTGCCGAAATCACAATAACGTGAATCTTGCAGAACTTGCTGTCAAAGAGATTTTGTTGGTAGAAGATGGCAATGAAGCTGAAGAGGATTCTGCTTATGTTCAGTTATCAAATATATATGTGGCAGCTCGACAATGTGATGATGCATGTCGAATCAGGAGGATGATTGGCGACAAAGGGCTCAGGAAGACTCCCGGTTACAGTGCAATTGAGATTGATGGGATGGTTAATGAGTTTGTATCTGGAGATGTCTCCCATCCATGTCTAGCTGGCATACATGAGGTGCTAGACTTGATATATGTTGATCCCTATTTCAGCAACCTAATATAGCATGAGCAACTTTACTTCTGTGCCACAAAGTGTATCATGAATATGGGACAGCATATTGTTGTAAGGGGCATTCAGCTATTATTTGAAGGTCAATTGACCAGCAACTAAGTTTTCTAGATGGAAGTAGACTTAAATACCTGCAGTATCAAGCTAAATTTGCCCTATGATGTATCCTCAGCACCATGAGATCCTGGTCCAGCCTCTTCTGTTTCTCAAATTCTTCGTGCAAAGGCATGAATCCGACAGGATACTACCGCCCAGCAGTTGTTTTCCCACTGACCACTGGAAAGCATGGAACTTGGGGCAAGTAAACAAGTATGGATTATTGGAATGGTCTAATGATATCGTGCTGCACTAACCCAGATATGCATTGTTCTAGCCTCACTATTCAGTTATCTAGAAGAAATAGGTGATCTCAATTTAGGTGTACAACAACAACAACATGTGATATCAATTTAGGTATTGTTACTTAATTTCTTAAAGGATTATGCAGTTACATGACAGGGAAAGGTAACATGGCATCCATAACTTTCGATTTTACATATCCTTATGAAATTCATTAGTTTGATTGGATCTTGCTCTTTTTTCTTTCGGAGAAAACAACAAGAGGTATCCACTGACAGAGGCACTCCTTTTCTTGATTCCCTTCCTCACACTCCACAATATGCACTCAACCTTTT
This sequence comes from Anisodus acutangulus, assembly GCA_029783415.1. Taxonomy (NCBI): domain Eukaryota; kingdom Viridiplantae; phylum Streptophyta; class Magnoliopsida; order Solanales; family Solanaceae; genus Anisodus; species Anisodus acutangulus. Next base: position 45,410,751 of record CM056501.1, on the reverse strand, counting down.
CCTTTATGAACTGAGGATGTTCCATATTAGTAGCTACTTTCGTGTTTTCTGCTTAGTGCCAAAATTGTCTTGTTACTTTTAAGAAGATCTAGGTAAAGAACTGTTTGCTTCTATAAATTATTCTATTCTTTCAGGTTTTAGTCCTAACGGAGGTGAAAAATAATATTACTCCAGGTGACTTTTTTCATCTGCATAATCCGCAGTCACCCGACACCTATACTAGTAGAAGGTACTGGATAGAATAACAAGGTATACAAGCTGACCCAGACACTATTGTCATTAGCAAAATATTTGGATTTGAGCATATTTAGAAGTTGTTTGTAAGGGAAGATTTAACCAAAAGGACCATGTAAGTCTTGAATTAAGGAAATGACTTCCATTTTCTTTTTCCTTTAATAGTTTCTTCTCGTAAGTTTGAAATTGAGAAAATGACTTCACATTGACCAATAAGGAGGTTGATTAGCAACCCTGAAACGGCTACCAAGGAGATTGATTATTGTCATTAAGATAATAATCAACCAAGAAATAATGATAATCTATCGAGAAAAAAGTTCAAGAAGGAGGTTGATTAGCGACTATGGATTAATAAACGATCAAGAAGAAGGTTGATTATCGACAATAAAGAAAGAAAAAGAACAAAAAAAGTTGTCAATATTTCTTATTCTTTAATCTAATAAAAAGGTCATTTACCTAATAAAAATAACTTGTCATCTACCTCATTGAAGACTTAGAAGTAGAGATGGCAGTGGATCCTGGACCCGATCCGGATCCGGTGGATTCAGATCCATTTTATAGGATATGGATCTTCAAAATTTGGACCCGACAGATCCGGATCGGATCCGGATCCATTTCTGCCAGATCGGATCTGGATCTTGTATTTGAGATCCGTATCTGGTCCAGATCCGACCCGTGGATCCTTTTTTTATTAAATATATTCATAACCTAGAATGTAATTTTATAAGTATTTTCTTAAAATTGCTAAGCACATCATTGCAAGTTAACTTCTCAAAACAAGTTTAATTTATCCCCGCGTTAACTCAAAAACCAAAAAATAAAGAGGTAACTTCGATAATAATATCAATGTTATATTAGTGAATGACTCACGTCTCGATAGACAAATAGTTAAAATTATATTCACTTCATTTGTGAAGATTTCAAGCACATGCAAGTTCTGCATTGTGGAAATACTAGTAAGCATTTTCCACAACTATTGTCATTGTCCAATATTTTCAATTAATAGCTCACAATCAAAACAAGACAACGAACAAAATATCTCATATGAACATTTCAAAATTGAAACACAGTAAATTGTTAGCTAAGTAAAAATCGTTTGTCAGTTAAAAAAAAATCTTAGCAAGGTTACATTCTTAGCAAGGAAAATTTTTTCACATGTGGATCCGAATTTGGATCTGATTTTTATGGACCCGATGGATCTGGATTCGGATATGGATCTAGGTATGAAAAACGGATCTGGATCTGGATCTGGATCTAGTAGGATCCGGTCCAGATCCGATCTGTTGTCATCCCTACTTAGAAGTCATTTAGTTAAATGATCCTGGTTTGTAATTGTCCATATATTTTGTTTCAAAAAATTAAAATAATATATGGATATTATTTCAAATAAGTGTTTGTTTATCAAACTGACTCATTATTTTAACTTCAAACTTGAAATATGAAATTTAAAGAACATGTTTTAAGAGTTTTTCAAGTTCTTACAATACTGTAACATGTTTTCATATTCAAACACAACTTTAACTTTCAATTACTCTTTTTAGCTTAATTTCAAAAAAAATCTTCAAATATTAACCAATTGATGACGGAGCTGCACCAGGGATTAACTCTTAGCCCATTCCTATTTTTCTTGGTGATAGATGGACTGAAGCGACAAGTCCAATGGGAAGTGTCATGGTGTGTGCTATTCGCAGACGATATAGTCCTGATTGATAAGACTCACAACGAAGTGAACGCTAAGTTGGAGGTTTGGAGACAGACTCTGGAGTCTAAAGGGTTCAAGCTGAGTAGGACTAAGACAGAATACTTGGAGTGCAAGTTCAGTAACGGGAGCGACCTTGAGACAGGCGCGGAGGTGAGGCTTGGTACTCAGGTCATTCCAGAGAAAGGAAGCTTTAAGTACCTCAGGTCTATTATCCAATTGAATGGAGAGATTGATGACGATGTCACACATCGTATTGGGACAGGATTGTAACGTCCCGTACTTTCGGGTCACGGTTTGAATCGCTAAGCGTATGTAAAATCACTAGGCGTGTGAAAATAGATCCGAGCGTGGGGAAAATTTATGTTATATTTACGTATGCTAATAAAAGAGATTAGTATATAAAATGATTAAACCCCGAAATAATTTTGGACATAACAAGTGAGACGACGGGGTCGAAAATAATAGTTGAATATCTCCAAAAAGGTTATGAACTTGTGTCATACTATAAGGTTATGACATTGAGTATATGAAGGTCTTATAAGTTATCAAGATTTAAGTGAGTTGGATCACGAAATTAATTATGTGTGTAATTATTTAAGTGTGGGATTAATTTATTTTGGGTGGGGGGACAACGTTAGTGGGATTCTTTACGTATAAACCCCTAAGCAATTCTCCTAAATTCACTAAGCAATCCCACCACTAAAGACTAATTAGTGGGAAACATAATGATTAATGATCATTAGCTTTGACGGTTGGAGGGGTATATTATAGCCTCTCTGTGAGAATTTCTATGTCTACAAAAAGCAATACCATTTCTGTGATATTACAACATCTTAAGCAGAGGGCAACGTACTCATATTCTACAAACTAATTTTGATTCATTTGGCAAAGAGAATCAGTTCACAAGTTTTCTTGAAAATAGAAACTTTGAGCAAATGGTGTGTTAAGTAATCATCCCAGTAAGCAAAAAATATTAGAAAGGGATTGGTTCCGTTATTAATCGAGGTATGTTAAGGCATATTATTTCTTTCTTTTGGCATGTTCCATGTAATGAAATATAACCGTGATATTGCTCCATAATTTATTCTACTCCTAATAGTTAAGAATATTCATGTTATTTATTCTTATGCTAAAAGCATGTCTAAATATGTTCTTAAGTCCTTATTGAGGCATACAGAAAAGATGTTGATATTCACAGTGTTAGCCAAAGGGGCAAGGATATTATTGTCATCCGGCAAATTCAGTAAATGTTTTATTGTCATTCATGCATTTTCATTTGCATCATATTATATATTATCATGGACCCATTTGTGCTATGCACACTACTATACGGTAAATATTATATATATGTACGGTATATGGGGAATGGGAAAGACGTTATATATGCACACCACCTGCAACTAGTATAAACTATCACGTAAAGGAAGAGTCCTATGGGGCCAAAATGATGTGATGCCCATGTGTGGCCGATATAACCTGATGCCCACAGAGGTGGTTATGGATAGGAAGAGCCCATGTGTGGCCAATATATATGTATACCGCATTTGCATCATGCATACATTCATTAACCATTATATGGTATGATATCTATAGATGCTGTAATGGTAAGGAAGATGCCGATGAGGTCGATGTATATGTATACCGCATTATGCATGACATTTAGGCATATGTATTAGGACCCTCAGAGATAATTATTATTGGTCGGTTGTTCCTGTTTCAGTTTATTGTTATATCCCTGTTATATTATTATTCATGTCTGACATACTCAGTACATCAGTCGTACTGACGTCCCTTTTGTCGAGGGACGTTGCGTTTTATGCCCGTAGGTTCACATAGGCAAGGTGACGGTCCACGTTAGTTGATTGCGGATCCATCGGATTTTTGGAGAACCCCCTTATTTGAAGTGTTGATCTAATTTTGGTACGGTACATTTTTGCTTGCATATATGGGTATGGTGGGGCCCTGTCCCGACCTTTGATGTTGCTACTCTTAGAGGCTTGTAGACATGTGTGCTGTGGATAGTGGTGTTATATGGCCTTGTCGGCCTTGGTATGTGTACTTATATACATATGTTGGTTTTCTGTATAAAGATTTCACGAAGCTTTCTTTCGGCTTAGTACGTAATTAATGATAAATAGGTGGTAAATGTACGATTAGCGGTACCCGGCGGGTGGGATCCGGGTGCCCGTCGCGGCCCTCCGGTTTGGGTCGTGACAAGGATGGATGAAATGGAGGCTCGCATCTGGAGTCTTGTGCACTAAAAAGGTGCCACCAAAACTTAAAGGCAAGTTCTATAGAGTGGTGGTTAGATCGACTATGTTGTATGGGGCGGAGTGTTGGCCGGTCAAGACTTCGCACACCCAAAAGATGAAAGTTGCGGAGATGAGGATGCTGAGATGGATGTGTGGGCATACAATGAGGGATATAATTAGAAATGATGATATCCGTGACAGAGTGGGAATGGCCTCGGTGGAGGATAAGATGCGGGAAGCGAGATTGATATGGTTTGCGCACGTGCAGAGAGGAGAGACATAAATGCCCTAGTGCGGAGGTGTGAGAGGTTGACTATGGATGTGTTCATGAGGGGTAGAGGTAGGCCGAAGAAGTATCGGTGAGAGGTGATTAGACGGTATGGCGCAAGTGCAAATTACCGAGGACATGACCTTAGATAGGAGGTTATGAAGGACATGAATATGGTAGAAGGGTAGTAGGTAGTCCAGCGTAGTCCTACTTATGCTTACAAACTGTTAGTTGTAGTGTTATTATTGTAGGTCCGCTTAACCTATCATATTAGTAAGCGCAGTATTGCTTTATAGTTCGTTTGATTTCTGTTGCTATGTGTTCTATAGTGTACTTTGTTTATCTTATTTACCTGCGTTAGTTACTATTTTTTTCTTTTCAGAATGCGCTATCATGACTTATTCGCTTTTGATACCAACATTTTCATACTGCTTTAAATTTCTTGTCCGGGTCTGACTGTTTCTCTTGCTTTGTTTGTGCTTGTGCTTTGTCTTGAGCCGAGAGTCTCTCGGAAACAACCGCTCTACCAATGCAAAGTAGAGATAAGGTCTGCGTACATTCTACCTTTTCAAGACCCCACGTTATGAGATTTCACTTGTATGTTGTTGTTGTATTAACCAATTGATGACCAAATTCCGTCTTAATTGACTGATTGTTCTTCGCAAATTTTCTTTCTATGGTGTATTTTGCTTTCTTTATCTATGACTGCACATTGATTGGTCGGTGCTATAACCCACAAGTAAACAAAATGTCAAAATTACAGGCTGGATTTGTCATCTCTAATTGAGTCGCTCATAGATCTGATGTGATGGTCAACTCAGACTCCTATTGAGTGCCACCCGAATCACGTCTTTTTTTTTTCCTTCAATTATTTTGCTTTTGACTATAAACTGGGTATATCATTACCCTACATCATTTGAAACATCACAATTTATCGGTGAAAATATAAGTACAAGTTAGAAAATGAAGAAAAATAAATTGTTCTTCATTCTGAAATGCAAATATTTTGCTCTGTTTTTCAGGAGATTCAAGTCACTGCAAAAGTCCAGCAATAGCATTTCCATTTGTTGTTTTCAGGATATAACAATTCGATATCAAAGTTCCATTACAAATAATACTCCTTTTTAGTGAATATATTGAAGACTGACTTTTTCTCTCACATACTTTTTTTTTCTTTCAAAACAACAACCTCACATTTCATACAAACTGTGACACTTATTTCATACACCACACAATTAGGAAAGACTCATATTTATAGGTTGGAATTTCTTTCATGAATAAATAACATAATAGTGGGGTAATAAAGTCGTAAAACATGGGATAATAACGGGTTGGTAATTATTTAGTGGTAAGTAGTAGGGTAGATCATCGGTTAGGGAGTGAAAATGTCCATTTTCTAAATTATAGGTTAGTGGATACAAAGATATTATATTTACTTTTACAGGTATATGTATCAAATGATTCTATCTTCCACGATTAAGTAATTTAATAAAATAAAAATATGAATAATTAATTATAATTAAATAATAAAACATTATATACATATTATATATTTATTGATTTAGTATAAATAATCAATACGGATAAGTTTTACCTGAAAATGTTATGACCACATTCAAGTCATTGTAGCAACATGGGAAAGAAAAAAGTCAGACTACTCTCACCGTTCACTTTTACTTGTCCACTATGAACTTTGCACACTTCTTAAAAATTAATAAATGAAGTGCATGATATTTATATTAATTGATATATAATTTTAATGAATTTAAAAAGTGATTTGAGATGAGTAATTAATACTATGAATAAAATAGAAAAAATATTTTTTTATATATTAAAAATGATAAGTAAAAATAAAAATTTAAATAGTGGACAAATAAAAAGGAACGAATGAAGTATATGTGTCTCCAATATTAAAATGCTAAATCTCTAGAAGAACCAGAAGGGAATGTTCCATAGAAATCAAAGCCCGTTCCTAATTGGTCTCTCTAATACTTGTGCTGCTGGAACATTAGCTATTTAGCTTCTAGGGACATGATTAACCTTAGTGGTCCCAGGATGATCACGCCGTGTTATAAATCCCATTTTCGTTTGACCACTTTTGAGTTATGACTTTGAAGTTTGAACTTTGAACCAACAAACAGGTAACTAACAAAAAAGACCACTGAATTTAACTTTTCCACATAAAATGAGTATATTAAATAAATATTACTCCATCCGTCTCAATTTAAGTGTCTTAATTTGATTTGATATAAATTTTTAAAAATAAAGATGAATTTTTGAATCTTATGATCTTAAATTAAAGATGTGTGAGATCTTTCAAATCTTTTGATCTTAAACTTGTCTTGAAATTAGAGAACTTACTAAATATAGAAAGAAATATTTTTTTTAGACAGACCAAAAACGAAAGTAAGAAACTTAAATTGTGATAGAGGGAGTAACATTCTGAAGTGTTAACTGATAATCATCTATATTTAAAGGAAATAATTTTTATAACTAATTATAATATGAATAAAAAATAATTTATATATTCTATTTTATAAAATATACTGATATGAAAAGAATCATATAGCTAAACGGACATATAAAGCTGATGTCCTTTATATTTGGAGGACCCTATCAAAAAGTTGCATCATTTTCAAAGAATACACCTGCAAAGTGCAAAGTTTGTTAAAGCGTCTGAACCACCTATCTATATTTCTCAAAACTTTTGGTTGTGGCCTGTGGGTGGGTGCTGATTGCCCTTCATTGCCTCTATAAGTCTCTGTCTTACAATGGATATTTGATTTTATGTATTATACTTGTTCTAGAGTTGGGTACACAAAAAGTTTCTGAAAACTTTAAAAATGATCTTAAAGTAAGTGGGACTCTTTTAAAAATCTGTTTATTTTGAAAAATATCATTCATAAAAAAAAAACTTTAATAATATACTTTTTTCCACTTTTATCTTTTGATGATTTAAGAGTTGCAAATTTAGAATTAAAAGATATCTCAAATATGTTGACCAAAAAAAGAAGATATCCCAACTATACAAAAAAAAAAAAAGATTCCAAACTTATTTACTATTTACCTTTTATAGTCGATATACATAAATTATATACTTATTATATATAATTATACGCATATTATATATGAGACTTTCATCGGTTATTTTTAATATAAGCGTAGTATATTTATTCCAAACAGAGGCAGATGTAGAGTAATAGTATCGGGTTCATTTGGATCTAGTACTTTCATCGCGGATCATAAAATTATGTATAAAAATTCACAATAAATACAATAATAGATATGAACTTAAAACTTTAAAAACACAATGATTCAATATTAAGAACCTTAAAGATTGAAACATAAAGTTTAATCCGTTTCTGATTTCAAAATAAGGCCAATTATGCTAATTCCAGCTTTATCAGCTTCCTTCATCGAATTTAACTCGATCCATGAACCACACTGATATTCATTTAAACCTCAAACGATATAACTTGCGCACCACACTGATAATTGTCACAATAAGCCAAGTTGTAAATAAGTAATTGATCACCCAAACTACTCTCCAAATCAATTAGGTTAATTCTTCTCCAAGAAAAAACATATCACGCTTTGATCACGTGCCCAATAATGTACATTAACAAAATGACAAAATTATAAGCCTCGAGTTGTGGACCTCAATTTTTTTTATTTAAATGGAAAATGACGATAGACAAAAAAAAAAACTGGGATCTTTATAACAATAACAATGACAGGGATAAAAGCAGCACCAATCCTTAGAGATAACTACTCTCCTAAACACCTTTCCACGTCCCCTTTCCAGTTTCCTTTTGAGTAAAGTATATTCCAGAATCCAAACGGTCCACAAATTAAATAATACCATAGTAAATTACTCCCTCCATTCATTTTTATTTGTTAACTATTAAATTTATACACTTCTTAAAAAATAATAAATAGAATGCGTAATTTATATTGATACTTATATTAATTGATGTATAATTTTAATGAAATTAAAAATGATTTGAAATGAGTAATTAATACTATGAGTAAAACAGAAAAAAAATTAACTTTTATTTGATATGCTAAAAATGAAAATCTATTTTTAGTATATGGACAAGTAAAATCGAATGGATGAAGTAATGACCACTTCATTGGTACCAATAATAATAGTCCCTCGTCCCAAACGAAATTATTTTATTTTCTTTATTAATTTATTAAAAAAATTAATATTTAAAAATAATTTAATTTTATGAGACGAAAGATTTATTTTAGACTTCAGAGTTTTTTTATTTTATTTCTTAAATTTTGTGATAAGTTAAAAATAATATTTTTTGGACGAAGGGAGTGCAACAAACTGTACACAAATTAAATAACACAGTAAATTAGTAACCACTCCATTACTGTATTTTTTTTTTCTTGGTGACGGTTTTCCAGCAGCCTTTTTCTCTGTACTCGTGACTCCATGTGTTTGTACCTTAAAGCCTTCTCAAGATTTTGCATTATATAGCGGATTTTCCGGTCTTCTCTAATTATTTTTCTTTATCCACACGGAATTCTTGAATCTGTAACTCTTTTTTGTATTTTCAAGAAAAAGAAAAGGACCCTTTTTTCCATTTCCTCATAATGTGTGCATACACGTGTATTTAATCTGTTTGTTTGCTTTTTGGCAGTGAAAAGTGAAAATGAGAAGTGGGGTTGAGAAAAGTTCAAATCTTGGAGGTGTTTGTCATCAGTCAGATAGAAAGAAAGAGAAAGAGAAGAAAAAGAAGATGAACAAAAAGAAGATAACTATTGGTGTTTGCGTAATGGAAAAGAAGGTGAAATGCGGCTCCGAGGTTCTGTTCTATGTTTTGGTTGCAATTGCACCCAGCATGCACCAATAAAACCAGTGTATTATTTATTAGTTTACTAGCATATATTAACCCCCATTGATTCTTTTTCCCTTGTTAAATTAAATTTAGGTCTTTTCAGCACCAATGGGACAGATTCTTGAAAGACTGCAGTGTTTTGGTGAATTTGACGTATTCATCATTTCATATCTTCTATCTAATAGTCTGATGTGTATTTTTCTAGTTTGCTACATTAAGAGTATATTATCTTTACTTGCAGGTTGTGTACTTTGGGGACAAAGCTATTCTTGAGGATCCAATTGAGAGGTACTAATTCCAGGAGCAACAATGACATCCATTGCTACTTAGTATTCTATAATCTCTCTCTCTTTTTTATTTTTATATCCGAGTTTTACATATTTTCCATGAGAAATTGTGTCAGTAATTAAGCTACTCCCTCGGTTTCGATTTGTTTGTGTTAGTTTGACTTGGCACGGTGATTAAGAAAGTGAAGTAATTTTTTTTGAATCTCGTGGTCTTAAATTAAAGATATGTATAATATATCAAAATGCTCTTTAATCTTGTGATCTTAAACTTGTCATGTGAGATGTTGAAATTAAAGAGTTGTCGAATAAGGAAAGAGACGTTCTTTTTTAAACAGACTAAAAAGGAAAGTAAGACAAACAAATTGAAACAAACGGAGTATTAAGTTTGCAACGTTTCTGTCTTCCTTCCGCACTATATACTATATATACTATGTGTCATGTTAATTTGCTGTACTATGTCATGGTGGCAGCTGGCCGTTATGCGATTGCTTGATTGCCTTCTACTCCAATGGATATCCTTTGAAGAAGGCAGAAGCATATGCTTCATTAAGAAAGTAAGTTTCATACATCCTTTGCACTATGTAGTTTCAAATGTTCAAGCATGCTCGCTTTCGCCTTTGTGGCATTCTGTGTCCTCTGAATATCTATTCTGACAAGCATAAATTTTCTTTAGCACGCTTGCAATATCTGTGTTATGGCTTTTTCTCTGATTATTAATAGTCCAGGCCATGTCTATAGCCATATAAAATCACAAGACTTGTCTGGCTGAACATGTATAAACAACAAGCTTGATGATTTCCTTCTATTTTTAATCTCTCGGCTCCTAAAATTTGATAGCAACATATACTATGCTTCAGTGTAACATCTCTTGTTTGTGATTGATTTTTTTTGGCTAGCTAATAATGATTGGCTGGAAGATCCGAAGTATTTAGTAGGAGTTTAAGGATAGTAAATAATGCAGGATAAACTTTGTCGAAATTTTAAAAAAATGAAAGAAAAGTCGTGAGCCTTTTGCTTTTATATGTGTTGTTCTTTTCTATTCCTCATTATCTCCTTCATCCTGTTCGAGTTTTCCAGAAATTATTGTTGATCTGTTTGGCAATCTTTCCTCCCCAGATAAAGTTGTTTTTTGGTTTGTGTTGGAATTGGCTAATTTCTTTTGCAAAGACATTTCTTAAGTTAATGCTGGATTATCATACTTGAAGTTTTGGTACTCGTAATAATGACAACAACTGTCAAGTCATATTACTTTTGTCTAGAAGATCCGATACTGTTGAGTTGTGAAGCTCCGAGGATAAATATATCTTGTAATGATGAGAGTTTGGCATCTTAACAGAACCTTCTTTTGAACAAAATTCTTATGTTCTTCCCCTGTAAATGTTGGAAAGAAATGTTTAACACAATTATATAAACCTTGCCATCACTTTGGACAACTTCTGATGCTATACTATCTCCTCTGTCTTAGGCCTTTCCTCGTGAATGAATTGGAACCACAATACCTTCTTCATGATCGGAAAAAAGTATACGAGGTATGTATCAGTTTTTGGTTATTTTTTCTAATTTTATGCTTGGTTATTGAAACTTCATCATCTGGATATGCCAAATTACAAAGATTCTAAAGAAATGCATTGTCTTCTATAAGTGTCAATGAGTATGTCGATTTTGTTTGGAAAATTATACCATCATATCTGTTTGATTATTCTTCAATAGTATTTATTTCATCATTGAACTCTTGCAATATCGCAACGATATGCGAATCGGACTTAATTGGACATGTTTCCAAGTATTGCCAATCCAACCATTCTTGCTTCAAGTTTTTGAGCTCTCCACCTTAGCCTACATGTGAAATGAAGAAGCTTCTTATAAATAGTTCATTGCATCGGCAACTCTACCCTGGTGGGGGTGCATTTGTTTAAACTGTCCTATAAATTATGCTACTTCTTGCATTTTCCTTTTACTTGAAACAGAAAATGATTTAGATATTTTCCTTTCTGTTTTAATTGGGGAAATTCAGCGTCTTGAGATGTTTGGAATCCCTGTGCCAAGGTATGCTTGCGTTCACAGAGAAGTACCTTACCAACATTTGGATTATTTCGTTGAAGATGACGACTTTGTTGAAGTTCATGGGAATCGCTTTTGGAAACCTTTTGTGGAAAAGCCTGTAAATGGTCAGTCTCTCTTTCTATGATTGATCAGTTTTCCATATTGTTTGCACTAGAAGTAAAATGCATGTGTCCAGTGCCAATTATGAGAAGATAGGACTCATATTCTCTTAGTCCCTTGATAAGTAACCACTTTAGTGGTATCATAATAGTCGGACAAACTAGATGCCTGTTGGTTAAGATTTCATATTTGTTAGGTTCTTGTGGGTAACATGCTGTTTTGAAAGTTCAGTTTGGTTATTTCAGATATTTTTTATTTCCCTTGCATATGATGGCTGCTATTAGTACTTCAGGCTTTTTGAAATATGGAATTGTTGTCTGATATTGTAAAAATACCACTCAGGATGGGAAAGATCAATCTCTTATTTGCTTTTATGTAGCTGATGACCACAGAATAATGATTTACTATCCTAGTTCAGCTGGCGGGGGAATGAAGGAATTGTTCCGAAAGGTAACATATTATTTAAAAGAAAATTGGAATTGCATTTTTTATCTGATTTTGATTTGATGTTCCTTTGTGTATGATATTGCAACTGCCACTGCTTCTTGTTTCTTGTAAAAGTCCTTTGTATTCAACCCCCCCCAAATATCTTGATCTTTTTTAAGCACAATATTTTATTAGATCATAAGAACTAAATAATAAGGTAGTGTCAGATACTACTATTGGGAAATTTTTCTAGCTACAGATCTTTCTAATCTGTAACGAGCTAACAACCTTTAGCATGTGCCCGTAGCGCTTTGGTTCAACCTGATGTTTAATCTTTCCCTGGTTTGAGAGGTTTCATTTTAGGTGAAGCAGGGATCAAGACTCTAATGTGCATGCCATTAGAAGAAACCAAGGGCAAATAGTTCATCTTTGAATAGGTAGCGCGGTTGGCAAAGGTAGTACAACGCGGAATGTGTGGTAGGCGCACATACAAGTTCGAATCCTAGATGGTTTGCCATGTCTCGTATTTAAGTGGAGAAGGGTAGAGGGAGGGGTCTATTGTCCACCGAGTTTCGAAGCTGGAAATAACATATTTATCAGTTATCAAAAAGAGTATCTGGACATCTGTAGATTTACCTGTGATGCATTGCTGGTTCCTTTCTCTCCATATCACTCAACACATATGGGCTGGAATGGCTTCCAATGAAAATTCTTGTTTCTTTTTTACCTTATAACCAGTCTAGCGCAACAAGAGTTCTTTGACAAGCTAATTACTCTTTGCATCCAAAAAATTATTACAAGCAAATTCCACATTGAATAGCTATTTTGCATTGCAGAAAAAGATGTTTTATGTTATCCATCTGTTTCACTCGTGTAACACTTGCAAATGTGCAGATCCTTTCTGAGTTTTCCTCTGTGAGACAAGCTTCCTTTGCTAACAGCCCAACTAAACATGCCATTTTATAGTGAGCATTAGTTTGCCAAATCATTTTCCACAGCCACTTTGATATGTCAGTACTTCCTGAAATTTTGTGGGCTTGATTCCACCGTAAATATTACATTACTTAGGATCGTCCAAATCAAAGAATCGGGAGTGTTAGAGAGTGGTCGCATATCTTCTAGTTCCTTTAAAAATGGTTGACATTCTTTTAATCTCCCAATCATAACCCTGTTGGAATCGTACTTTCGGTCCAGTTTCTGCTATATGTTGGTGTAAAGTGATGTCTGCATGTGGTGCATAGTTAAACAAATCAGGTAACTTCTCTTTTAGTGGGGGATGGCCTAAATGGATCCTGCCAAAATGTAATTCATCTGCCATCACATACTTTGTTGACTTTTAATTTAGTGAAGAGTTGAGGCCAAAACTTTCTGATATGCTCCCAAACTCCAACTACATGAAAACAATTAACTGTCCGGGTGCACCATTTGCTTTGTTTAACAAAGTTGTTTGTTTTATTTTTCTCCTTTGTTTGTATTCATAATTCTCCTTAATGCATCTTCCAAAGCATTAACTACCTTGGAAGGTACAAGAAACAATGGTGGCATCATATAAGTTTGTAGTAGTCCAACACACTGCTAATCAGAACCAGTTTGCCTCCCAATGAGAGGTGCTTTCTACCCTATAAAAGTGATTCTGCATCTTATTTAAATTAGCAGGCTTTATGCAAGGCATTATGATTTTCAGCATTAAATATTGGTTTCCAGGTCCATGCATATCATCTCTTATCTCAATAATAGTTTACGTTTATTGTTGAATTCATATATGATGACCATCAACGCCGATGACGTGTTAGAATATGTAATTTGAATTAATTTATTTTCACTTTTTTCTTTTCCTTCAGGTTGGTAACCGCTCAAGCGAGTTCCATCCAGAGGTTAGAAGAGTAAGACGTGAAGGATCCTACATATATGAGGAATTCATGCCCACAGGAGGAACAGACGTTAAGGTTCCTAACTTTATACTTCAGTATCCCTGCGTGAATGACTTGGCCTTAATTGGCAAGCGGACTTTAGTTTGTTTCTGTGTCTATGATGAAAGTATACTTGAAAAATACCTGTGTGGCTTGAGGTCGTCCTCATTTTCAGTTAACTCGGATCTACCAGTTGATTTACTGTTGCAACATAGTACAATAAAAGACATAATTGTAATATAGTATGATAACAGGCATAGTGGCATACTAATAACTGAGCATAAGATGCTTGTTACGACTAGCATAAGGATGTGATTTAGTGAGGAGAAACTAGTGATTTGTTCCAACATTTGCATGTACATCATAGGACTTTAGGAACACAATAAAAATTCAATTTCTTATACGAACATGTGCCATACTGTGCATAATTATCAATTGACAATGCACATATGGGTGTTACTCTTTTTGGCATAAGTTAAAGGTCCTTCTCATTCACTTATCAAATAAAATGTTCTGTTTTGAACTCTTTTTCTTAAGGGAGGGGGCGGCGGAGGGGGGGGGGTATGAGGGTTGAGAGAGAGAAAATAATGGACTTAGTTTTGCATGTACATGTGTGCCGACCAACCCTCATAGCATCAAAAATAAAATAAAAGGAGAACATTGCATACCTTAGATATATCTCATATATTTATCCTAACTAGCAACTTTCATAACAGATCATAGCTTCCCGACTTTACGACTTGGTTTCATAAGTCTAAACCTGTCTAAGTGTCTTCTATAGATCAGTTTTGTCAAAGGCGCGCTTAAAACACGCTTAAGCCCTGAAGCGAGGCTCAAAACATGTTGAGCGCTTCGCCTCGCTCTATGTGCGCTTCAGTGTCATCATCAAGACTCTAAGACATACTTCTCCTTACCAATGAGCCTCTCTTGAAGAGGTGACACTAGATAATTGATATTTCACTTTATCGCAATGTTTTTACAATTTCTTTGTCCATATATTTGGTATTCATGCTTATTATGATTAGTCTTGGACTTAAACATATATATATTTTTGTATTGTTGCACCATTGCGTCTTTTCTCATTAAAGCCCACGTTTTATTTGCGCTTTGCGCTTAAAGCCCTAGCGGACCTTAGAGCTTTTTTGCCCTTTTCGCTTTTGATAACACTCCTATAGATAGAAGTAACCATGCACGTGTTTTTACATTGTGTTTAAATTTTTTAACTTATCACATGATTTGAACTTTCTTTCTGTATTTATGTAGGCAGGGGCGGATTTATGTTGACCCGAACGGTGTCACGTGACACTGCTTCGTCGATTTTTTTTACTAGATATACATATATAAGATATAAATAGAACGAAATTAGAAGGTAAAATCAATAAAGTGACACTGCTTCTACACAAAGCTGTGCTTGGTCTGTTGGTCAGGCGCTTCAATTTTGTGGAGGAGGTCGTGAGTTCGAATCGCTTCAGCCTCACTAATTTTCTTTCACTTTAATTTAATCCTAATATCAACCAGTAAAACAACTGACATATCTTAAATTAAACGGTGACTAGTTAGCATAATTCTAAAACTCTAGAAGAACTCATAAATTATCAATTATAATATAATTATTAGTTGCCCACTTTTCAAATTAGAATATAAGTTCCTTCTTGTTTCGTTAGCACTTTCTTCACTATAATATTTTATTAAGTGCTTGCAATTTGTTCATAATAATAATTTTATTTCTTTCTACTTTCTACCATGAAATTATTTAGGGTTCATTACATTGATATTTAAATTTACTTATGTTTTATTGTTTCTTTACTATCTTTAATCCTCGTAAGAGCTATGAACTTGGAATATTATGGATACCTTCAAAAGATGAAATCTCGTCGAGGAGAATTGTAATAATGTACTTGGAATGAGTTTTATTACTATGATTTGAGTGTTTTTTATAATATGATATCATTATGTTGATTTATTCAGTTGTTCACTCTTTTACATGGTGACACTGCTTATGAAAAATTCTGTGTACGCCACTGTATGTAGGTGTATACAGTTGGTCCAGATTATGCACATGCAGAGGCAAGGAAATCTCCTGTTGTTGATGGTGTTGTTATGAGAAATCCTGATGGGAAAGAAGTAAGTTGTTAATTCCACATAAATCTTCCTATTTGTTCCTGTTCCGTAATTTGGATGCCTGTTGCCAAATAACAAAGAAAAGAACAGAAAAAGAACATTTCATCTTCTTTGCCCATTGGATTCAATCATTGTTTTGCGCTGTGTGGGAGACGCACTGATATCCCCCTAAAAGCTCCTAGATTTAAGAACTTATCAGATTGATGATTTACAAGTAAACTTAAAAAGAGAATACATCCAACTATTAGGCTTAAGTTTTAGTTAAACCCACTGTTGCCCTGGGGAGGGGATGAGTTTGCCTCGGGGTTGGGGCAAAAAAAAACCAAATTAAAAAAAGAAAAGAAAAAAGAAAACAAAAGAACTTATCGAAGTACCGAGCTTCTCTTCCTCTAATATGGAAATGTCTGGGATCCAGCATTATCTTTTCAGCATTTAGATTAAAATATGTTACATAGTCAGTTGCAATCACTTTTAAATTTCTATAGAAAATTATTCAGCAATATACTGAAAGTTGCTTTATTTTGCAGGTTCGGTATCCTGTTCTACTTACCCCTGCAGAGAAGCAAATGGCCAGAGAAGTTTGCATAGCCTTTAGGCAAGCAGTAAGTCATCTAAGTTTACTATTACATGTCAACACATTAGTGTACGCTCTTATTTTACCTTCTACAATCAGCTATTTTGGGTAGTCTCATCCTTATCCTCGGTAACCCCTCCTGGTAGGCTAAGCAGCATGGTTCTCTGCAATTGATCATGTCATTATTTGACATTTTCTCACATTCTACTGCATTTCATGTTTTGAGTAGGTTGACTGTCCATTATCTCACAGTCAATTAAGAGGGTGTTTGGATTGGCTTTTTAAAAATAGCTTTTGCTAAAAGCTATAAGCTAAAAACCATAAGTTGGAAATACCCAACTTTTGGCTTTTAGCTTATTTTTGTACTTTTTTTTATCTAAAAGTAAGTGCTTAAAAGCACTTTTTTATCTTCCCCAAACGCCACAAAAAGTTGAAAAGAGCTTAAAAGCCAAAAAGCACTTAAAATAAGCCAATCCAAACACCCTCTAAAGTTTCCTTTCTTTGCCTCTAATCTCTTGTGGCCTGTGCATATAATGTTCCAACTGCAGAAGATAGATGACACTGATGTCCTTGTAAACCACACTGAGATATTTGTCTTTGTAAACCACAAATAAACATGAGTTACCTTTTATATCGGGGTTTAGTGATACATGAAGATCTCAGGGGTGGAGTATAGACACTAGCTAATTTTCACTGCTTTTCTTTGATAGTGTTGACTAAATTTATCGCTGTTTTATCCGTGTGCCCTGAGAAAATAAAGCAATGAAATTACCCTTCTCGTTTCAGGTTTGTGGCTTCGATCTATTGCGTAGCGAGGGACGTTCATATGTTTGTGATGTGAATGGCTGGAGCTTTGTGAAGAACTCTTACAAGTGAGTTTCTTCATCTTCCTCAAAAATCAATTAAATAAGTCATAGATTCCAATTTAATCAGTGTTTTAAGCATATTTCTATCAGTTTCATAATTAAGGTAGTCCTAAAGACAACACAACTCTGTAGGTGTGTTAATATGATGATTAAAGGTGTTAAAAGGGGTACAAAGTTGACCTGAAGTCAGACGAAGTCATCTCACAAGACCTACATTTTTTTTAGAATTTATGCAAATCTAACAAAAGCACAATAGAAGCAGAAGATACATATAGGCGATACCAACTATTAATATAGAGAGAATTTAGTGTTTGGTACTCCAAATTATTGACCATTGCATGAAATGGGTCCAAATGGAGTGAAATGGATATTTAGGATTCATATAGTCGACCCTAGGGCTGGCCAGTGGGCCGGGCTCGGGTCGGCGGACCGGGTCTGGCGGGGTCGGGTCGGGAGAAGGGGTCGGGGTCGGGGTCGGCGGGCTCTGGCGGGGTCGGAGCAAGTCCCGTCCCGATCCCGATCCCGTCGGTATCGGGTCGGGGCGGGCTCGGGGCGGGTTTTCCTTTTTTTTTTTTTTTTTTAAATAACATATGTATAAAAAAAACTCAATAAACAAAACAAGATAGTGTAATAAAAACATCCCAAGGCTGTTTTTGTGTCTCTTATATTATTTAATAGACATATGATTTTTTTGTAATACAAATACAATTGTCTAAAATCTAAATTGCAACTTTGTGGTGTTGTCCAAAAGTTGCAAATTACATAATAAAATTACAATTAAAAAAATTACATTCTCAAAAAAACCTGTTCTAATTGCTTTATGCTTTCATGTGGTTCTTCGGTTGGAATTGGTATTTGTTGGTCAAATTGACCCACGTCGCTTCCATTACCTTCGGTTAAGATTTCGTTGTAGTTTTCATCATCTTCTTCGTTGATCTCCGGTTGACCGCACCTTCCGCTCCGCTCGTATCCAATCTCACGAATAATCGCAATTTGCCGTCTCCGGCTAATGAGTGTCTGCGGGTCTCCTATTTGATATCCGTCACTGCAGAAAAAGCGCTTCAGACGCGATTGACGACGCTTGAATGTTCAAAACATCTCGAGCCATCAATGAAAGTGTCGGAAAGGTCTTCTCATTCCCTCCAAGATTTCACAAGTCTTCATGTCCATCTTCATTGATAACTTCTTGATACGATGCAGAACCCTGCAAAACAAAAATATTCAACTCGCTAATTTGGTTAGTAGTAGAGGTACGATCAAGACATTCTATTTCTCGAGGCTTTCAATACTAGCCACGAAACAACATGTCTTTGTGAGGTTGTGTTGAAGATGAATAAGATGGTATGGAAGCTGGTAAGTAACTAGCATTTTCTTGTTGATAAAATCTATATATATTTTTGCATTGGTGTTCTACGCTAGACAACACTTCTTCTTTAGTTTGTTCAATAGGTGGTGGATGATTTAGATTTTTGGGACTTGGAGGTGGTAGTACTTCTATACAATCGTAAATAGTTTCAATTAGTGATTTGGTACCGTCTATTTTAATAGTAGGATTTAATACTGTAACCAATAATATAAATAGAGGGAATAGGAATAAAATATTTTTTTATTTTGTGAAACATTTTTTAATAGCTGCCTTATAAGCTGGTTTTTCCATATATTCACTAAGTAATAAAAATATTAGAGTTATATAAAACAATATAGTTGAAATAGTAGGATAATATATACCGGAAAATTCTTTTGTTGCTTGAAAAATTTCTCTAAAAATACAATAAGTTCGGAAATTTTTTCCCAATCACTATCTAAAATCATATCAGCTGGCTTTTTATTATGAGAGTTAAAAAATAAAGTTATAGGTAATTTATAGTCATAAGCAACAAGTAGTTGCTCGTATAAAGAATTTCACCTAGTGGATATTTCTTGTGGAATTTTTCTAAAAGGTAGTCCACAATCATGACAAATTTTTTTATATTCTTTTCTACGTTGTACTTTATTACTTTTAAAAATAAAGTTTATAGCAAATTGTATTTTACTAAGAATGTCTTCAAAAAGTGATAGACCATCCTTTACAATTAAGATATATATATGGCACGCACATTTTATATGAAAATGGTCTGGAAAAGATGGAGTTAAACTATTTTTAAAATTGTAATTGCGTAATTGTTATTAGAAGCGTTATCTAATGTAATAGTCATAATTTTATCGGTAATTCCGTAATAATCGCACACTTGATAAATATTTTCTGCAATAAAAGTACTAGTGTGCCTATCATCTATATATCTATACGTTAAAATACGTTTTTGCATAGACCATTTATAATCTATACAATGACAAGTTACAGTTAAATAATCATGGCCTTTAGTACTACGACCTATATCAGACGTGATAGATACTTTGCCATTAAAATGATATAATGAAAAACGTAA
This sequence comes from Anisodus acutangulus, assembly GCA_029783415.1. NCBI lineage: Eukaryota > Viridiplantae > Streptophyta > Magnoliopsida > Solanales > Solanaceae > Anisodus > Anisodus acutangulus. The sequence continues at coordinate 45,390,672 of CM056501.1, read as the reverse complement.
ATATTGTTGATATTCATGCGCGAATTTAAATACATCTCTCTTAACAGTTGATCTAGAAAAACCGTTAAAAAGCAGGATTATATATATCTCTAATGTAATGAATAAAACCGGGAGATGAAGGAAATGAAAAAGGCAAACCCTCCACAGCAACTAATTTTGATATTGCTTCCCTATCTCTATGTTTATTGTATTTAGAGCCTACAATTCCCCCGTCATAGGGTTAATTTGACCAGACTTGGTCAGGGACGATGTCGATGTGAACCTTGGCCGGCTGGAGCGGGCGTTTGCCCCCCGGGTTTTGAAGCCTGGTATTGGGCATACCTAGCTGGATGAGCCCTTACTACGTGTCTAATTAAACCCCCCCCCCCCGTCCCACCGTGACCTTTTCCAGTTTTAAATTTTAAAACATTTTTACAAATTTTACATATGGCTACTTGATTCTCTACGTCCCTATCAAAAAATGTCCATGCATCTGATTTTAATGGTCGTTTCTTTGGACCTCGTCTCATACTAGGGGGAATAGGAGGTATTTCAGTTGAAGGTGCACTAGTGGGTGTGTTGTCATCAACATTAGTGGGTATATCATCTAGATCATCGTCTAAATTAAAGTCTTCTTGAGTTCCAGAAAATAGCTCCTGGTCTAAATCTAATGGTATTGTAGGAAAATGTTGAGTATCAACAAAATCATCCTGTGTAGGAATAAGATGACTAGAAGAAGTACCCTTGCCCCTACTAGAAGAAGCACCCTTACCCTTACCCTTAAACATACCTTTTAATCCTTCCATTTTAATTATGATAATAAATAAATAAATAATTAAAGACAATAAAATTAAGTGATCTAAATAAAATAAACAAACAATAATAATTTAATGAAGGAACGAATGTACCAAACGCCGACGTAACGTCGACGTGTAATCGAGAGGTTGAAAATTGAAACTTTGCTCAATGGAAGATCCTCAAGCTAGTTGCCAACTTCACTCCCAATTCCCAAATGAATAAATAAAATCGAATATTTAGCAAACAATGTAGACTTGTAGAGAGATATATTGAGAAATTAGAGAGATTGTAGGAAGATTTGTGAGAAAGATGAAGAGAAAATGAGTTATTTATAGTTGGAAAATTGGGGTTAAAGTGTAAATATAATAACTTATGGGTTAAAAATAAATATTAAGGAGTAGGGGGTTGGGGGAGGGGGGGTGCCTAAAATGGCCGTTGGCCAAAGGCCATAATCTAAAATGGCCGTTGGTGCAACGGTCATTTTTGCAAAGGGGGGAAAAGGGCGGGGTCGGGTCAAGCGGGCCTGGGGCGGGCTCGGGTCTCGCGGGACGAGACATCGTCCCGTCCCGAGTTCGAGTCCCGCCCCCGTTATTTTTTTTATTTTTATTTTTTGGTGGGGTCAGGGCGGGACCGGGGCGGGCTCGGGACGGGGTCGGGTCGCCCGGCCCACTGGCCAGCCCTAGTCGACCCCAACTACTTTGGGATTGAGGTAGCTGTTATAGTCATAGAAATACCACGCCTACCCCAACCAGAAGTTGAAAAAGAGAATACAATTAAAACAGAATCTCTTCCTTAAAAAGGAAAAGGGAGAAATGATGACTGGATCGGTTATAAAAAGTCATCTTTTCGCTGGATATAGCCTTACTTGTTTGCGGGAATATTCCCTTCACTCAATAGAATTATTTGCTTATCAAAACAATGAATATAAAAAGAAAACATTTCTTTCTTGAAGGTGCAACTGATCTGTTAGTATTGACTCGCCCACTTAGGCCAAAAAACTCAACTCCTAGAAGATTATGCATGGAAAAATTAGGGATTTTCGCTTGACCAGTTATGAAATTCATCCACTGATGATAGTCACTACCCCAGTGAATATGGCCTCTTCTACTTTTGTGCAAAGTGATGTAAGGGACCCTAGCATATGTAGGACCAGTAATGACCGACACTCTAAGGAATAATGGAAGTCAGCAGAATGAAGAAATAAAAAAGGAAGTAATTGAACCTAGTATATTAGAAAAGTGAACATATCAATACCAATAGGTCCACTTGTACTTTGTTTCTTAAAACAATTTTTTTGGGATTAATGATCTTAATTGACTTAAGATGCATGTCTCTTTTTGCCTCCCTTCCCCTGCCCGATATCTGTTCCATCTAGGTAGGATACTTTTACTAAGAAACTTAAGGAACACTTTTCTTTTATCCGGGAACCATCTGCTGCCTCAATTGATTCATGTTGTATTGTTCAATAATCAGAATTTGTTGTTGAATGTTCATCATCATTTTTAATGTTAGGTTGTTGCATACTTGTTGGGACTTCCATTCATACTGCATGTGTTTACGTTTATAGATTTTTCCTACTTTTTTAGTGTTAGTTCTGTTGGTGTATTATCATTTATTATATCAGTAGTCATTACTGATATCACTAAATTTACAATAGTAGCAGCTATATGACTTGTATTATCATCAGTTTGTGCATTATTCGATTGGTTCTAAAGATAGTTATTGCAATGATGGTTGAGTAAAGGTACTACGATGATGCTGCTTGTGTGTTGAGGAAGATGCTTCTAGATGCCAAAGCTCCACATCTTTCATCGACAATCCCGCCAACTTTACCGTGGAAAGTCAGTGAACCAGTTCAGCCTTCTGAGGGGTTAACACGTGTAGGAAGTGGGCTGATTGGCACATTTGGACAATCAGAGGAGCTACGATGTGTAGTTGCAATTGTTCGGCAGTAAGACATACTCCTATGCCTCTTACCCTTGCAGGATAAATCCATTTGTCTCCTTTACTTAACCATTCTCAACTGGAACAGTGGTGATCGAACTCCAAAACAGAAAGTGAAGTTGAAGGTTACTGAGGAAAAACTTTTAAATTTGATGTTAAAGTATAATGGCGGTAAACCTAGATCAGAGGTGCTTCTTTACTTTCATGATACAACTGCTTTCTCTTTTTATCTCTTTTCCAATGTCTTAGGTGATTCATATTGTTCTTTTGCTTTTAAACTTGCACAGACAAAGCTTAAAACTGCTGTGCAATTGCAAGATCTTTTGGATGCCACCAGAGCCCTAGTGCCACGTTCTAGGTTAGTGAAGCTCTAATTCTTAAAGATCAAATATAATCACATTGATTTCTTCAGCTCATATTTGCTATTGCTATAAGGCCGTCTGGACTTTGCTACTTTACTATAATTTTCTAAAGTTCAATAAAAGTCGTGATTTCACTTGCACTTTAAAGACAACTACATGTTCTTTATCCATTGAACATAGTAGTTGTTGGATTATATATGCTTATTGTGTTAAACTGTACGTTATACTGATCTTTGGTGCTTCATAACTTTTTGAAGTCAATGTTCTGTCGCTACAGAGGATATGTTAGATATGCTTATTAAATTGTCTCTCTTCCTGGCCTGTGACCCTGAAGGAAAAAAGGCATTTGCTTAAGACTAAAGTAGAGAGAAAGGGGTCACTGTTGTATAAGTGGTACATGATGCATACACAATAACAACTGATCCAATTTATTCAATTTTGTCCTGCATTCACTTTTTCTTTTGTCTTGTGGGTAATGTTGAAATGTATATTTCATTTTCTGATGGAACTTGTGTTGAAACAAATATGATTTTCTTGCTCATTCTTGTGTAGGCCTGGTCGGGAAAGTGATAGTGAAGCTGAAGACATTGAGCATGCTGAGAAACTTCGTCAAGTAAAGGCTGTTCTTGAGGAGGTCAGTACGACTTGAATACATTTGGCAGTATGCAATGTTATAAATTGGTAACACGTAGGAGAAAATGCTAGAAAATATACACGTTCACATTTATTTGTTTGAACATTTCTCAATAGAATAATAGTGGTCTTGGGATATATATAAATTTAATATGCGGGCTTGAACTTTTTCATATTTTTTTGTTCTTTTGTTCTTAAAAATCAAACAGGCTTAGTAGACCGCATTGCTCATAGGTGAAGGAAAATGAATTGTGATCTTGCACATTATTCTCAACCGTGATTTCTCTTTTTCTTTTTGCCTTGTCAAAAAAAGAGAAATCATCATTTATCACACTTGAATATTCTGTTTCACCATCTAGGATATTCTTGAACGGTTAGATTTTGGATTATTTTTCACTAATATAGTTCTTTTCTCTCCCTAGACCCCACTTTGTGGGATTTCACTGGGCATGTTGTTGTTATAGTTCCTTTCACTTGTCCTGTAATTCACATTTGGGCCTATGTATGCAATTTGTGAGAATTGTAGATCAATACCATTGACAGGACATTCTAGAATAGGAAGTGGAATTGGAGAATTAAGTGTTGAACATCTTCCTTGATTATTAAAGGGTTAACTACAGAACTTTCCTTGAGGTTTACCTTATTCACTCAGTGCTTTCCTTCTGGTTTCAAAATTACAGAAAATTCCTCTATTTTGTGAGTATTAACAGAATTTTTCATCATGTGACTTGATTATTTTTCCTTCTATATAGAAAAGGAACCAGCATTCTTCTTAAAATTTGTTGCTCCCTTTGTTTCAATTTAAGTGTCTTACTTTCCTCTTTAGTCTCTTTCATAAAGAATGTAATTTTCGATATTTAGCTAGCTTTTTAACTCCGATATCCCACACGGTATGTTTAGGACCAGAAGATTCAAAGGACATAGCATTCAAAAATCTCCCTTTCTTAAACTCTGTGTCAGCCAAACTAAAATAGATAAAATGAAACAGAGGGAGCAGGGGCGGATCCACCCTTTAAGGTGGGGGTGGCATGGCACCCGCTAGATTGGTGAAAATTTTATATACCTATGTTGAATTTTTTTTGAACTAGATTAAATATTTGATCCTGCCACCCTCAATCGCAAATTAGACAAAGGTGCCATGGCTGGTAGACCTTTTCGAAAGCTTTTCTCGTGTGTAAGACACAAATTTAAAGTTATCTTAAACATTTTCCGACTCCCAGCTATTTTCCTTTTCGGCTATCTCCCAATTGTCTACTTATCTTTTTAATATTTATATTGTCCTTTCCTCTATTCTATTATTTATCTGTGATCTCTGGCGAGAACACACAAAAAAGAAACTTCAAAATCTCTTAAATTAAGCATTTCTCTTAATCTCAAATTTGTGAGTATTGTTCTTTCAAATCAAAAAACTTGGGTCTCAATGAGAATTTTGGATTGAGATCAAAATTCAAATTTTTTATAATTTATTTTCTTTATTACTCCCTTCGTCTCAATCTATGTGGCATAGTTAGAATTTCGAGAGTCAACCAAGTTTATTTTATCGGAATTTCTTTATATGACTTTTAAATTTTTTAGGTTTTTAATTATTGTGATATATAATATTTTTTACGTAGTTTTCAAATATATAAATTTTTATTTCAAAAAAGTTTTTATGTCCGAATTTACGGTCAAACTTTAGAAGTTTAAATCTCGAAATTCCAACTGTGCCAATTTAAACAGTGTAAGTATATTATAAAAATCTGTGTTATTCTATAATTGTTAAATTCAATTTAAATCACTTTACTATTAAATTGTGATGGAAATTTCGTAAGCATTGCTTTGAAGAAACATGAAATTTATGATTTTCATTTTTGAGATAATTCTACATTTACTTATCGCATGTAATTTACCTGTTGAAGAGTTTTTCTATTATTTTTCTTATTTTGATTGGTGTAATTCCCTTATTGAAGATGTTATATTACTTGTGCAAGTTCATGTTTAATGTACAGAAAAGATATAATTCGCTTGATGAAAACGTTGATTTTACTTCTGTTGTTAGTAGGTGTGATTTCTGGTTTAAAATGTTTATTATGTTTGTCACTTGGTATTTGAGTTGTAATTTTCATATTTGCAAATAAAAAATGCCTATTAAGTTGACCCGAATAAACTGAAAAGAGACGGATCCGACCCGGATATACGTTCCTAATAAATTTTATGTTAGTCATTACAAGATGTACATTAAAGAAAATTGTGGCACCTAAGTTGACTCGGACACCACGATTATCGAAAAAAATGTGACACCCTCCACCTTCAAATCCTAGATTCGCCTCTGGGAGGGAGTAATAATTTTTACAGTATCTTTTTTCAATTTCATTTCTTATTACTAACTTTAAATACTGGGGAATAATTGATCCCCGTCTCTTATAACTGATATTATGTTTGGTTGAAAGAAGAAAAAAATTAAAAATCCCAACATGAGGTCTTAGGTTCAAATCCCAGAGACAAAAAAACACTAGGTGATTTCTTCCCATCTGTCTTAGCCTTGGTGGATAGAGTTACCCGGTACTTGTTGCTGGTGGAAGATGGCAGGTTTCCCGTGGAATTAGTCTAAGTGCGCACAAGCTGGCCCGGACACCACGGTTATCAAAACAAAATCCCAACACAATTATATAATACCTGAATTTACAGTCTTCCAAAAAATGATTTTAAGGATTTTCTGCTGGTATTGGGAGAGGGGAGGAAAGGAAGTTGCTCTTTTGGAAAGTTCTTTGCATAGTTTTCTTTGCCTTACCAACGTTTAGGAAATTTGACATTAGAATCCGTTTTTTGATCGATCTTACTTTTCTTCTATTATCAGGAAGTACAGATCTGAACTTAATTGCTTCCGTAATATGATTATAATCTAATATATTCCTTGGTAACTGTTTCAGAAGCTGAGTAGTTTACCTGTGTCACTTTCTGGTTTACATAATGAGCACTGTTATTGGCTAACAGGGGCGGACCTACCTTATTAGGAGGGGGTCACGTGCCCCCGTTAACCTCGGAAAAAACTTTGTATATGTATGTGTATATACTTTAAAAACCTATAATATATATAAAAGGACCCCCCAAGTGTACCTGTTCTGGTGCAATTGGTCGTTGGGCCCCTAAGGCTCTTGAGTGTGAGCGGCGTAGCCTGAGTTCAAAACTTTGCTGCAGCACTTAATTTTTTTTTTGTGGAGTTGCTACTTTACAAATTATATAAGTCCACGCCTACTCGAATTGGACTTTGTCAACATGTTTCTACCCAACCTTTTTGACTTCTTAATTATTTTCCATTTCTTTTCATTCCTTTTATGCTCAAGTCCCCACTCCCACTTTATTTTGGATTAAATCCCTCACCCTAAAAGACTCCAAACCTTCAGTTCTTTCCCCACATTAATGGAGAAATAGAAATCCATTCTCAATTCTCTACTCATCTTCTTTCTTCCATTACAAATTACTAAATTAGGAACATCACCCACAATCGAAGTCATCGTTTTACACTCAATAATTTTTCCAGCGATTGAGTTTGAGCCAACAAATTATTCTTCTCTAGCAGTAAAGCTTTTCCATTTTTATTTTTAATGACTAATATAGATTACCAATGTATGATAATAATAAATATTTATTAAATAACTATATAATAGTAGTATAATACTCCATTTGGTTCAAAATAAGTGTCCACTTAGCCATTTTATTTTGGTTAAAAATAAGTGTCCACTTACAAAATCAAGAAGAAATTAACTTCATGTTTTTCAGATTTGCCTCTGGTTACTCAAGGCAATAAATAAGCAAGAGTCTTATTAAATAGGGATAGTTTAGTCCAAATACTATTTTTTTTTTTGGAGTTAGTGTTTTCTTAAGGGGTGTTAAAAGGGCTAAGTGAACACTTATTTTGACCGGATGGAGTAGTATTTAATTACTGAAATGAGTGGATGATGTACTTTTGTTATATTAGTACCAAATTAATAATATTCGATAATATTGAAGTTTGTACTTTGCTATCATAATCATTAAGTTTTTGGTGAGTTGTACGCCAAACTTTGTCGCTAGTAATTAGCGTACTGAAGATAATGGTGCCCCCGCTGCACTCAAATCCTGGGTCTGCCTCTGTTGTCTAAGTAGTAAAAGGGCAGCCCGGTGCACTAAGCTCCCGCTATGCGCGGGAACTGGGGAAGGGCCGGACCACAAGGGTCTATTATACGCAACCTTACCTTACATTTCTACAAGAGGCTGTTTCCACGGCTTGAACCCATGACCTCCCGTTCACATGGCAGCTACTTTACCAGTTACTCCAAATTGTGGCTAGGGGTGGTGTGAAGTAGTTAGGGTTAAGAGACGAAATGCTAACAGTAAAATACTTTAGGGCTGGTTGATCTTTGGTTTATCAAAAACATCTTTAGGTTGACAGATGAGGATGATGGGACCAGGGAGTGAACAGTAAATGTTATGGCAAGTATAGTGGTAGCAAGTATCTCGTTCTGTTTTGCTTCTCCTCCAATTCCGTCTTTTTTCTGCTGCTGGCATGTATTTTCCAGAAAATTACATAACTAGATGAAGACATATTATACAAAAAAAAATTATGCTTTCAATTTTCTCAGTTCGTATTCATTGTTAAAATGTTAACCTGGATTGCAGGGGGGACATTTTTCTGGCATCTATAGAAAGGTTCAGCTAAAGCCACTAAAGTGGGCTAAAGTTGCCAAGTCAAATGGTGAAGGTGAAGAAGAACGGCCAGTTGAAGCTCTTATGATTCTAAAATATGGAGGTGTTCTCACTCACGCTGGCAGAAAGCAGGTTCTATTATGCGCAAAAAAATGATTTATATATTGTGAACAAGCTCGGCCTGTTGAAGTGAATAGTTTCCTTGTGACATGTATCAAATACAGTCTTAACATTTCTTGCTTTGATGAAATTGCTTGGCAGGCTGAAGAGCTTGGAAGATACTTCCGGAATCACATGTATCCAGGTTGGCTGGTGCCCGTCTGCCATCTTTTGTTTAACTTCCCAAAGTTCTCTCCAAAATCAATTCTTCCTTTGCATCATCTTTTTCCAAATGTGGTTTAAGAAAATTTCGGATAAACTACTTCCAGCTGAAGGCATTTTAAATTTAACAGCATTAGAAAAGTTCATTTTGGATCATCTTTTGAAAATGGTGTATCAGATCTTTGCAGTTACATTACTTAATGCTTTGATGGATATCCCATTTTTCCTATTTGATCAAATTCGGTGTTGGGGGTGGGTGATTTTCTCATTGCATCTCCTGCTTAATCTCCATTTGCTTTGAACCACAGGTGAAGGTACAGGCCTCCTTCGCCTCCATAGTACATATCGCCATGACCTAAAAATATACAGCTCCGATGAGGGCCGTGTGCAGGTTCCTTTCTTTGCTCAAGAATTACTTAGTAGTCTTCGTATCAATTCTTATCTGTTTTGTTTTCTATTTCTTTTCTCCTGGTTGGTGTTTCGATTTTTCTTATACAAGTACTCCAGTTTTGTTTGATGACCTTAAATTGTTAGTCATGTCCTTGGCTATTTGTTTTGTCCTCTAATGTTGAGTTTGCATTATGCATGATATTTTGGCAGATGTCTGCAGCTGCATTCGCCAAAGGCCTACTTGACTTGGAAGGACAATTGACACCAATCCTGGTTTGTATGTTGTTATAAAGGGTATACTTCTAGAATTGGATTCTTACAACTGAGACGATTGAACCATGTATTCTTCTTCGCTTGAAGGTGTCGCTGGTTAGCAAGGATTCCTCAATGCTTGATGGACTTGAAAATGCCAGTATCGAAATGGAAGATGCTAAGGTTTCTTTTCCTTACACTTTGTTCAAATTTACAAGCACATTGGAAAATCTACAGCTAGTATTGATTCAAGTTTGTGGTTGTTTCAATCCATAGTCTTAGTTTGATTCTAAACAATTTCAAATCTGATGCTATTGGTGCAAAGTGTCAGTGATATGATCATTAGCTTGGTAGAAATTCGTATCATTGGTTCCATGAACTTGCCTTTTTCCAATCTAATTTTGCCATGGGTAAGTCGAAGGATTGAATCCAAACTTTTTGAGGAAACTTGAATTCATTTTGCTAGAGAATTTTAATCCTCTTTCAAGAGAAGTCTTTTGTTTCTGAAATCAAGGATTAAATGGATGGAAGCGGAGGACAGAAAACCCTAAATCTTTCATATTTACCGCCTGAGGCAGGATACAAACAGCTCAGTCCCAAACAAGTAGGAGTCGACTATATGAATCCTCTCTGGCCTTGTTGCGTCAGCCACAGGATATTCAGAAAACAAACATGTTGTGGAAGCTGAGATGGTTGCTGTAATGAGAACGACCCTAACAGTCTCTCCAATATTGTGGTATAATGGGGAAGTGCTTAGATTTCTTCCCATCTGCCTAAGCTTTGGTGGGTAGAGTTAGAGTTACGCATACTTGTGCTAGTGGGAGGTAGCAGGTACTGGATAATAGTCGAGGTGCATGCAAGCTGACCGGGACACCATCGTTATAAAACAAAATAGGGAAGTGCTTTAAACTTCATGATGGAGCTTCTAGGAATATTTTAAAACCTGTTTGCCCTGACAATACTGGGTGGCAGTGAAAGCCATGAAGTTAAAGCCGTGCAAAAGATGGTTATCAGCCTTCAGAAAATTAGTGTTGTACTTATCCAAAAAAAATAAAAATTAGAGTGTTGTAGGGGGTAGAGTTCATTAGGTTATGATTGATAGGTTTAGATGTGGGAAGGTTCCTGAAGAATCCAACAGGAGCTACATCAACCTTATCGTAATTCTGAGGAATCCTGAGCCTATTAATCAGTTCAGGCCCATTTATGATTTATCCCTGCAAAAATTTGTTCTAAAAATATATTTATTAAACATAAGGGACATGTTGAATTCAATATTCACGAAAGTTCTACCCAATAGGCCTAACTTGCTCTGCTCAAAGTATTTTCACCCCTAAAAGACTCGCCAAAATAACCTGTCCGCTGACAAGTGAGGCCTAGCTGATTCAGCTGGGTAACCTAAAATGGCAAGATAATAGGACAAGATAGGCCTATTGGGTAGAACTTTTGTGAATATTGAATTCAACATATGGCATTATGTTTTTAAATATATTTCTAAACAGAAACAGGGATACCAAAATTACCTGTTCGCAGGCGAAGGAGCAGAGAAGCTAGTTATCTTGCCATTTTAGGTCACCTACCTGGATCAGATAGGTCTACCTGTGGATGGACTTAGTATTCTGTATAATGACTAGGCTCAGTATCTCTGTTAGTTATCCATTATACTGGAAAATTTAAAAGTCTCACTTGTGTACGAATTGACATTGAAGGACAAGGCATGTGCTGCAATTTTGTTGTTTTTTCATGTTGTCGTTTGGTTGGATTTTTTTGATAGTGGAAATGCCATAAAGCGCGACCCAAGATCCATGATACGAAAATTTGAAGCGAATGAGAACCTTTAAAATTATATGGTCTAACACCATAATATTTTCTGGTGGATGATGTTATATAAAACAAAGACTGCATTAATTATATTGGATGGATATGTTTGGCAATTACTTGAAGCACTAAAAAGTATTAGACTACTGTAGCCGCTAGAGTATATTCCTGTTTACAAATTCAGGATCTTTCAATTTACAAAGATGCTTTTACATTCTGCTGTTAAAATACCTGTCCCCTTGTTCTCTTTAGGCACGGTTGAATGACATAATTACTTCTGGAACAAGGACACACCATAACAATGGATCAGCAGAGAAACCTTGGATGGCTGATGGAGCAGGGCTCCCTCCTGATGCATCTGAACTTCTGCCCAAATTGGTAAAGTCTTAATGTGTATCTCTTGTTGGATCAAATTTCTAGTCAAAATCAGTTTAAAGTTCATGATTCATCTTGTTATTCCCTCTGATTCTTGTAGAATATTCATCACTTACACACACACACACACAAGTATGCGTAACTCTAACTCTACCTTGTCAATATACCTTTTTACCTTGTCAGTGGAATCCTTTATTCCGAGTAGGGGTGGCCAACGGGCCGGGACGAGTCAGGGAGGGTTTGGCGGGAGGGGAGGGGCGGGACGGGATCGGGTCGGGGGCGAGACAGGATCGGAGCGGGATTTTTTTTTTTTTGCACTTAATTTAAAAAATAACATATATATATATATATATAACTCAATAATTGAACAAGATAGTGTAATAAAAACATCCAATGCTGTTTTTGTGCCTCTTATATTATTTAATAGACATATGATTTTTTTTGTAATAAAATACAATTGTCAAAATTGCAACTTTGTGGTGTTGTTCAAAAGTTGCAAATGACATAGTAAAATTGCAATTAAAAAAATTACATTTTGAAAAAAACATGTTCTAGTTTCTTGATAATTTTTTGTGGTTCCTCGGTTGGAATTGGTATTTGTTAGTTTTCGTCTTCTTCTTCGTTGATCTCCGGTTGACCGCACCTTCTCCGCTCCGCTCGTATCCAATCTCTGAATAATACTGCAATCTCCAAGCTGTCTCCGGCTAATGAGTGTCTGTGCTCTCCTATTTGATATTTGCCGGCAGAAAAAACGCTTTCAGACGCCGTTGATGACGCTTGAATGTTCAAAACATCTCGGGCCATCATTCAAAAGTGTCGGAAAGGTCTTCTCATTCCCCCTCCAGTATTTCAGCAAGTCTTCACGTCCTTTTTCATTGAGAACTGCTTGATACGGTACAGAACCCTGCAAAACAAAAATGTCAAACTCGCTAATTTGGTTAGTAGTGTTACCACCGCACATTCTATTTCTGAGGCTTTCAATACTAGCCGCAGAAACAACATGTCTTTTGTGAAGTTGTGTTGAAGAAGAAAAGGATGGTATGGAAGCCGGTAGGTTGCTAGCACTTTCTTGTTGGTAAAACCTATATACTTTTTTGCATTCGTCTTCTACGCTAAACAACACTTTTTCTTTAGTTTGTTCAATAGGTGGTGGGTGATTTGGATTTTTGGGACTTGGAGGTGGTAGTACTGCTATACAATCATTAATAGTTTCAATAAGTGATTTAGTACCGTCTATTTTAATAGTCGGATTTAATACAGCACAAATAATACAAATAGTGGGAATAGGAATAAAATATTTTTTATTTTTATAAATATTTTTTTAATAGTTGTCTTATAAGCTGGTTTATCCATATATTCATTAAACAGTAAAAATATTAGAGCTATATAAAACAACATAGTTGAAATAGTAGAATAATATATACCGGAAAATTCTTTTGTTGCTTGAAAAATTTTCTCTAGAAATACAATAAGTTCGGAAATTTTTTCCCAATCGCTATCTACAACCATATCAGCTGGAATTTGATTATGAGAGTTAAAAAATAAAGTTATAGGTTTTCTATAGTCATAAGCAACAAGTAGTTGCTCGTATAAAGAATTCCACCTAATGGGTACTTCTTCTGGAATTTTTCTATAAGGTAGTTGGCAATCGTGAGTTCGTGACAAGTTTTTTTATATTCTTTTTTTCGTTGTATTCTATTATTTTTAAAAATAAAGTTTATAGCAAATTGTATTTTACTAAGAATGTCTTCAAAAAGTGATAGACCATCCTTTACAACTAAGTTATATATATGGCACGCACATTTTATATGAAAATGATCTGGAAAAGATGGAGTTAAACTATTTTTTAAAATTGTAATAGCATAATTGTTAGAAGAAGCGTTATCTAATGTAATAGTCATAATTTTATCAGTTATTCCGTAATAATCGCACACTTGATAAATATTTTCTGCAATAAAAACACCAGTGTGCCTATCATCTATATATCTATACGCTAAAATACATTTTTGCACAGACCATTTATAATCTATTCAATGACGGGTTACCGTTAAATAATCATGGTCGTTAGTACTACGGCCTATATCAGAAGTGATGGCCACTTTGCCATTAAAATGATATAATAAATAACGTAAATACTGTTGATATTCATGTGCAAATTTAAATACATCTCTCTTAACAATTGATCTAGGAAAATCGTTAAAAGCAGGATTATACATTTTTCTAATATAATGAATAAAACCAGGAGATGAAGGAAATGAAAAAGGCAAACCCTCCACAGCAACTAATTTTGCTATTGCTTCCCTATCTCTATGTTTATTGTAATTAGGGCCTACAATTCCCCCTGTTGTGGGGTTAATTTGACCCTGTACTTGGTCCGGAACAGTATGTGAACCTTGTCCCGATGGAGCGGGCGTTTGCGCACCCGATTTTGAAGCCTCGTATTGGGCATACCTAGCTGGATGAGCCATTGCTACGTGTCTCATTAAACCCCCGTCCAACCGTGACCTTTTCTAAATTTTAAAACATTTTTACAAATTTTACATCTAGCTACTTGATTCTCTACGTCCCTATCAAAAAATATCCATGCATCTGATTCTAATGGTCGTTTTGCTGGACCTCGTCTCATACTAGGGGGAATAGGAGGCATTTCAGTTGAAGGTGCACTAGTGGGTGTGTTGTCATCTACATCAGTGATGTATCATCTAGATCATCGTCTAAATTAAAGTCTTCTTGAGTTCCAGAAAATAGCTCCTGATCTAAATCTAATGGTATTGCAGGAAAATGTTCAGTATCAACAAAATCATCCTGTGTAGGAATAGGATTCTGTCTAGAAATAGGATGACTAGAAGAAGTACCCTTGTCCTTGTTGCCCCTACTAGAAGAAGTCCGACCCTTACCCTTACCCGTAAACATACGTTTAAATCCTTCCATTATAATTATACTAATAAATAATTAAAGTAAATGAAATTAAGTGCGCTAAATAAAATAAACATATAATAATAATTTAATGAAGGAACGAATGTACCAAACGCCTACGTAACGACGTGTAATCGAGAGGTTGAAAATTGAAATTTTACTCGATAGAAGATCCTCAAGCTATTTGTCAACTTCACTCCCATATGAATAAATAAAATTCAATATTTAGTAGACAATGTAGACTTGTAGAGATAGATTGAGAGATTGTAGGAAGATTTGTGAGAAAGATGAAGAGAAAATGAGATATTTATAGTTGGAAAATTGGGTTAAAGTGTAAATATAATAACTTATGGGTTAAAAATAAATATTAAGAGGTAGGGGGGGTTGGGGGAGGCCAAAAGAGGCCAAAAATGGCCGTTGCACAACGGCCAAAATGTAAAATACACCGTTGTTTGTGCAAAGGGGGGGTTTCCGGCGGGACCGGGGCGGGCCTGGCGGGTCGGGACGAGACCATGTCCCGTCCCAGTTCGAGTCCCGGTACCGTAAAAAAAATAATTGTCGGGGCGGGACCGGGGCGGGATCTTTGGGGTGGATTCTCCGTGGACAATGCCGCCTTAAATCGTTTTTTTAGTCTTCATGGCCGACCCGGCCCACTGGCCAGCCTTAATTCTGAGTCACTGATTTCCATCAACTGATACTGCAAGCATTTGAATTTGATTCTTGGTGCTATTTCCTTCTTTTATGTTGTGTCTTTCTATATTTTCATTCCGTGTTAATCTGTCTCTTGCAATCAGGTGAAATTTACTAAGAAGGTGACAGAGCAAGTGAGGATTCTCGCTAAGGATGAGGATGAAGAACTTGCAGAGGCAAGCCCATATGATGTAATTCCACCATATGATCAAGCTAAAGCGCTTGGTAAAACAAATATTGATGTTGATCGTATTGCTGCGGGTTTACCTTGTGGTAACGAGGGATTTCTACTTATGTATGCAAGATGGAGAAAACTAGACAGGGATTTATATAACGAACGGAAAGAGTAAGATTTTGGTAGCTTAATCTTACTTACAATAGACCCTTGTGGTCCGGCCCTTCCACGGACCCTGCGCATAGCGGGAACTTAGTGCACCGGGCTGCCCTAATCTTACTTCTTTTTAGCTTGAACATATTCTTGTTGCTTCTTGGACCTTTGCTGCCGAGATGCTAATTTGTTGGGATTGTCCTCCTTCCAATCTTCTCTAATCTGCTCATTGTGGATTAAAATGGTTTCCTTGTTGGTGTTTTCTCTGACACACTATTTTTAATGGCAGCCGTTTTGATATCACACAAATTCCAGATGTTTACGACTCGTGCAAGTAAGTGAAATCTATAACACCCATAGCATATTTGGTTAATGCAAAATACTTTTTTCTTTTTCTTTATCAATATGCCATTGACAGAGCATGTTCAAGCTTCTAATTTTATCTGTTATATCCTTGTCTTTATGTTCTTTTGAACTTTTTTATTTTGTTTACAGGTATGATCTTTTGCACAATTCACATCTGAATCTCGGGGGCTTGAATGAACTTTTTAATGTTGCTCAGGTGAGGATCAACTACAAACATGAATAGCTTCTTCCGAAAAGAACTGATTTCCTGGACAACCCTCGCTTGACCCCCCCCCCCCCCCCCAAAAAAAAAAACTAAGGAAATGACTCCAACACAACATTAAAGTCTGGTACCATATGATAAGGTTATTTATCAACAAAGAAAAATGAAAATTCTTAAAAGATGAGATCAATTCAGAAGCACTTATTTATTAGTTTTAAATATAGCAGACAGAATTCCATTGGTCTAATTTTACCTATCTTAATATTCTCTGTAGTAACACTTCTATTTGGCAGTGCTGTTTTTCCAGGTCTTTAGCTAAGAGTCGGTTGTCTTCCGTATTCCTGAAATTCTAATTTTTCAAATATACAAGGGCTTTGCAATGTTGTCTTAAGAGATATCATGAACGACTTCTAAAAAAAGTATGGTTGTTTTTGAGTTTCAGCTACTTGCAGATGGTGTTATTCCAAATGAATACGGGATAAATCCAAAGCAGAAGTTAAAGATTGGATCAAAGGTAAAGTTTCTTACATTCATAGCCAGGTCCATTTCGCAGTGTCTTCCTTTCTGTAGTAAAACGGTTTCATGTGTTCTTTCTTGTCTACCTATTATCGGATAGGGGACAGTAACGTAATAACGTTTTGTACCACCGTACTCACTGCTATTGGCACCCGTAGATTTTGTATCTTAATCTGAATGAAGGAGTCTATAGTTATCAAAGAAGTCTGGGCAAGTTGTGTTTTGCTTAAGGGTTCCTGGTAGATCTATTAGGTATCTTTAGTAGCTTGTCAGTTGTCCCTCCTGCTGCTAAATCAATTGGTTCACCAGCTTTCAGAGTTTCTTGTCTCTTATCTCTGGTCTGCAGTAAGGATTTGAGACTACTAATTATTGCCGTTTTACATGCTGCTTTGGCTGTGGCTGCTGTCCACTCAGTTTCCGGAACTAAATTTTTGCTCAAACTTTTCAAAAATCTGATCTTTTCTTTTTGATAAAAAAAATTCTCCTCCTCAACTAACTTGGGTCCGGCACTATTTTGTTACTCACTTTTCCTACCAGAATGCAATTAAAGAAGGGTGGTGTGATTAGTTTGCATTTGTTTGGTTGTATGGTAGTGAAGGCTTATATAGACATCAATGCATAATCTATGAGTTGTTCATTCAGATTGCTCGCCGCTTGTTGGGTAAAATTTTGATTGATCTGAGGAATACCCGTGAAGAAGCTCTAAGTGTGGCTGAATTGAAAGGTAGTCAAGAGAATTTGGCAGTGAATAAGACAACAAAGGAAGATACAGAGTATCATACCAAGCCTCACACTCGTAATGAAGAATCTAGAAGAACTAGCTTCAATAGTGAGAGATCCATGGATCAAGATGACGATGATGACAAAGAGACTAAGTACCGCTTAGATCCAAAGTATGTGACCCCTTTTGTTCACTTAATTAGTTGTTCGGTGAATTTATATTTCCCAGTGTTACTTTAGTGTTTATCTGGAAATGTCTCTGTAAATCAAGATAAGAATTCAGAGTACTTTATTGTATTGTATTTGATTATTTTCTGATTTACCCTTTTCAGGTATGCAAATGTCAGAACACCTGAAAGACATGTGCGAACACGCCTGTACTTTACATCAGTAAGTGGAAACTTGCAATTGAATTTTCTTGTTATTCTACTGTATTTTCTGGCTTCTGCACGTGCTTTTGGCCCAAGGAAACTTTTTTGGCTCGCAAGTGAGCAGCATCTGGAAGATCAAAGAAACAAAATAAAATGTCCTATTGTAGTTGTAGCTTAACATTTTAATTGAGATGGTTCACATAACTTAATTATTGTAAAAACTAGTTAGCAAAGAGCAAACAGTAAGAGGGTGTGTTTGGTATGAAGGAAAATGTTTTCCTAGAAAATATTTTCTTGGAAAACAAGTGGGTTTCTTACTTATTTTCTAGTGTTTGGTATGAAAGCAAAAAAATATTATCCTAAGAGCATTTAAAATATTATGGGGGTGGGATGGGTGGGGAGTGGGTGTTCGGGGGTGGTGGGGGGTGAGATGGTGAAGGGGGTGGGTTGGGGCTTTGGGTGGGTGGGAGAAGACAATAAACTTGGAATGTCACTTATGGACTTGTTTTCCCTACTTCCATTAGGGAAGTCATTTCCTCATTTTTAAGGAATTTGTTTTCCTAAGGAAAATGTTTTCCAAGACATTTTGACCAACCAAACATGAGATGGTTAATTCAAACTTTGGAGTTTATAAACAGATGATGCATGAAGGCGAATAATCCATCACTTCAAAGAATTCTCTTTTATGTTTTCGGCTGACTCTGTTCTGTTGTATGTAACAATTTTATACGTATGCAATGTGGTAGTTGTAGTTCTCTCTTTGAACTTATATTAACTCTTCTTATTCGATGTGATTAGATTTTTGCTAGACACTGTAGTGCTATTAGCTTTTGTTCACTGTTGTTTTCTCTATTTGGATCACCCAACCCCTTCTCTTCCCTTCTCCAAATTCTAGTTTACCGATTGTTTGATTTGACAGGAGTCACATATTCATTCCTTGATGAATGTTTTTCGTTATTGCAACCTGGATGAGTCTCTTCAAGGAGAGGACGGCCTTCTGTGCGACAATGCTTTGGATCGCTTGTTCAGAACCAAGGAGCTGGATTACATGAGTCATATTGTATTGAGGATGTTCGAGAACACTGAGGTCTGTACATCTTTTTTTTCCCTACTGGAGAACAAAGAAACTGAAAAGGCAGGATAAGTAGTTGTTCATGTGAATCAGGTTTTTGGTGTACGTTGCTTTCTTGGGTGTTTTGGAGAAGGGGGACGGGAAAGAGAACTATGTGGACGGACACAACCGTACCTCTGCATCTTTCTCTTTTGGCTTTGCAAGCAAAGAGGTTATCTTGAATGTGACAATGCTTTAAAAAACTGAAATTATGTAGTATTCTCCTTGTTTTTTAATGGTGAGTTAAAAAGATGTGTTATTTTCAGCATATCGCTAAACTTTTCCAGAAACTTTGTAACAGGACCAACCCCTCAAATGCCCACTGCTCCCCCCCCCCCCAAACACACATCCCTCGGGGTAAAGTCAGGTGTGATTCTTGATATTTGTGGACTTGGCATATGAATCTGCTGGACAGCAATGTTTGTGAGGGTACGGTGTTAGTTTTTTGAGAATTAAGGAATAGACTTTACTAAGTATTTGGACTCTTTGGTTTGAAGACTCTGTCTGGGATTAACACTTGATTAGCATTGTAGCAACATGTGATGTAATAGTGTTTTCGTCTGATGAGAAACTCCTGATAGATGTCTGCTGGATTCATATTGTATCAAAATTTTGATGCAGGTGGCTCTGGAAGATCCTAAAAGGTTCCGCATAGAGCTGGCTTTTAGCCGTGGTGCCGACCTATCACCACTAGAGGTATTAGTCATGCCGTCTCTTTTTTATTATTGTCTTTGCAAAACTGTTTTTAGAAATGAGTCCTCCGACTTGTGTAATTGTTTTCAATTATGAAATGAAGATGAAAGAGACTACAGCTTGTTTTCGTTCCATGGTTAATTTGCAGGTAAATGATGAGATAGCTGCTTCATTGCATCAAGAGCACACACTGCCAATAATGGGTCCTGAAAGGCTTCAAGAAGTCGGTTCATATCTTACGTTGACAAACATGGAAAAACTGATTCGTCCATTTGCCATGCCGGCTGAAGATTTCCCACCACCGTCAACTCCTCAAGGGTTCTCTGGATATTTCTCAAAAAGTGCATCAGTTCTAGAGCGCCTTGCAAAAATATGGCCTTTCCACAAGCATGGGAACAGTAATGGGAAGTAGTACAATCTTTTCCCGTGTTGGATGGTTATGCTATCAAACTGAGGTTTGGAGATTGTTTCCTCTGGAGTTGTTCTGACATTCAAAACAAGAATCAGTAACAGCTGAAGAAATCTGGAAGAGGAGTTACACTGTCAATTATCGTCCATTTAGATGTCCGTTTTCCTTATTCATTCTCTTTTCTACCATTTGTTCATGTAGATAAGGGAAAATTTTGCAGTAATGTTTAGCGCCAGCCAAAGCTAAAAACCTACTTTATATTGTGTCATCTAACATGTAAATGCTGCCAAAAATTCTAGTTTGCTATTTAATCTGAAATTCGTCTCTTGCTTAGTATGGCTATCATCTTTGTGCTGATATTCGTGAAATGTGTTGATAAGGACCTGGAAAATCCTAATGACGTGCTCTTACATTCATAGAATTGTCATGTTTAAGAGTACAAGTTTTGAGAATACTTTTGGTATGTGTCAATACTATGTCTTCTCTTGAACTTCGTGTTCAAGCAAATGCCGTCAATTAAAATAAATTGAGGGAGAAATGAATATATCTTTGCATATTTGAAGTTGGTGATAAAGCAGCAAACTTCATATTCTTCTCCATGGCACTCCTCAAATTTTATGTATTCGTTCTGTAACGTTTCAAAACTTTTTTCTTTGATTAACTCAAAGATGAACCAGAAAAAACTAAGAAGAAGAATAAGGGAACGATAGTAAAAATGAATGAAAAACTCTCTTTTTTCATTTTCACACCTTTATGTCATTTAAGAATTTTTCTTCTTTGAGTTCTGGTTTAAATTTTGTTCATTCGATAAGTCAATTCCTCATGATAGTCCTCCCAGAATCCAGAGCATTTCATTGAAATACATCCAGTCTTTTCACCCTAGTAGTCCAATGCATAGTCAATACTATAGCTACTAATAAAATAAGACTAGAAACCAGACGAAACAGCTTCAGCGATGCTTTTACAAATGGTATGCATACAAAATGGGCGGAAGCAGATATGAAACAGGAAAGGCATTAATTTGCTCATTTATCACTCAATTAAAGTTCTAGTTCAGCCATTTGGAACGTGTTCTCAAAGATATATTTGGTGTTAAATTTTATTGTTTGAACATTTTGCGTAAATGCGACTTCAAGCTGAAATCCAGAAATTGAGAAATGTAGCAATATTATACGTGCTTGATCCAGTGGACACTTATTTGAATAGACATAAGAGACAGTAACCTCTTGCGTGTAATGAATAGAGAGATCAGTTTGACGAGTGTATATCGTAGGAGATAGTAGCCTGTAATGCATATCTGTGTCTGGATCGATTTTTGTGGAAGTGCTTTTGATTTAAGTAAAACTTGGACGATTTTCTATTTCTAGAGGAAAATTTTGTTTGAATTACAAAAGATATAAAATGCAATTCAACAAAGTAGATTATCAAACGGGTAAAGCTCTTGCTTGATGTTCTCATGTTAGTACTTAGTACCAAAGAGAAACATGAGACTCGGATCAGATTTCAGAATTGGAGAGATGCAAAACCATTCTGCTACTCTTTATTCAGGTTAAAACATGCTAGAGCGTCCTGAAATTTTAGTTTAGAGCGGTGATTTTGCTGTTAAAATACTTTTTGCACATAGATCCAATTCAAATTTCCACCCTTTTATATTTCATCAGTATAATCAATATTGATCACTTCAATATTCTACCCGGTTTTCTCAAATAACTTGTTCGTTTCTTTTTTCACCAAACGAAGGCTAACATGACTGTAACTAAGCTATATGTACTCTGAACTCCCATTTTCTCACATTCTGAAGCAGTAACAACAAATCATAAGCTCAAAATTTAAAGAGTAGAATTACACATTTAGAAACTTAAGCATGGAAAAGACTTCACAAGGTCTACCATAGTCAAA
This sequence comes from Anisodus acutangulus, assembly GCA_029783415.1. Lineage (NCBI taxonomy): Eukaryota > Viridiplantae > Streptophyta > Magnoliopsida > Solanales > Solanaceae > Anisodus > Anisodus acutangulus. The sequence goes on along the minus strand of CM056501.1, from coordinate 45,368,917 downwards.
TCACATCAGAATACGGTAATAATGAACTTATTGGATATGATATTCAGCTCCGAAAATTACCAAGAGAATGTAATAAAAGCTAGGCAGCATATTTAGGGGCTTCCCTGTGCTTCAGAATCTTCTGCTCGATCTCATCTTTCTTAGCCCCAATCACTCTCTCTACTTCCTTGCCTTGCTTCAACAACAAAAATGTCGGCATTGCGTGCACTCCGAACTCTTGTGCTACATCCTATTTTATAGAACCAAAAGAAACAAAATCAACCACTTCTTCAAGCATATTTGGATAATGGTCAAAAACACACATGAACTATCATTTTTCCGCAAGTTTCACTCTTATTATTTTTTTCTACCTGAACTATCACAATCTATATATTAAAACACACCTCAACTATCCGTCATTCTCTTTTTCTACCTTTCTACCTGAACGATGGTGATAGATCAGGTAGAAAAAGGAAACAACTGATAGTTAGAGTATGAAACTCGCGAAAAAACATATTTCATGTATGTTTTTGACCATTAACTCAAATTTTTAACTCAATTAGTGCGAATTATCACTACTGCTATTTTTCGGTAATTATAGTGTTCTCACTTAATAGAAATATATAAATTTCGAAATTGAAATTTTGGCGTCACGTACCGAGAGCTCATCGACGTCAATTTTGACGAAGTCAACGTCAGGATACTTGGAAGACATGGTGTTAATAGCCGGCTCGATGAACTTGCAAGGCCCACACCATGTAGCAGCAAAATCCACAACAATCTGGCAATCAGGTTAATCAATTAAAGTCAGATCTCTCAAAATTAAGCCCTAAAATTTTGCAAAGCGAATAGATTACGAAGTAATACCAGTTTATTTAATTGCTTGGAGGAGTTGAAGTGAAGTTGCCACCGATTGGATGAATGAAAAGCCATCACACGCGACGGCTCTGACGGCGATCCTGACTCTTCCGTGGCTGCCTGAGCCTCACCTCCGCCGACAAAACTTGAAAGATAGGACCCCATTCCACTTCTCTCTTCTTACGCAAACTAGTCAGAGACGAGGGTGTGTATTCCCACGAGTAATAATACCACTGCTTTTATGATATCTTACACGCAATTCCTAATGTATTCAAACATTAATTTATTTATTCTCCGCTATAATAATTAGTAACTTATTTAGAAAGAATATAAATATTTTAAACCCACTAACTTTTAAGATTAGATATATTCTGATTTTCTTAAAAACATGATGTAACCAAAGAAACAATTGCTCCGTATTTAATTTCTCACATAATTACAGCACCATATTTTATACGACTGAAGTACTACAAAAGTATCACACCAGCAATGAGATTTCACATTTTTTGTCTTGATTCCATTTTATCACTCCATCGGTTTCAAAATATTTGTCTTAATTACTATTTGAATAGTCAAAATATATTTTCTTTTACCATAATTTTTTCAAATATCATCTAAATATTTTGAATTATTAACTATTGTGACTTATAATAATTTTTATGTAATTTTTAATTATGTAATGCTTATTTAGAAAAAATCAAAAATTTTATGTTCAAATTCACATCAAACATTAGTTAATTTGACTCTCACACTCTGAATCTAAGTCAAACAATTTGAAACAGAGGCTGTACTTGTTCCTTGAAAAAGTAGAAGAAAATAAAAGAAACTTCAAAAAATCAGTTTTAGCAGGCCATTGTCGAAGGAGAAGTTAGTGATACAAAGTTGTCTGATGGAGCATACAGATATCAACCACTCTTCTTCAACGATAGTTAAACTAAAATACAGCAAAATTTTCTATGAATGAACTATTCCATTATCTCATATACTGTAATTATTTCAGGAAGCTTTGCCTGTGAAAAATAGACCATATACTAGCAAAACCAAGGAGAGCCATTGTTTATATGTATAGTGCTAAACAGGCAAAAATGATCCTTATGAACTTGTTCCCACTGCATACAGTTTCGCTCAAGTCTCGGTTCTGGTAGAAGCTTTAAATAACTAGACTAGTCCTACAAAATTCTTTCAATCTTTAAGCTTCGGCTGAACTTTCAGGACCAATATAGCTTAACAACTTAATGTAGGATCTACATTCTTCTGCTGCTCTAAATCTCTCCACAAGAAATAAAGACATGAAAAGATGAGATATTCTCTCCTTCAGAACTAAAGGAAAAGACTCACTGCACGGAAGCAGGATAAAACTAGAATCAGCATCCTGTTTGGTCCTAGCCTTCACCCAGTTACAAACACACTCAGGGCAGATGAAAAAGTCACTATCCCCAAAAAACTAAGGGGATTTGGCCATTTTCCAGTACAACGAGAAAGTCCATTCACAGGTTTTTCATTGAAATGGAACAGGTACTCCTTGCTTCTTGTTCACAATTGCCATTGCCAAATATCTCGTGCCCATCCCAATAGGAGCCTTCTCCTCAGGACCCTCTCCCAGAATGGGGCCTCGCCTTCACCCACCAAACACCAGTAACCTGTTCTTAAAGAATCAGCAAGTTCATCTGTGCAATTCTCCATCAATGCCTCAACCCGGAAATTTATTCCAAGTGACCCGAGAAACTGAGACTGAGTCATTGGGCCATGCACAGCCACATCACCTGCGAAGTTGATCATTTGAACAATTAAATTAACATTAAGCATCTACTAGTAAAAGTTAACCTTGGGAATATAGAAGAGAACTTTAAGGGGTCGTTTGGTTGGGAACAAGTTATCCCGTGATTAGTTATTCCACCCTCCCGGGGATAAAAATAACACTACAATTCCGGGATAACTAATCCCGAGATTAGTTATACTGCGATTTTATCCCAACCAAACATGGGATAAACTCATCTCAAATTTAATCCCGGGATTAAATATCCCTCATCCCTTGTGCCAAACGAGCCCTGAGAGATTGGAGCTAAGTAGATTCTAATGCAACGTACCTGAAGCTTCCTCTGCAGAGTGCCTCATTGCAGCAAAGTCAACATAAGCACTAAGATCGGCAGTTCCGGGATTATCCAGTATATTAACAAATTCATGTTTTCGGATAGCCTGTACGATAGAAATAGGAGAATAAGCATCACGATCAACTGGTATATAGGAATGAAAACATTAAGAGTCTTCATCACATTCTTAACCTAAATAAAACTACTTAATTTATCTCTACCAATAAAAATGATTAACGACTCAGTCGCCAAATTTTAAAATGGTAACTGTGAATAGGTTAGCTCTCCTATTTTGTTGTATTGCATATACCAGCTATTGTTATTTTGGTTTGTACTACCAGTGCGGATATGAGCGTCCCTTCGTTTCAAATCAAATAATGTGCTTATCTGTAGTCGATTTAAGAAACTTTCAGGTTTATTTTGTCTTTTGGACGTAAAACTTAGATAGCATAAAGAAGGACACATTTCTATATTTAGAGATGATTTAACTTTAAAGTGCTCATTTTATTCTTAGTGAGATGATTTACAGCCACACGAATGTCCAAGGCTTGTTAACAAGTTTCAAAAGTCTTCTATTCTTTCTTAAACTCCTTGTCCAATCAAATAGTGCCACATAAATTGGAACGAAGTGATTACATGTGAAATATTTAGCACTTCAAGAAGTTATTTCCATCTCAAACTATGTATCCTTTCTAATTGGGTGGAAACATCCCAACATGATCGAAACACTTATAAAGCAGTAACAATTTACAAAACTTCCTCATGATATTGACAAACTCTCAGGAACTTTAAATCATATTTACTTCATCAAACCAGCTTTTCGAGAAACAATGTAATGGTGTCCTTCCTCTATTACCAAAATCACATACAAGTCAAATTAACTGCTTATTTTCATGCCAAATATGATTTGTAACAAAATAGAATAAAATTGGTTCCCTCTATCCCTAATTGCACGTCATAATTAGACTTTGCATGGTTACTAACATAAGAGTTCAAAATTCATAACATTTACCAGGTTACTTGTTTTCCACATAACATTTTTAAAGTTTTCCTTGATGTATTGCAGGATAGCTCAGATGGAGCGACATAGACAGTGAGGATTTATGTAGCCGATCCCAACTTGCTTGGGGTTGAAGTGTAGTTGTCATGTGATACCTCAAAAAGGGAAGTGAAACTCAATTTGGATGAAAGAAGCAAATCTTAAGAAAGAACAGTTCGTTTGCCTCCTGAGTTGAAATGTAAAATTGAATTTAGAAAGGTAGACAATTTAAGAAGTTGTGCCAAAACATCAAAAGGTCATTGAAAATAACCATTTAAGTAATCATAAGATCTTAGACATACTTGCATTTATTAGATAATATGCACCATAGAACTTTTTGATATTTGATCACCAATTAATCCAAAAGAACAAAAAACAATGTTGAGTGTTGACTTCATGTTTGCGCAATCAGAGATTAAGCATCGAGATAATAGAGATCACACTTTTTCAACCAGTTTCTTGGTCCAACCACTGTTCCCACTTTCTATGAAAATGAAGAAAGATGGAAGCAAATGGAATTGGCTACACAAAACCAAGGAAGTAGGAAAGAGTACTTTTAGTATTGCAACTGACCTGAAGACTGTCTGAGACTATTTCATTTAGACCATAATCAATAATGAGAGCTCCACCACCATCTGAGCCAATTCTTTTAGCAATTTCTTGAGTCAAATACATTGCTTTGGGGCAAACTTCAACTTGTTCAAGCTTGCCTATTTCTTCATTCTCAGCCCATTTGAAACGCTTCAGAAGATACAGAGTTGCAGGGGTTGGCTGTTTAGATAAAACAAACTGAAACCTATCCGACAAAGTATAAAAGGAAGTTACAAAGGGGCAATATTACAAGAAATTAATGTAGGGAGAGACAAATGATAGACTAGCTTGAGACCTTACATTGAATTTTCGGCAACATCAACCATTTTCTCACACCAGCCTCGTGATGCTCTCTGCATGTATACAAAGAAATCAAGCTGATGCTCACGATACTACAATACATGCCAAGCCAGATAGAAAGAGATCATTAATTTAAATAAAGCTCACTGTACTAATAATACTATATGGACACGATCTTTCATTTAAATTCCTTCTCTTTTCTTTTTTCTTGTTTGTGTGTGTGTGGGGGGGGGGGGGGGGTAATTCCATCTACTCCAAAAGAATCAAATATTTTCATTGTATTTCCGTCTCCAGGATATTCTTAAGTTGTTTCTTAGTTGGAAGAATCACACATCAAATTTTCCACTGTAAATGTATTTCCATCTCCAGGATATTCTCTGGAAGTTTCATAGTTTAAATAATAGGTGAAAGTAGATAATTTGCAGTAAAATGTTTAACTGGATTAGCAAATCTTATTAACCGATAAAATAGAGGTTATACAAACGAACCTGAAATTGATGAACAGGTAACACATCATAAAATTCATGGCCAATGATGATTGTAGGTACTGAGAAGTCAAAGAAAAGAAAATGTAAGGTAACCTATATATAGATGATAATACAATTTTCCACCGAAGCTTCAAGATCAAATAGAAGAAAACAATAGTATGTATGTACGAGTTCATGAAACATTTGAACTGGTTTACACTTTAAAGAACATGTAATCTACTAAAGTAGCAGGTAATAATTTCTTACCACCTCCCGGAACCTGCTCCAGGGTGGCATGCCATGAATCATGATACACTGGTCCCAGTCAACCTGCTAATATCTTGTCTAACGAACGACGACTTTCGATTCTTCACTTCAAGGAGTAGAGTCGCTGCCCAACCCTACCTATATGTTCCTCTGCATCTCCATCTGTGTCATTCTTGTTTATACACTTCAAGTTCTGATATTGGAGTTTCTGTAGAGTTGGACTACATTCAACCATGTGTATGTGCAAAGAATCTGTGAAGTTCCTAAATTTTGATGCACCCTGTGGTTCGAAATCAACAAGTGTATTTTAGGCATATCAGAACTAGATCAATACTTTAAGAACCAATATAAAAAACTTAACAATATGCAAGTTGGAGAGGATGTAGATCAATGGGACTGTACTCATAGAAGATCAGCTAAGAGAGTTCCTCATCCTGGTCCCAGCTCTACAAGATTTAATTTTTTCGGTTGCCCCATTTGCTCCCAAAGACACATCGCCCAAACACCAACCATCTAAATAAATCAGAAAAATCAAACAAATAACTGGTGGTAAATTTGGTATTTCTTTTGTTTTTAAACCTCAACCAATGATGAAGGAAGAAAATCAAAGAAATACCTCTCCAAACATCTGGCTAACTTCAGGAGAGGTAATAAAATCACCTTCTGCGCCAAACACATCGCGATTAATATAGAACCCTGCCTTTGGGTTCGTCAAAACTTCCTCCATATATTCGGCAACTGAGATGGGCCCACCTCTGAACTGAAAACTAAACCAGCTTGAGATACTGAATCTCACTATAAGGAGAAAAAAGAAAGATACAGATATCTGCAGAGTTTTCCAGTTCACGATTGCATATTTGCATTCACCAGCTGAGTAAATTTAGATTAATGATCTTTCACACAAATGAAAATCATAGTATATTTTCAACAGTTTTTACTTGTTAGGCACTAAGAAATGGTTTCACCAGCAATTACATTTTATCCCATACCAATCAGGGATAAGGGCCAATATGCTGACACAGACTAGTAAGGGATTGAGGTGCTAGTTATTGATAGTTATTGATACTACATCATTGAAGTCTAGAAAAAAGAAGAGAGATTCCACATCTTCACTAAACTATGCTAAACTGCTGTTAAATTCAATCCAAAAAAAGGCAGTCTGGTGCACTAAGCTCCTGCGCATAGCAGGATCCGGAAAGAGCCGGACCACAAGGGTCTATTGTACGCAGTAACTGCATTTCTGCAAGAGACTGTTTACACAATTCGAACTATGATCTTCTGGTGTCATGTCAACAACTTTAACAGTTACGCCAAAAAGGGAGAATAAAGCACGGAAAGCAAATGCACACACAAGACATGCTCAAGTAAGGAAAGGCGGAAATTTAAAACCCTGATAATGCTTTTAAGATGTTTAACAAGCTCGGAATCAGAAGACGGTTCATGTGAATGCTCTGCAATTTACAAATATCAAATCATCAAAACTGAAAATCGAACAGAACAACAGGAAAAAGAGTTGGAAACGCTATACACATAGAAAGAGAAAGTACCAGAAGGATTATATAAGCCGGATCGGTCAATGGAGATTGCTGCAGAGGGGGGCGTGGCTTCGGTGCCCTCCAGGTGTTCGACAGAATTACTGTTAGGAGAATGGGAAGTTGATGAAGAAGAAGAAGAACATTGACGTAACCATGCGAATGAGGTAGAAGCACCACATAGCGAATGACGCTGAATTGAAGCCTGGAACGGTAATCTTCTTAACATTTCGATTTTGGTCGACCTCGATTGTTGCAAACTGGACAGGCTCTCAATTTTGTATACTCCGAAGGAGCTTGCAGTTTGGGGGAAAAAAACGAACAGTTAAATGATATCTAGATATCTGGGGATGTAGCTCAGATACCCCGCATCTCCACTACTTTTGAGACTCTACTTTCTTTTCTGTAGCATTAATCCTACTCGTGAGACTTGTGCATTGTGTGCGCAACCCCAACAAATGAAACATTGCTCAAAACTCATAAGACCGCTAACTAGGGTCTTCATGGTCCGATTTGACTTGATTCTCCGTTAAAATCAAGCTAAACCAACTAAGTCAATTTTTTTAATATTCAAACCAAATCATTATAGTATAAATTTTATCGGTTTCAATTTTGTCGATTTGGTTCGTTTTTCGGATTTAAGAATATACTTTATAATGTAAAAAAATTTTGAATCAAAGGGTAACTAAATACGATTTTGATTATGATCCATTCAAATCTAAGAATCTACTTAATTGATTCATTAACTTTATTCATGGATAGCCCAATGGCTATGAATTTAGAAATTCCATAAACATAACATTTACTTTTCATGATTTCAGTTATCTTCCTACATATAACCTTTTGACATTACGCAGCCACTCCAGAGTTTTAATTATTTAGATCCATCATCTTTATGAAAGCACTGAGAAGAAAACACAAAAGTTAAAACTAAAAACGATAAACAAAAAAACAAAGTCATCAACCGAATCTTTTTAAATTTCAATTGTCATTTTCTTTCCTTTAATTTGTTACAATGATCAAAGCCTCTTGGATTCGACTGGAACTTCACAAGCAAGCGAGGGAAAAAGCTTTGATGAAGCAAAGTGTAAAGTTGAGACATGTTTCTCTTTTCTTATAGGACGAGCCATAGGAACCTATGAGATTGACTGAACAAACCAACACAACAAGTCGAAGAAGAAGTAGTCATCGTCGACCAATCGGTTAGGACACCAGATCGCATGGCTGGAGAAACCAGTCCATGACTTGACATCGGTAGAATGCTACTTCTAATTCCTTGTATGTTCGATAGAAGAAAGGTAATGAAACCTGCGATGACTACTGAATAACCTCCTTTTACTTTTTGATTGTTGATTGTGTGAAAGTAAATGAGGCGGATGAGTGAGATTTTTTTCCTTCAACAACAAGAGTAAAGCCGTAAAGGATTTGCAAGAGAAAATGAGGAACCGTAAAATTAAATGAGGGGAAATTATATTTTACCTTCAGAAGTTTTTTTAGTTTACCTTAAACTTAAATGGGCCAGACATTTCTTTTTAATTATTTAAATTTATATTAGACTTGGAATTACCCAAAATTTTGAAGAAGATATATATATATATATAACCAAATCAAATGTTATTGGATTTTTTAAATTTAAAACCAAACTAAGTCAAACCAAGCTGATTTTTTATTTATTAAATCAGTTTAACTCAATTTATCAGTTCGGATTGATTTTTGGATCTCATTTAAACACCCCTACCTCCAACTTCAGATAAGTATTGAACAAGAATTAGTTTCTAAACCTTTGTTCAGCTATTTCTCATCCTCGTTTATGTACCAAAAAACTCGCTCATGTACCTCTTTTCTTTTCTTTTGACGAAACAATACTACCATTTGGTACCAAAAGCTAAACCAGTGATTTAAATACAAATATCATTTCTTATTATAACAAATCAACTGCCATTTGGATAAGGCATACGATATTGTTGTAAAAACAAAGACGTGTAAGATAAATTTCAATTATTATTCACATATGTCATAGAAATAGGCAATTACAGTTAGATTAGGAAAAATAAAGAGAAGGAAAAAGGGTCAAATATACCCCTCTACTTTCTTTTATTAGCTAACTTTATCCTCCGTTAGCGATTGTAAACAAAAAATTCAGCATATGTATATAATTTTGTATAGAATATGTACACTATTGTGTACGTGTAAAAAATATATCATACATATAAAAATTGTATCAGTATTGTATAAAATATGTATCACTATTGTATATATATAGAAAAAATATATTACACGTATAGAAAATGTATCATACGTATATAAATTGTATTGTTGTTGTATAGAATATGTATCACTAATGTATATGTATAGAAATGTATCATATATATATAAATGGTATCATTATTGTATAATAAATATATAATTAACGTATTATTTATATTAATAAATATATAATTAATGTATACTTACTTAATATTTATTTTAAACCTATCATCAAATATGGGGGATCATTTTTGTCATTTTTCTCAGGAAAAAATACTCCATGAAAGGAAAAAATACTCCATGAAAGGAAAGAAAGGTTATTTCCACACAAACTCCTTGAGGTTTTAGTTCAATGTCACTCAACACCAAAGAAAATTATACAAAGTACTTCTCTGCTATCTGGCCATTGACCAACTATACTTTAGCAAACATTATCATATACCGTTTTGTAATCTCGAATCTCGATCTTTGTAAACTTCTTTAATCAATGATTTTGCCCAAAAAAAAAAAGAAGATAAATCTGGGAGCTCGCATAGGAATTAGGAAGAGGTGTACTATTATCCATCAAGAAAAGATGCTCGAAATGGAAATATTGGGAAAGAGAAAATCGTTAGGAGTAACTTTTTTTAGTTAAATGAGGTACTATAGTTTTTATGTGTTTCACTTTCTACCTTCAATTTGTGAACACGTAGGTGTTCATGAATTGAAATTCGTTTCTTGCCATTTGGATTGGTTTTCTTATTTTCAGTTTTGTCAAACTGCAAAACAAACTTGAACCATAACAAGTGTGATTTGGTCTAACTTTTGTAACTTTTAATATGATATTTTTCAATTTGATTATATCATCGTATATCATAACAATAATTGTGTCTCAGTTTCAAATAAATTAAAATGATTATATAAATCCTCACCGGTCATGTTACTCCATATAAATTCATCTTAGCAATTATTTAAACAACTTTTAAAAAAATATATGATGTAGAGTTTAAGTGATAACAACTTCAATTGATTTTTAAGTTTACATTGTTCCCCTTTTAACACATTCTCTCATCATGTATTAACATGCACATACCTATATACTGATGGTCGTCACTTGGCATGGGTGTCAAGCGACCTTCTCTTATTATTATTTTTCAATGTGTGCTATTTGAACTTTCTTGTAAATATTATTATATCTAATATCATCTAGTTTTATATGATTGCACATTTATTTTAACATCCGCAAGTCAACAATGCTTATTTTGTGAATTTGTTAAACTCCGATGGTCCAACATTCGCACCAATATAATATTATTGATCTTATAATTAATATATAAAACTTCTCCTTTCATTTTGATCGACACCCTTCTATCATATAATTCTCAGTAATACTTTTCCATTTTAACTATTCAACTTTCATTTTTTTACGTAACATTTTAGTTAATTATCCATTCTCTAAAAGGTCATCACATGCTAATTCTCACGGGATGTGAACTAAATTACTCAATTTACACCACGAGGTTAAGCCTTTTGAATCTTACAAAATACAGTCTCAATACAGCCTAGGGGAAAGAGTGCGAGGGGATGGGGAGCTAAAAGAGAGAAGCAGCAATTCTATTGACTTATAATATATACTAGTTTCAGCGCAAATTTACTGTAGCTAACAAAAAAAATTAATAATTCATCGCTAATTCGTCAGTGTAGAATTAACAATGAATTGTCCTCCTATGCCTTATTATGCCAAAGGACTTCTATGGCCGCACTTCACTGTTATTCATTGTTAAAGATAATGAATTTCATTCTCATTGAGTTATTTGAATGAAATTTTTACGGCATATGAGGACAAGGACAACTCAATTCATTCTCATTGAATTGTCCTAAAAAATTAAATTCTTTCTCATTGAGTTCTTATAGTGAAATTTTTACGGAGTATTTATATATGATTCTTGAAATCTAAACAAATAATATCATTTATGAAAAATACTCGTCGTCGTTACTGCATGTATTGGTACTTTCAACTAGGGTTGTCCAGTGGGCCGGGTCGGCCCGATCCCGATCCAGCCCGCTCCCAAGTCCGCCCAGTCCCGATCCCCCGAAATAAAAATAAAAATATTTTGTCAGGGTTCGAACTCGGAACAGGGCCTAGGTTTGTCCCGCCCATGCCAATTCCGCCCCGACCCGCCCCATCCCAACCCGCCCTGTCCCGACCCGTCCCCCTCCTCCTTTGCAAAAATAACCGTTGCAACAACGATCAAATTTCAATTTTGGCCGTTGTGCAATGGTTATAACGGTCATTTTTGCCCCCTCCCCCTACCCCTTAATATTTATTTTTAACCCCTAATTTAATATATTTACACTTTAACTCTATTTCTCAACTATAAATAACTATTTTTCTCTTCATTTTTCTCATAAATTTTCCTACCATCTCTCAATTTATCTCTCTACAATTCTACAAATCTTCCTACTATTAAATATTATATCAAAGTTAAAAAATTGGGAGTGAAGTTGGCAACTAGCTTGAAGATCATCGAGCAAAGTTTCAATTTTCAACCTCGATTACACGTCGACGTTTGGTACCTTCGTTCCTTCTTTAAATTATTATTGTTACTTAATTTAATTATCGCACTTAATTTCATTTACTTTAATTATTTATTTGTATGATTAAAATTGAATGATTGAAACGTATGATTAGGGGTAATGGTAATGGTGCTTCTTCTAGTAGGATAACAAGGGTAAGGGTACTTCTTCTAGTAATCATATTTCTAGTCCCGATGATTTGATTAATTTCAGTCATATTGATAAAACTATTCTTTTAATGATATACCATTAAATGATGAAGTAGATGAACCAGACTTTAATTTAGACGATAATATAGATGATATACACACCGAATGCAAACAAGTATATATGCATTACCAACAACAAAATGCAAATAATCAACCGGCTTATGTACCATCTTCTACTACTTCGCTGCAACCTTATAAAAACACGTGCGGTTTCTGCTGCTAGTATTTAAGGCCTTAGAAATAAAATGTGTAGTAGTTCAACTTCTTCACAAGTTAGCGAATTTGATATTTATGTTTTGCAGGGTGTTGTATCGTACGAATTAATTGTCAATGACGAAGGACAAGAAGACTTGTTGAAATACTTGAGGCAGAATGATAATACATTTCTGACACTAAAAAAGATGGCCCGAGATGTGTTGAACATTCAAGCGTTATCAACAGCGTCTGAAAGCGCTTTTTCTGCGGGAAGATTTCAAATATGAGAGCACAAACATTCATTGGTCGTAGACATATTGGAGATTGCAGTTCTATTCAGAGACTGGATTCGTGCGGAGCATAGAAGATGCGGTCAATCGGAGACCAACGAAGAAGAAGACTACAACTACAACGAAGAAGAAGACTACAACTACAACGAAATCTTGGCCGAGAGAGCAGGAAGCGACGTTGAAGAATTTAACAAATAAATTCCAATTCCAACAGAAGATCCTCAAGACATTGTGAGAAAAATCGAAAAAGTATGGTTGAATATATAATTTTTTTAATTACAATTTTACTATGTCATTTGCAACTTTTGAACAACACCACAAAGTTACAATTTTGAAATTGTATTACAAAAAAAAATATTATATTTCTATTAAATAATATAAAAGGCACAAAAACAGTATTGGTATGTTTTTATTACACTATCTTGTTCAATTATTAAAGTGTTTGTCTATATTATTTTTTAAAATTAAGTGACAAAAAAAAACCGAGTCCCGAGTGTCGGCACTGCCAAAATCTCAACCCATGCTCAGTTTCATGGGATGTGGGATGGGACGGGACCTCTTCAAAATCTCGCCTATTACCAGCCGCTTTTTGTGAGACCGAGTCCCGACCCTCTCCCCCATCCCATCGGGGCCCGCCCCGCCCCGTTGGACAGCCCTACTTTCAACTAAGTGCATGTATGAATATAATCCTCATAAAAACTGAAATATTTTACGGTTATTGCATGTCAAGCCAAAAAACAGTAGAAGAGTACTTGTTGCAATAATTTGCTAGCTCAAGCACTCCCAAAGTACAACGAATTCACTTGATTTAATTATATTATAAGTAAGAAACAAGAAATAAAAATTGAAAATAAGAACTTAAAGACATCATGAGAACTCACCTCCTTTTGATTTTTCCCTTTTAAAATTTTTAAAGCTATAATTTGATAAGAAATATACAAAAAACAATAAAAATAAAAATATCAATGATTAAATTTTATTAATGCCCCCACATGGTACCAAAAAATCAACTTACATAAATACTTAAGCAGGAAAATTAAGATGGAGCAGTTAGAATGATGCCGTTAAAATCAAAGTTCAGTTGGTGTTAGTACATGAAACACACACAAAAAAAATTAAATTAATACATTGGTAAACTATAATCGGGTGCATGAAATATTTATTTCGATGTTAATACAACAACGTATAACAAATTAACAATAACAGAAAGAATGAAGAGGAGTTTGGTTTTAGATTTTACCTTCTTCATATAGAAATCAATTGTTTTGACGGATTCTTAAAAGAAAAATCAAACTTTAGGATTCTATTTATAATTGTCTCCTTGAACAAATAGAATTACTGTTATGAATTATACATAGTTTACTTAGGATTCCATTTATATATAAGGAATTATTAGTTATTATACAACTAACTTTCACTGGTCAAAAACTGAAAATTTTCCATCAAAACCTTACAGGGATCGGAATCTCTTTTATTCCTAAAAAAAATTAAAGTTTGAGTACTTTCCTTACAAATTAGTTTACAATGTGACATTTAATAGGAGTCCTTCTTACGGGAGGCAAAATCCTTATATGAGATAATGAGAACTTTCCATGCGAAATAATTGGTTCTCAATGCAAAATTGAGTCTTTCTTTCCCTAAAAAATTCGAACATTTTACATCCCTTTTAGGCGTAGGACTCTACCTCTTTTCTTTAGGCATGTTTTTATTGTAGTTTTAATTTTGATAGGAAATATATATTATTAGTCTTTATTATATATAATAATTTGAGAAAAATATTGTAAAGTCTTTTAATGAAGGATAAAAAGTTCAATCAACATTTCTAAGACCATTCGTGTTTTTAATATAACTAGTTTCTGATCACGTGTATCCCATGTGAATTATTATAAATATTTTTAAATTATATAAAAATTATTAAAACACATGTTAGGTATAATTTTTTTTTAAAAGGATGTGAAATCCACTTTACCCCTTAACATATGAGGTTTGGAAACAATACCCCTTCACATCTTGAATGAGACAATAAACCCCCTTGGTCTTAAATCAATGGCTAGAAATGAGTTGGATTATTGCATATATTTTAAAATATCAAAAACGATCATCAGTAGTATAATTAGTGACATATTTTTTAGTAATTAAAAATTTTGAGTAATGATATTTTATAACTAAAATTCATACACCTCTTTTTTCTTCTTTTTTCCTTTAGATTTTCAAAACCCGACCATGAGGCTTCATGGTATTTTTTAAAAAAATTTAAAGTTCATATCTTGACATATCTCGTTATTTATATTACGGGAAAGGGTCAAAATTTCCTTAACGTATTAGAAATGGTTAAAAACTGCTCTCCTTCCACTTATTGGATCATATTTGCCCCTCCTTCCACCTATTGGGATAAAAAATGCCTATTAGAAATGGCTAACAGATGCCCCTCCTTTCACCTATTGGGTTAAATTTGTCTCTAATATTATTTCCATGCTTAAAAATTTTCCTCTATTAAGAGCACAATTAGATGATATTTATTAAATTTTAATTAAACATGTGGCCGTTATTTGGTCCACATAAAATTCTAACACAATCCAAACTGAACCGACCTATTCACGACACAACCTAACATAAATTTTATGTCAAATTAATGCAGCTAAACCTAACAAGATTCTTCTTGGTAAGCCCTCCATTTAGTGATTGAGATAAAAAAATAGCAAAGTGCTTCTTTTAATATCTAACTACTAAGAAGGTACATGCGACTGAAAGCTCTTGCTGAAACCATTATCAATAGTAGCTGCTTATAATTAATTGAATTCACTATGATACCTAAATATTGAAGAGACATTCCTAAAGATAATATTTTAACACAAATTAATTCAATTAATTAGAATCTGTCATTTAAATAGATGCGTAATAATAAGTCATAAAACTTTCCAAGTTAACCAAAATCTAATGTACTATTTGTTTTTTTACAATAAATTAAGTTTCATCATATATCAATTGATTAATAAGGTCATATATCATAATAGTTTTTCGTTTGTAAACCGGATTAACTTACCTACACTTTAAATGATAAGTAAATCAAGAAAATAATTATGTTGAACATGTACTAGTTGACTTTTCCTTTTTGTAATAACAAGGAGGGTAGAAGAGAAAGTTGAGCTTGGATAACAATTCATCAATGTTATATTCCAGCTCTCTTCTTGAACTATTTTAATACAGTAACAATTTGATATCTGAGACCCCCTTTTAAATAAAAGGGCACATGCTTAATTAAAATTTAATAGATGTCATATAATTGTGTTCTTAATGGAGGGGAAATCTTAAGCTTGAAAATAATGTTAGGAGCAAATTTAACCCAATAGGTGGAAAGAGGGGAATTTTGGATCCCAATAGGTGGAAGGAGAGACAAATTTGATCCAATAGGTAAAAGGAGAACATTTTTGAACCATTTATAATAAGTTAATGATGTTTTTGACCATTTTACGTTTATATTATTATTATTAGTATTAAAAAATTACCACAAACTTTTGTAAAGCATTTTTATTTTCATGTCATGAATACTCAAAGTTGTGAACTATTTATTGATAAATATTTTAAATAAAATATAATAATCTCCAATACAAATATAGTTAATAATCGATACGATATTTAAAGTTTTTGAGAATTACTTGAAAATATTAATTCAAATAAGATTTTATCTCGTAATACAAGAGATGAAAGAGACATTATTTTTTAATCTCAAATTTTTAGGGCTATTAAATAAAATTTACTCACTTATATATATTGTTAAATTCCTTTTTAGTATTTTTTCATTCTTAATCGGAAAAGCATATAAAAGGCTATCATAAATTGAAAGTCAATTTCGACATTGTATTTTTTTTTTTTGAAAATTACCAGGCTTATGTTATGGAATAGAATAATTTATTATACAAAAGTGAATAGATGAAATAATTTTTTTGTTCTTTTTGGTCTGATTAAAATAAAATTTCCAATACTAATAATACTAAATAAATGGATCAAGTTAATTTGAAGCACTGCAAAAAATATCATGCAACAAAATCATTTAATTGAAAGCAATTTTAATTAGTGGTGAAGGGAATAATTGTATATCAAGTTTTGAAGGGTATTATTGTAATCTAACTTTTAATAAGAGGCTTTCACTTTTAGAATATATATATATATATATATTTATTTATTTATTTATTTTTAGTGTCTGATAGTATTGCCTTCGAATAAAAAAGAGTCTTCACTTAGCCATTTGCACACCCGTTAAGGAAATACTAACTTCTAGGCATAAATAAGTAATTTGACTAAAATGCCCATGATTCAATAAGTATTGAGATTTGATCACCTAACACTTAATAAGGACAAATCTAAAAAAATAAGGTTAATTTTTTTCCAATTTAGCAAGTGAATACTCTTTTTGATTAAAAAAATAAAGACTAAGTGAATACTCTTTTTTATTCGGAGGGAGAAAAAGTTTGATAGTGTAATTTTTAGAATCTGACAGAATTGTTCTACAATTTTAGGAAATCTTCTTTTTCATATTTTTTATTAACTTTTGTTGAATATTTTTTAGTAAATTTAAGCAAAATTATTTTAAAATAAATTTAAATTTGAACCTACCCCGGCCATAAAAAGCATAAGGGGTTATTTTTATCAATTTATCGATCGAGGTCCCACTCTTTTTTAACTGGACACTAGCAAGGGCATTTCGGAGTTTTTGATCAAAGTAAGTTATTATTTCAATTAATTCATCAAAATAATATATTTTTTTGAAAATCTATACAACTAAAATTAATGTATTTCACAGTAAAGTGTTAAGATATTATTTGATTCAAAACATTCAATGGATAAAAAAATTAACGGTAACAATTCGTTATGTGAATAAGGGTAGCGGATGGTAAGGACTAGTAATTGTCCCTCATTTAACAAAACGATGTCGCTTTGCATACCTTTGTCCCAAATACGTATCCCTGTTAAAACGTATCCCAATTGCGTTTTAACCCTAAACTCTCGTTCCCACACCACACCACAACTATGGCTGAAAAAAACGAAAATTCACTACTGGTTTTCATGAAATTCCACAAATAATAGCTGAGAAACTTCCAAAACTCTATACTTGTTGCTATTTTGCTGTCAAAAATCGTTCGAAAAGTTTGGAACGGAGTAGTGTTGTTCTTTGATTCAGGTATGTTTTCTTTCACACACTACTCACTAGTATAGTCGAAGGATCCTATGTATTACGTTTCAAACTTTCAGTTTCTGGATTAGAAGATGTTGTTCCCCCTTATTAAAAAAAATTCAGCATTTTGCACATGTTTTTTCACTTTTTCTTTTTACCGTTCGTTTCACCCTTCTCTGAATCAATTTTTTTTCCTCTTAGCAATCTTGACGCTCATAATTGCTAATAAACGTTTCTCTCAACTTGTAAGCATGCATTGCGAAGAATCAAGACATAGAAAAATAAAACACTACAATTAAAGTTGTATGTTTGGCTAAGGCTTTTATAAGGACTGATCGACCTAGAAATTCTTTTTGTTTTACTACTTATTCCTGTTTCTCTTTAACACTGCAACATGTTAACATTTTCCTCGGACCAGGAAATCAGCTTGCTATGCCTTGTGGGGGTTTACTGAAAATGGTACTGAAGATCAATTTAATATCATTATAGTCTTTTCAAAAAAAAAAAAGTCAGTCCGGTGCACTAAGCTCCCGCTAGGGGCGGGTCCGCGTAAGTGCCGGAGCACAAGGGTCTATTATACACAGCCTTACAATAGAACAAAATAATATTAGTCTTTTCAAACTAAAACAAAAGAATATTAGCGTTTCTAGGCAAGATATGTTAGTAATTTACATTCCTTGTCATATATGCTATTCTTGATTGCCAAATGCAGGGAAAACGATATTCTTTTTTGCCCAAAAGAGTCTTTCACGATGCGCAACAAAGTAGGTGATTCAGTGGCAAAATCATTTGATGCCCAAAAGTACCTGAAGAGAGTCGGATTAGGTAAAGAAGATTATCACTTCTGGAAGCAAGTGGGAAAAGCTTTACTTTGTACTTACACTCTGTTTGGCGTGATGTGGGTGTGGAATGAAACGTCACCGCTTGGTTGGTGGACCTTAAAGCCACGACCAAAGGAAGAAAAAGAACTAGCACATCTTTACGAACGCCGGAAATTTCCATATCCAGGTGATGAAAAGGCGATGGAAGAGTTTGTTGCTAAGGGTGGGATGATTGGTACTACCATTGGTCCAAAGGGAGTTATTGAATCTGATAAAGATTCGTATAATTATCAGAAAGTATTGCAGGATAAAAAAGTTGATCAAGAAGCGTTGAAGCTGTGGATGAGGATGAGGAATGAGGTTATTTCTGAGCTTCAAGAGAAAGGGTTTGATGTTGAGTGAGTGAATATAGTTAGTTACTGATATCGTATTTTATTATGTATTCTGGATTCTGTAGTTTGATGTTTTATTTTGGGGAATTATGGAATAAGTTTTTAACTATTGTAGCTCAATCAAGTGTTATCTAAGCTGTGGTGGACCTTTGTCGTTTATCCTACTTTAATTTGTAGAATGTGATTTCATCCCTTGTTAGTCGAGCGTTGTCTAGTTTTTTACCAGTAGCATTGTTTCTACCTTTCTATTATCTTATTCTGCGATTTTTATTACCACATGTTGTTTCCTTTGCTTCGGTTAGCGTACTATTTGCTGTTGTTACTGTTCCTTTCTTTACTTAGAATTGTTTTACTTAAGCCAAGGGTCGTTTGGAAACACCCTCTCTGCCTTCACAAGGTAGGTGCTGGCTAACATGGGCTATGTAAGCCCGTTTATATGCAACGTCTCTCTAATGTGTTGTTGGCTCTTATATGGGCTGGCTAACATGGGCTATGATTTTGCCGGCTTGCACTCAGCAAATGTCTTTCAAACGCGAGGCCAGGGAGATAAATTCTGTGTAATCATCTTCTCTGAAGGGAGAAAAAGAAAAAAAGACCAATTTATTAGGTAAAGAGCTGATACCAAGTAAGAGGAAAATAAGATACAATCATGATAAATTAAGGATCCGTTAACAAAGAACAATCGGGAGTAGTTCTTGCACTAGTCTGCTCAACAAATAACATGGGAACCAGTCTTGTACATTTTACTTGATAGGGAAGGAAACCGTTTCATCTAGTCAAGATCTGACTGAGTAATTTCAATTTTCACCTCGAAGATCAAAACTCTGCTGAGCAGTATTGAGGAATTATTGAATACCTGCATTTTAAAGTTAAAAACACTATGGGTGAATTGCAAAATATGGTGATTTTCCCTTTTGTTGAAGTTTGGATACTGTTATTTAGAAAGAAGTTATAGAATTTTTAGCAAACATTAAGGACTAAGTATGTCCAAAAATATATACTCCTATGAAGGATCAAAATGACTCTACCCTTATGCATAAAGGACCATATGTCCATTTGTCTTTTCTCTCTCTGAAATTATACTTGGAATTTAGCCAAGTGGGGGAGTAGGAGTGTACAGAAAAGTAGTGCTGCGGTGAAAATAGTAAATATCACAACATTTCCAAGTACGGCTGGTGCAATGCGTGTCATAGACTACGGTCAACGCGCTCTCGACAAAATAAATGGGGAAAAGAGAGACAAATCTTACAGCGACCTTACCAAGTCTCGAAAAATATGGAGTAAAACCAGGTATCTGATTTTCTTTCAAATCCGATTCTAGGGTTCCTTCTTTTTTTGGCTCTCAATCGTTTCATCTTTTTGCTGCAGATTTTGTGTCTAAGCATTTGATCAATCTCAAAAGCTATTAGCTTTGCTTAAGCTGGGACCATCTTAAATATCAAGGCCTCAGGTCACCATCACCTTAGGCCGCTCTGGTCAAGTAAGCTTTCTCTATGTTTCACTCTTATTTTGGATCAGAGCTATGTTATGTTACTCTGTTATCGGAATTTAGTTTCGCATTTTACATTCTGTTAATCCGTTTTAGGAACTTAGTAGTTTGTTGTCCATATTTTTGCGACTCTTGAAACTTGCAGAAGGCGGTGAAGCGATCATCAGCTTCTCAGGGTAATAGTTTTGGTCTACAGACATTGTCAAGAGGCAAAAGGTCACTAGGAGAGTCCTAGAGGACTGACACTGAGGATCCTTCGCTATCCCTTCGCAAACGGTACAATCTTTTGTTTGTTGTTCTGTCTTATTATTGTTCTGGTAGAGCTAATGTAGGCTGTATCTAACTTATATTTCCGATTAATGCAAGTGATAGATAAATCTGTTTAAAGATTTGGGGCATATTAGTGGACGTTCGGACATAAAAATTGTGAAATTTGGAAAAAAGTAGTATTTGTTTTCAAGTTGAAAATGGTATTTGGAAATTGGAGTTGTGTTTGGACATGAATACAAATTGGAGTTGTTTTTGAATTTTTGTGAGTGATTTGGAGTGAAATAGCTTTTTAGATTTTTTTCCGAATTCTGGAGAATTCCGAAATTCAATTGAATTCCGGAAAATTGTAACAATTCTATGTCCAAATAGTTTTCCGGAATAATATTCCGGAAAAAAGTGGAAACTATCCATGGCTAAACGGGCACTTATACAGTTATACTTGCACTGATTGTTGGTGACAACGATACTGATTACCAGTCTTCTCTTTCTAATTCTTATGTAATAACTTGTAGCTGTGAAAGTTAGTGGTCGTCACGTCTATTATGATTTTATTTGATAGTGGAAGCTTTGCTGTCATTTTGCAAGTGTGCGAGGGGATAAAGATGCAGGAGGTTCCAGATATGGCAGACTGAATGGTATTATTTGAAATATTTGTAGTTTACATGTTTTTTTTTTAATATTTTGGATAATTCCAGTTTCCTGTGTTATTCTTTGGTCTGTCATATTAGCTCTCATGTTTGGTACTGTTAGTCTGTTACTTTTATGTAAAGATGCGCGCGTGACCTCCGACTGAAACTAATGCACAGAAGAAGGCAAAGGGAAATTCTTCTGGAGATTGAAGAAAGAAAAAAGGAGCAGTGTAAGAGGATGACAGGAAGTGTTCAATCTGCAGAACAATGTCACAGGAGGCTTGTCACTAGCAGCCAAATATTGTCAGGAGCTAGCGAATTGCTTCAGAGGGAGGCAATTAGATCCTCCTATGCATCACAAAATGCTGGTGGCGTAAGACCAATATCCCCAAATAGACTTGCAAAAAATTCTAAAGAAGTCTCTTCTTCAAGGAATATAACTGTAGCTCAGCATGTACCATGTCCAGCTGAAGCTTCAAGAACGGTTCATATGCTGGGAAATGACCTCTTGGACCCTTCTCAGCTAAAAGGCCTTACCCCTATGACCATGAGGTCAGCATTAGCTGCCAGTAATCCATTGTCAGGTCTTCCCTCTGCTAATGGAAGCATGCTGCAAAGCTCATATCCTGTATACAACAACATACCCAGTGAAATCCCACAACATGGGGTCTGGGGAGGGGTAGAATGTACGCAGACCTTACCTCTATCTTGGTAGGTAGATCGGCTGTTTCTGAGAGACCCTCGGCTCAGGACATGCAAAGCAGGAAAAAAACCCAGTCAGACTCGGTAAAAATTTAAAAATTTAAAGCAGTATGCAAATGCTTATAGCAAACGCGAATACGCCATAATAGCGCATCCTGAAAAAGAAGGAAGAAGCAGTAACTAACGCAGATAAATGAGATAAATCAAGTACATTAAAGAACGCATAGCAGAAGAAATACAACTACTGAAGACTATAAAGCAATATTACGCCTATTCGTATGATATGCTAAGCGGGCCTACAGTAATAACACTACAACTACTAGTTTGTAAGTGTAAGTAAGACTACACTCGACTATCTACTACCCCTCTACCCTAATCTGTGTCCTCCACAATCCCTATCTAAGGTCATGTTCTCAGTAAGTTGCGCCTGCTCCATATCCCGTCTAATTACCTCTCCCCAATATTTCTTCGGCCTACCTCTACCCTTCCTGAACCCGTCCATAGCCAACCTCTCACACCTCCGCACTGGGCCATTTGTGTCTTTCCTCCGCACATGTTTAAACAATCTCAACCTCGCTTCCTGCATCTTATCCTCCACTGAGGCCACTCCCACTCTGCCCTGGATATCATCATTTCTAATTTTATCCCTCCTTGTATGCCCACACATCCATCTCAGCATCCTCATCTCCGCCACTCTCACCCTTTGGGTGTGCGACATCTTGGCGGGCCAATACTCCGCCTCATACAATATAGTCGGTCTAACCACCACCCTATAAAACTTGCCTTTTAGTTTTGGTGACACATTTTTGTCTCATAAGACTCTAGATGCAAGCCTCCATTTCATCCACCCTGTCCCAATACGATGTGTGACATCGTCATCAATCTCTCAATTTTCTTGGATAATAAATCCGAGGTACTTGAAGCTTCTTTTCTTCGGAATGACCTGAATCTCAAGTCTCACCTCCACGCCTGTCTCACGGTCGCTCTCGTTGCTGAACTTGCACTCCAAGTATTGTCTTGGTCCTACTCAGTCTGAACCCTTTAGACTCCAGAGTCTGTCTTCAAACTTTCATCTTAACGTTCACCCCGCTGCGAGTCTCATCAATCATGATTATGTCGTCTGCGAATAACATACACCATGACACCTCCCATTGGATTTGTCGCGTCAGTCCATCCATCACCCAGACAAATAAGAATGAGCTAAGAGCTGATTCCTGGTGCAGCCCATCATCACAGGAAAGTGCTCCGAGTCTCCTCCCACTGTCCGTACTCTGGTATTGGCTCCATCATACATATCCTTGATCGCCTTAGTGTACGTCACAAGTACACCTTTAGCCTCCAAACATCTCCAAAGAACCTCCCTAGGGACTTTATCATATGCCTTCTCGAGGTTGATGGAAATCATATGTAAGTCTCTCTTCCTCTCCCTATACAGCTCCATCAACCTCCTAATAAGATGAATGACTTCTATAGTCGAACGCCCCGGCATGAATCCAAACTGGTTCTCGGAAATAGACACGCCTCTTCCCACCCTCATCTCCACGACCCTTTTCCAAAATTTCGTAGTGTGGCTTAACAGCTTGATACCCCTATAGTTGTTGCAACTCGATATCATCTTTGTTCTTGTACAAATGAACAATTGTACTCCACCTCTCTTCGGGCATTCTCGCTGTCTTAAAAATGACGTTCAACAACTCAGTCAGTCACTCCAAGCCTGCCCTGCCTGCACTCTTCCAAAATTTAACTGGGATCTCATCAGGCCCGGTCGCTCGTCCCCCGCGCATCCTGCGAACAACATCCTCAACCTTCTCAATCTTAATGCTTCTATAGTACCAAAAATTCCGGTACCTACCAGATTGCTCCAGATCTCCCAACACAATGTCTCTATTTTCTTTTTCGTGTTTATGTAAGTAAGACTGTCACCTCTGCCTAATATGCACGTCCTCCACCAGTACTTTGCCGTCCTCGTCCTTGATGCACCTCACGTGATCTAAGTCACGGACCCTCCTTTCTCTCACCTTGGCTAGTCTGTACAACTTCTTATCCCCACATTTTCCCTTTAATTCCATGTATAGGCGTTCAAAATCCGTCGTTTTCGCCGCCGTGGCTGCTAGCTTTGCCTCCTTACTCGCCATCTTATACAGTTCCATATTCGTCCACTTCTCCACCCTATCCTTGCTTTCTACCAATTTCGCATACACCATTTTCTTCGCATCCACCTTCTCTTGAACTTTACCATTTCACCACTAGCCCCCTTGATGACAACCACGACTACCCCGCGAGACCCCTAACAGTTCTCTAGCCACCTCCCGGATGCAACTGACCGTTTTGTCCCACATACTGATCGCGTCCCCACTACTCCCCCAAGCTCCCTTGGCCGTCAACCTCTCCCCCCATCTCCTTTGCACTAGCCATGGTCAAACTCCCCCATTTGATTCTCAACCTGTCATCCACAACCCTTCTCTTCTTCTCCATCTTGATTTCCAAATCCATCACCAAAAGCTTATGTCGGGTGGAATAACCTTGCAGTCTTTACAAAGACCGTTGTCAACCTTACTAAGGAGCAAAAAGTCTATATGAGTCTTAGCCATCGAACTACGGAAAGTCACCAAGTGCTCCTCCTTCTTCAGGAACCTCGAATTGGCTATCACCAACCCAAAAGCTCTAGCAAATTCCAAAAGTGAGACGCCTCCCCCATTTTTGTCCCCGAGGCCAAAGCCTCCATGCACGTCGTCGTAGCCCCCGGGAAGTGACCCGATATATCCATTGAAATCCCCTCCCACAAATAACTTTTCAGTGGGTGGTACTTTTGCCACCACTTCGTCCAAATCCTTCCAAAAACGCCTCTTCTCCTCCTTAACCAAGTCCGCCTGCGGTGCGTAAGCACTAATAATGTTCATATTGGACCCTCCAACTACCAACTTAATCACCATCATCCTATTGTTGACCCTCCTAACCTCTGCTACCTGGTCCCTTAGCTTGCTGTCTACCAAAATGCCTACCCCATTCCTATATCCCGACCTATCCGAGAACCATAACTTATACCCGTTCACCTCCTTAGCCTTAGGTCCTACCCATTTGGTTTCCTGGACACATGCTATATTAATCCTTCTCTTTTTAAGAATCTTAACTAGCTCTATGGACTTCCCTGTTAAAGTCCCAATGTTTCAAGACCCTATTCTCAGCCTAGCATCTCCCCTTCCCCGCTTACCCCCCCTAATCCTCGCCCCCGTCCCCAACCGAGAAGATGACCCTAGTTTACCATCAGTCGTCAAAGCCACTAAAGTAGCTATAGACTAATCGACTATTTACCCTAAAACAAGCAGAAATCAACGCGAAACACACAAATCAATGCGCCAAACATAAATTAACAAGAATCTAGGTGCAAGTCTAGCCACTACGAAAAACTGATATAGCTAAGGAGAAGACTAGTAACGACAAGACTAGTAACGACAAGAGTGTAAAGTTAATATACAATACAACAAAGCATGCAAAATTTAACTATGAAGGCAAGGACAAAGAATGAATACAGGCATGTGGAGGTACCAACTCCAGGTGAATCTAACTTGCTTGCTGCCAAAAATCACTGTTCAGCTGTGCAAATGTATGTCTTCTGTCGGAAAATTCTTGTTCACTGTCGGAACTTGCGTAACTATGCAAACCTGCCCGAAACCCATTGTAGGGTTTCTGTTTTGAGCCTGAGAATTCGAAAAAACATGGTCGTCTTCGTCGGCGGCCGCCGGAGGTGATGGTGGTCTCCGACAGTCCTTACTGACCAGATTTGTTCGTCGGTGGTGTCGAGGGACGGGTTTCGGTTGATAATCACCGGCGACGGTACAACTTCGGCCACCGGTGGTGGCGGAAAGATAGAGGAAGAGTAGAAAGGGGGAAGAAAGAGAAAGAGAGGAACAAGCAGCATACCTGGTCGCCTGTCGTCAGCAGTCAGTGGTCGGTAGTGGTAGTCACCCTAGTCGGCGGTGGTCGGCGGTCAGTGGTGGTGGTGGTGTGTCGATCTGGGGTGGGGGCTGGGGATGTTACCGTTGGTGTCGATGTGTGTGGGGGGGAGGGGGGATGTTACTGTTGTATGTGAGAGAGAGAGAGCAGAACAAATTCTATTCTTCTATTGTTAGTGATCAATAAATAAAAGCTCATATCATGTATGAACCTACTTATTATTTAATCTTAGTGGTTTTCTATCTTGAATCATTGCTGGTAGATTGCGTCAATTGTGGTAAAAGCACATCATCCTGTGTCACGAAACCCACCTAGCACAACATTGCTCAATTCGGTATGGAAGTTAATCCAAAATCATGTACATTGAAAGAAAGACTTGTATATTCTTGGTTTTAACTTTTAAGGCAATAGAAAGAGAGAAGGAAAAAAGAATAGTCTTGTCTTGAACTGGATAACTGAACTAGGTATTCTATGTGACATTCAAGATCATGAGTTCAGCTCTAGCCTCTTTAGTTGTTGTCTTTATGGGGAACAACACAGGCAGTGTTAAATTAGCAGATCAGTTTTTAGAGAAGATATTTTTTCTGGCTCTAATCCACCCTGACATGTTTCCTACGGAGAAGTATTTTTTGTTTGGCCAAATTGTTGCCTATATTTCCTCTGTATGCTGGAATTTAGCACTGCTTATATTTAAAATATCGGATTGCTGATGAAAGTCAAGTTACTATGGCATTATTTGACCATGTTTAAGAATGCCTCTGTTGCTAATGCTCATTTGAAATTTTCTTCCGTCTGTTGTTTTACTATTATCTGAGTGATTTTTCATCATTTTTGCTATTTCTCCTGCCTGCAACATAGGCATTGTTTGCATTCCTTTTCCTGGTATTGAAATTACAGTGAGTTTTAATGCATTGAAAACTTCCAAATTGTTTGGTCAATACTGTTCATGTCATTCTTTTTCTCTCTGAAATGTTTGAACTCGGAGACTCTACATTGACTGAGTTTGGATTTATTCATGCATGCTAGCTGATGTTTTGATATAATAAATGAGTTGATATGATAAATTGACAGAGTCATCCTTTATTTTTTTATACAAGAACTATAGTCACTAACATTTTTGCCTTTTCTTCATTGTAATCCCTCTACAGTTTAATCTTATTAGAGAAGAGCAAACTGTATCTCTGATGAATTTTGTGAATAACTGCTAATAGTCATGACCATGTCTGAGCTTCATATTTCCAACAGGAAACAGTATGCCAAAGCAATTGGTATTGCAACCAGCATGCCAAAGATTACCCTGCAATCAGAATGAACCACATTAGAAATCATATCTGCTTAAAATATTCTTTGTGGAGGAGTTAATAGTTTGAGATGATTAATTGTATCTGGTACCCTGTACTTAAGATGGTTGGATGTATATTATACTCCTTGGCAAATACAAAAGGAACGATTCCTTGCGGAAGGGCTGCCTGCAGTACAAAGTACAACATTGAGTAATCTGCCATGAATTGACAACAGAAAACAATGTAGTTTCACCTGCACTATTGCCAATTTAAATAATTGTCCCCTTAGTCCAACAGCAATAGATGAGATTGCCATGAGGACAGGTCCAAGCACAAACTTCAGCGCCATTGCTAATATTGCCTTTTTGGTTCCGCATGCTATAATACTAGCTTGGGATGCCATGAAAACACCTATTGAATTAATGCAATATGAATAGCTGGCCATTTTTCGTTTTCGGTAATTCTCCAGTAATTCATGTGATGAGTGCTTATTTTCTGTTGTGTACCTATGCTAAACATTGCCATTCCTAGTCCTCCATCTGAAAGTATTGATATTGATCTTTCAACAATGTTTGGTAGATTGACTCCCCACCTGCACTTCATTTTGTGTAAAAAAAAAAGTCCATTGATTTTTAATGTTTTTTTTTTGTAGAAGATTGGTTTTATGTTTCTAGAGAGGCTTAGTAAGGCTTTACCTGAAGTGTAGGCTTGACCAAATAATACCGGCCAGAGTTGCATGTGTATTAGGATTTATCATGAGTTGCCTTCCAACTGTTAGAAGAATTAGCATAATTGTTTTCTTCCTTGGGGATCTGTCTTTTGCTTCCTCCTCCCCGTCCTCTTCCAGTTCTGGTTCTTCAGGGACCTCAAGCTCAACTTGCAGAAATATATGTATAAGACAAAAGAGCATGCGTAATGATGTTTGCATAAATAGTCGACACGTTGGAATGGTCATTAGTTAAAACTTACTATTAATTGCTAACTTCTAGTGAGCTGTTCTTTTTTATTTCTTCTTTCTTTTTGTTTTGGAAGTGGAGTGGGGTGGGTTTTGGGGGGGGGGGTTAAGGGAAGGAAAAGGCAAGCTGGATGGTTGCATCATATAGTAATTTGGTTAGTTTGGAACTTCGGCAACCAGTATGGCTACTGTCTAATTTTTTCACTGTTGAAGGGGTTTTCTCAACAAACTTCCTGTTTGTTTTATTTAGGTGAGTTGAAAGTGTTTGTCTCTAACAAGTAGATGAATCATTTCATTGCGGTAAAGTAAATGTATCTTTCATTGGAGACTGTTCACCTCTCAGTTCTTGAATTTTTGCTGCCAAACTACATTAATAAGTTTTAGAATTGATCTATGCTTTTTAAGCGATGAACCAAATTTGACTAGTTTTGAGAAGGGAAAAGGAGCATTTCGGAAATTGAGCGCTGTGCTACCCAATATCACAAATTAGTTTATCTAGAAACCATATGTAGGCTAATGTGAAATTTGTGGGTCCAGAATAGGATTCTTTTTTCACTCATACATTTACAATCTATTGCTTTTTGGTTCTTAACAGTCAAAATTGAAGAGCTTTAAATAGGTTCTGTTACACGGATGCCATCCAAATAGATATTCTACGTTTAGGAACAATTATTCTGTTATCTGTTTACATACCTGCTACTTCTGATGGTGATGCCACATAAGATTCTTTTGTTGCATTGAGCTCGAATAAGAGTAGTAGGAGGTTGTACCAAACTAAACTCTGTAGTGCAATTAGCTGCGCTAGTAGTTCTGCTGCCGCATCACCAAAAATGGCCTTTACTAGCGGGATCCCCAAGATTAAGGTGTTTGGAAGGGTGGAAACTGAAAGACCTGTTATGATCCAAGTCAGGCTTCCTTTGGGCTTCAGTTTGGCAAAAACTGTCAGTAGAAAGACAGCAAGAAATTTTTGAATGAAATCTGCTAGTAGAAGCTTCAGGTTTACTTTGTAGAGGTTGCTTCCTGATATCACTTGGAAAGACAATAAAGGTATTGAAAATTTCGCCACAAACTTGTTGATTCCAGAGCATTGTTCTGGTGAAAAGAGTTTCCACCACCTTACAGTGATGTAGGCTATGATCATGACAACATATAAAGGTATAGTGGCTGCCACAACATGGTAGACATCACGTAGGGATATCATGGTATTTCTTGTAGATTTTCATGTCGAACAGGGCCTTTTATGCTGTTTGGTTTGCTTTATTGGCATATGATAGGAAAATGACCACTACATCTTTCTGCTGAAGTTTTCTGACTAATCTTTTTGAGTTTTATCCCAGCATCTGTTGGTTATCATATATGAAAGTATTTACTAACCTATGGCTTTGTAGGTTCACATACATTGCGGAAAGTAATCTGCTTTTTCTGTGCGTGCGTCTCCCCTCATATAACACCTTTTTTAGGCTGTAAATTTGATATTACTGATGTTTACCATGCTTACATGCTCAAATGCCAGGTATCTAATCTTGTTTAGTAAAAAAGTTGATTCTAGTTTTCTTCATGTGGTTAAGCCCTTTTTGCTTATTTGTCTTATGCTCATTTCATCATGTGGCATAGGTGTTAGCCTATACCTATCTCAGTAGGCTGAAAATAGTAAGCTATACATGCTTTAATTTGTCTCCTGTTTTGTTCCCCCACTTGCACTTTATTTCACTGTAAGATCTCATTTAGGAAGATGTATTTCACTGCACTTTACATGCAGTGATCTGTTTGTCTTTAACAAAATGCGTTACATTCTAACTATTTGTCTTTAACTTTGATGGCAGCAAAATTCAGGGGTGAAAATCTGTTAAGTTGATCCTGTTTAAATCTCCATTCATGCAGTTGCATAGCCTTTAGCTGCCAGGTTATCTGAAAAAGTAAGCTAGGAGAACAAAGAAGTAAATTACAAAAGAAGTAACTGACTTGATTGAGTAAATAACGTTTCTGAAGTAAGAATTTTTGCTATATATGGTCAAAGTATTGGAATAAGTATTACAGGGTTTTGCTTTTAGAGGTATGCAATTTTCACAGGCCAAGTTCTGGTGCCTCTTTATTACTATTATTGTTATTATAATTCTTTTTTATTTTTGGGTGTTACTCGACTGTTACTCTTGAAATATGGGGAATCTAGCCAAGACACACCTACTAAAAACCATAATCTCTTTTCCCCCCCTTTTTTCTTCTTATTTTTTGGTGGGGGTGGGGGATTTGCTTTTCTGTTTTAAAAGTCAAATTATTAAGCAATATTGAAATCAAATGGATCTGAATAGAGTGAAGAGAATACAAAAAACTCATGTAGTTGATCCTAACTAGTTTCAAATTTGAGGTATAATGAATTGATTGATCTAATGTTCTTCATGGAGCTATCGCTGATTCTCTATGTCATTAACATTAGGAATATTTCCAGGGTTGGGAGGGGGAGCAGGGTGGGTCCCCGATTTAGGCTTTACGGGTTCAATTTTTAAGATTCTTATTATTGACCTCATTATATTTTCAAGATTATGGGTTCATATTTACAATTTGTTGAATTTTAGTAGATTGTTATACATAAATTTATCTGCATCGGAATATTGACTTCTGATGAAACCGGTAAAATGCTCCTGAGGGGGGAGAATTGATTGACTTTCTAATGATGATTATTTGCAGTTCCGAAATGGATGTATATGGCGATATGTTTTGCTTTTAACAAGTAAACTATTCTTAGAGGTACGCTTAAGCTTAGCACATTCTTTCCTACGGAAAATATGCAGATCGCTTTTTCTGAAAAATGCTCCTTTTGTAATGGTTTTCCCTTGTTAAAGAAGCCTTGTTTAACCAATGGACTTTATCCCTAGAAAATTACTTATACGCTTTGATTTTGGTGAGCGCAAGACTAGTGAGAGTAAAGTAATTGTAAGAAACTGGACGGTAAAAAAAAAAGATTTTCAAAGTTGAAGTTAGAAAAAATATTGTTAAAGGCTATTTTTGGTAGATCAATCAAGGTTTGTGAGTTTATGCTGTAGACTGTCTTGCAGAAAGCGACACTAAATTGTACTCCTACGATATGTAACAGAGGACACCCAATTTTTGTAGTCCTTACGTGAAATTTTCTTATCTATTTTACCCCTTATTGAAGGTTTAATGACTTAGCAATTTTCACCCATTTTGATAAATTTGAATAATTCTATGGGCTTCTTAAATGTCACAAGAAGTAAGTGACGGTATCACAAAAAAATGATCTATATTTATTCAACCAAACTTAAAATTGATCCAAAAGTTTTTTGTCTTTCTTTTATGTGAAGATGGATATTAAACATGTTTCAAATTATTATTTTTCTAAGAAATTTATTATAAACAAGTAAAAAAATTACCTTGACATTTACTTTCTACTTTAGTACATGCTTAATTATTAAATTTTATAAAACAAATTAAGAAAATACAGTTTTAACTTTCCAAATAGTGATAATACTAAGTAATTGCAAACTAGAGTGATCTTTTCACGTTTTTAGATATTGAAATGTTTTAGAAAAGATGGGATAAGTTTTATATAATTTAGGACAAAATTGATTAAGTTAAACATGAAATACTAAAGCTCCATACCCGTTTAAGAAATTACAATATAGATTTCTTAAAAAATAAATTAAATTTAAAAAATTAAAAAATGCATCATCATTTCTTAACATTAATTTTGTAAGGAAAAGAAAGATTAAAGTAAAAAAAAAAGCAAATACTTTCATTTTACTTTTCAATTCCTTTTGTACGGTTTAATTTGAAAGAACATCTATAAAATATTACGCCGTATCAAGACTTTTAATTATTTAAACTTAAATGCTATCTTTATTTATAAATTAACTTCATTAACATCATCATATAATAATTTGTAGCATTAAATAATTTGAATATTACTTGAACACCGTAATTTATTTATTTACTTGCAAAAAATGGGTTAGCCGATATGAGTTTAATTGAGAAAAAGAATAACGAAGTTAATCCAACATAAGATAAAACTCAACTTGGATCATTAAAGACTTTAATTTCAAAACTTTCAGTAAAATAACAAGGAGAACAGCTTTGATGCATGTATTTATTTAAAAAATAAAATAAAGTCTAAAATATAATCTAAGAAAAATGTTGTTTTCTAACTTAGCTTACAAAACTTTTAACATTTTAGAAATATAGAGAAATTGTCGAACTATCTTTACAAGTAATATAATGTTACAAAAAAAAAAAAAACCGCAAACATAAATTTTAGTATATTTTGGGCCCAGATCTAGCACGGTCATAATGCCACTAGTGGTAAATATAACTGATAAAGAGATATATTGTCAACAAGAAGTTAAAAAATCACGATTTTATTGAAGCTATAATGAAAGGGACGAAGTAGAATATTACTCCATTCCATTTTATATGCATTAAAATAATAGTAGAAGAAGAAAAAAATTAGAGTAATGGTTACAATGAAAATTTGATCGAATTATGATTTTATATTCGCTTAAAAAATATTGGATTGTATAGAAAAAAGTTTAAAGAGAAAGAAAGTTTTTTTTTTACTTTTTAACAAGAGAAATTATTTACGATTTTGAATTAAACTACTCAAATTTATATATTATAGAAAATTATTTTTTTTACAACAAGATCTAAGGTAATAAATTGCAAATATATGGCTAACATATGATTAGCTTAAATTAGTTAAAGGCTTTATATTTTGTAAGAAGAAATCATTAAAGGCTTTATATTTTGTAGGAATGATCCACTTTAAAGTATAAACAACTACGAAAAAAGGAAAGACGATACTAATTTATAAATTCTATCACGAAAGTTTAAGACCTGTTATTAAAATTTGGCTTTAGGCCACTAGTTTTGAGCCGCTCTTACATGTACCATATTTTACCACATTAGGTGATGGTTTGTAGCCACTTCATCAGCGGGGTCTGGAGACACTTAATGTTGACTAAATTCTCTTAAAAAAATTGCGTTTATGTTCAGAAATTCTTGATTCTCCAAATTCTCTTCCCCTACTGCTATATTTTCTCCAAGAAAATTATCCAAGTTTATCATTAGATCATACCGGTTAGGAATTTGCTGCGGCTGTTGGAAGAATTGTTACAACGACTAGGGAAACTGCTGAGACTACTAGGATTGATAAGAAAAATGATGCGGTATAGGGTTTCATAATTCGTGAGCGAGAACAATGAAATCTAGAAGACAAACAAATCACAAATTATCAACTCACATGTTTAGGACAATGAATTAGACAACAAATTAGAGAAAGTATTTCTTACTGCATCAAGAACATGTTGAGTTGCTCGTCTTTTAGTTTGAGTTACTCGTCTTTAAGTTGAGTTGCTCGTCTTTTAGTTTGAATTGCTATTCTAGTTCTTTTATGCGCTCGGAACTCCCTCATGAGGATCAATTTTCAGATGTTGGCTTCATGCAATCTATGTTCATATAACTCTTTTTTTTAATCATCATGTGAGTCCTCTAATCACCGGGAGATTTTTTTTTTGTATAAATCTATGCCGTTAACCCATATTCATGAATTTTATCTTCAAGTACAATTTCTCTGAATATTCACAATATTCAGAATGCATCGCAGTTTATCCTCCTATAGGTGCATGCATCGCATTTTTGAGTGTTTGCAGCCACTTCATCAACACGGCTAGAGGAATTCCATGAAGTTGATTTTCTACAAGTAAATAATCAATATTGGCCACAAGTAAATGTACAAGTTATTTTCTAGCCAGCTTCTTGTTTGCCGCGGGTAGTGTCGAAATTAAATATATTATAGGGCACCCTTCTCCATTTTTCTTCTCTATTTACCGCTTAATACATCCTTCACATTTGATAACTCTATGTACGTAAGAGCGTTCATGAGTGAATCGTACCACTAAATTTTCTTCATTCATGGACATTAGGTCCCGTTTGGCCAAAAAAAATATCCCAAATCTTGTTTTTACAATATTCACTTTTTATTTTTAATCATTGCGTTTGTCTTTCACTTTTTAAAATTTGCCGTATATTTTTTATTTTTATAAATTTGAATTCATTTAATTCAACCAACAACAGTGTAAATACCCAATAACTTTGAACTAGGACATACTAGAGAGATGTGTGGTCTTATGACGATACCTGTTGAATATGCGAATAATTGTGAACTTGATTATATTATTGTATTAAAAAAAATCTATATGAATCATGCTTAATGTAATAGAAAATAATTGATGAGCAATGTTTATGCACTGGTTATGTTTATTACTAATTGCTTTGGGTGGTTTTGCTAGTTTTTTAAAATTGGGGAATATAAATAAAAATTTATTTTTTAAAGAAAAAGTGCATCCCAACCACCAAATATTATTTGCAAAAACTATTGTCAAACACAAATCCAACTTCAAAAAATTTCAAATAATTTTTTTTTGTTTCTATGGCCAAACGCCTACTAAGAATCTGTTTGGAAATTGAGTATAGTTAAAGGAAATTTTACATGACATAACTAACTCTAAGAGGTATTTATGGTTAATCACTACTATTTAATTTAATTACTTTTCATGGCTACAATTAACTTTCAATTTACATATCGTAGCTATACCAAATACATATGTTTATTCTAGTGTATCAAGTGTTCTCCCACACCCCCTCTCTCTTCCCTCTCACATTTATCTCTCTTTGTTCCCTCTTTCTTCTCCCTCAACTCTCACCCCTCTCTCTCCGTCCTTAGCATCACCGTAGCTAAGGCGGCAGTTGTAGCTGCCGGTGATGCTGAAATCCATGGCTTCTTCTCAAATCTCGACACAATCGATTGAGGTTGAGTTTTTCTCACCGGATCCGAATCGTTTGAGATCGAGTTTCCTTCAAAGGATTAGATTTGAAATAATGAAGATTGTAACCTTAAAGCGGCGGCGATGAGATCCGCCATTGCCATCATCGAGTAGCAAGTTCGACATCATCTTTGGCTTTTCGTAACAACTCCGGCTTTGTGCTCCCTGAGCTTTGTTTGTGAAATGATATGGATTTCTCCGATAACTTAATTCCCATTTGATTCTTAAATGTATTTTGTTACACCTCGTAAGATTAAGGAAATAGGATTCAAATACCAGAAATTAGTGTACAAGAGGATACGAGGCTTATGAAATTCTCGGAAATTAAAAGAAGTGGGTTTGAGATTTTTTTTAATTGAAGAACTTGGGGGGCCAAAGTGTAACAAGAAAATTCAGATTTTTTTTATAAACCTACACTCACCTCTTCATCTTCATTCTAACTTAACCAAAAACTCTCCTCTCATTCTCTTCTCCAAGCTCAGCCTAAAAACCCTCCACCTATAACCAAATTTAAAATTTTTATCTCCTCTTCTTAGACTACATTTTCACCAAAAATTGAAAGCCAAAACAGTGGCAAAAACAATGGCAAAACAACCACTGATGGCCGAGAATTGCCCAGAAATTTCAAGATTTGTGAGATGAAATTTTGGAAGAAAACGTGTAGGGATGATGGCTTAACATTGTAGAACACTTGCATGTCAATTGGAGTTGAAGAAGTGAACAAAAAAAGGGATAGAAATACGAAAATAGTGGGGATTTTCGGACCCTGGCAGTGAGCAAATTGTGCGGACTGTTTTGGACGAAATTTGAGGTATAAAATTCTTCTTTCTATAATCTAATTGGAATGCATGTTGTTAGAATTAAGGATATGAATTTGTGTTAAGGAAAATTTGGAATTTAAATAATGCATGTGACAATTTTGGGCTAGTTGCCAATTTGGGACAGATTTTGGTGATTGTTGGATTCGTTGGTTATTGTTGTTATTATTATCACTAATTGCATGAGGAAATTGAAAGGAAACATTGATATTAAAGTTTAAAATTAGTTATATGGAAGTATTGAAATATGAAATTGGATTTTAGGAGTTAAGAGAAGAGTTATGGAATTATGACATGTTGTGGCCAATAACTTGCATGAAATCGATGGACTGTTTTAGGGACTGTTTTGTGGTGTTATAATGCTAAAAATTTAGTTACCATTATGCATGTTTAAGTGTGGTAATTGCTAATGTAAGCCCTAAAAGAATAAGAGTGTAGAAAGGTATAGAAATGTTTCACATTCTACCCTCGTTGTTGTTGGAGCATGGACTGTTTTAATGTGGATTAAGAGGCTAAATTTACATGAGAAGTGGGTGTGTAAATCCCCTTTGTTGCTGTTTTGGTTGTGCCCTTAATTGATGCTTGGTTATTGATGTTGTTAGCCTCGTTTGAAAGTTGTGGAAACATGTATAAACAAGGGAAGTGCTGCCCAAATTTTTATAGAATTAGAAGTCGTTATTCGATATAAAGTATGTCAGTGATCATAGAATTGACGAACGTATTACCATTATTATAGGTTGAATTTCAAAAACGAGACGTACTCTAATATTGAGTTGATTAGTTCGTCTAAGAGGTATGTGATCTATTCCTTCTTTCTTTGGCATGATTTTTATTTAATGAAGGTATGACAGACGTACATGATTCTTATACAGTTTAATTCCTAAAGATGTTAGTTATGCGAAGTGCCTATGATTTTTCAGTAAAGAGTTTATTATGACATTATTATAATAATTTTATTGGGAGTCAAATGAAAATTTTGATTGCATATGGTTACTCATGAAATCTACTCGTGCTAAGTGTTATTACTTCACTTCACCGAGTCCCGGGCCGGGTTATGTTCGTGCACAGCCTTGCATTGTT
The DNA here is from genome assembly GCA_029783415.1 of Anisodus acutangulus. Taxonomy (NCBI): domain Eukaryota; kingdom Viridiplantae; phylum Streptophyta; class Magnoliopsida; order Solanales; family Solanaceae; genus Anisodus; species Anisodus acutangulus. Next base: position 45,331,898 of record CM056501.1, on the reverse strand, counting down.
TACCGAGTCCCAGAATGGGTCGGGTTATGATATGACTTTACCGAGTCCCAGAATGAGCCGGGTTATGATATGACTTTACCGAGTCCCAGAATGGGTCGGGTTATGATATGACTTCACCGAGTCCCAGAATGGGCCGGGTTATGATATGACTTTACCGAGTCCTAGAATGGGTCGGGTTATGATATGACTTCACCGAGTCCCAATATGGGTCGGGTTACGATATGATTCCACCGAGTCCCGCATTAGTGGGCCGGGTTATGTTACAGGTATATATATGTATATGGACATGCATTCATGTTTTTTTGACTTGACTCTCATTTTTATAAGGCACAACTGACTTTTATTGTTTATGGCACAGTTGGATTTGGGATCCTGATTTTTATACTAACCTCTTGTTATCCATTGGCTACTTATGATCTCATTTGCAGTATTTCATGTTTACATACTCAGTACATTATTTCGTACTGACCCCCTTTCCTCGGGGGGCTGCGTTCATGCCCGCAGGTACAAGTGCTCAGTTTGGTGACCCTACGGTTTAGGTTCCTGCGCAGCTGTTTGGAGAGCTCCTTTGATCCAGAGCTTTACCATTTTGGTACAAAACCCCATCATTTTGATTTATGTATATTTAGGGGCACGATGGGGCCCTGTCCCGTCATATGTCGTTGTCCTTCTTATAGAGGTCTGTAGACAGTTGTGGGTTGTACTTATGTAAGGGTTATAACTTTGTGTTGGTCAGTCATGCTATTGTACTCTGTGTTGGGGTGTCCCCGTGTATATATGATATTATCTATTGGCAGCCTTGTCGGCTTGCTTGTTGTATTGTGTTGGCTAGTTGTGACTCCTCAGGAGGCAGGTACATTCGGGGGGTAAAGGCAGCCTTGTCGGCTTGTCTACCCTGGCATATGTTGTTATTGCAGCGTTATGCTGCCGGATTTCAGACTCATTAGGTGTTAGTTGGATTATGTGTGACATGTCAGGATAATGACGTCATTAGGGAGGTTAGTCGCGGCCCGTCGGGTCGGGTCGTGACATATCTGATTGTTTTTTTTTCATATCTGAGTGTATTTGAGTGTATTCGTCTGCTCGGAATTCATGGCTTCTTCTTCTTGTATCTCAGATTCGACAGTATTTGAATACACTCTATTGTAGTGAAATACTAGATGGATACAACATAATCCATTCAAATACAGTCGTATACATTTAACTTTGCGACGTCAGGCGGCGACCGTGCTGATCGGAGCTCGAATACATTCAAAATAAAAGAATAGATCAATATATAAATACACTGGAATACACATGTAACACTCCGCAAATCCGGATTAGGTGTGGATGCGTTAAATAAATTTTAATATGAATTTTAGATATGTAAAATTCTATCGGGATGATTTGGGTGGAAATAGTTGTTCGAAATCAAGACGAGTAGTGAGGTGCTTAAGATTCGACAAAATCGGCTAAGTTTATGGCACGTGCAATTGGAGAAAACTAATAAAAAGCTAAAGTTGTAGATCTTTGAAATACCTTTCCAATCATATATGGTGGAGCTCCAACGGAGCTCTGTGCTAGGAGTTATGATTATTTTACTGAGACGCTATCAGTACCGCCGAAAAACATAAAATGTTGACTAAGTGTGACATGGACCTAGGAGCTCGCTGAGCTTAGCTCAAAGCGATATAGGACCTATCTTTGAAGCTCGCTCAACTAGACAGGGGGTTGAAAATGCTCGTCCTTTAAATATAACACTTAGTACAAAAAATCACTCACCAACTAGTTCAATATCGTAGAAAATCCTCTCAAGAGCATTGTTTTCTCCTCTCATCCTCCCACAACTCCTAATGATTCCTTAGTAATTCTAGCAATAAATAATGATTAGTAACATGATTCTCTAACTAAAATATAGGATTAACAATGAAATCCTTCGCAAGTGATTCAAGCTAGGGTTTGGAGCGTTCTTCATCAGAAATCAACATAGTTCGTTTATTAGGAGAGATTACAGGTATGTAGAGCTTCTATCCACGTGTGGAAACATCATTGTTCTTCCCCATACCACGTTTATCTATGAAACCATGAACTTATATACTTAGAATTTTATTCTAAGTTCATAATAACCCTAAATTACATGTATCATGATACATCATGTTTGTGTTGCTAGTTTCTTATTGTATTCTTGATATTCCGTTATGGTTATTGGGAATCCGCATGTAATCAATGAATGCTTATAATATTGATTCCATGAGTTCAAGTATGAAATACAAATTGTTTACTAAAGTATTTCCTCGGCAACTGTTTCTTGACTTCAGATTCAGTCTCAGCGTCCGGCTTTCTCCCGCTCCGACTGAAGGGGTGTGATAGAGAATATATTAATATTCTCCATATATTATGTAATTATTATTCTAATGTAATTATGTAAAGTAGAGATCCTTCTCCAATTAGGTTTGTAAATTGTAAACATCTATAAATACTGCATTAATGAGAAGCCTCCAACGAAGGGAAAATTACATTATTCTACACATAATTATAATAGGATATTTAGATTGAATAAAGATTTATAAAACAGTAATATTTGAGTTTATATAAACGATGTCATCCGATTTCTTACTAGTTTTATTATCATGTGTGATTTAATAAAGATTAGATTAATACCCCAATTGGTAATCTTCGATTTTTAAGTACTTTACGTACATCAAGTGCTTCTTTAAGAGGAAAGCTAAAATGAGGTACATGAGAGTATGGGATAGATAAGTAAGTGAACCGTGCATTCGTCTTTTAATATGAGAACATATTGTAAACAATTTCTTATGATGTTATAATTAATATTATAAACATTACCAAAACAAATGTGAGATAATAGGTAACAGATGATTGCTTATTACACGTAAGAGTCTTTACAAAAAAAAAAAAGGTAATGGAGATTATAAGTAATGTCATTTACGTGATCTATGCATCGACTAATATGTGTAATATTTGTTAATCCACATTGAATTTGGTATAGAATAGTTTTTTATTAGTACGGGAATAAAGAATATCAACCAGTTACTAATGTATTTTTAAAGTACCAAAACATAATAGAAATTTGTACTTTCTGACATTGTGTCAAATTTTTAGGAACAATCCTCGGACATTTTTGGACCATAGGGAAGTACTGTATTAACCATGCACTTGTATACGCTATTTGCCTTTGAAAGAAATGGCTATGCGTAACTTACGGTATTTGTCATTTAATTTCTCCATTTGATCATCACAAACATTTAGTATTTAAACAACATTTTTTCACCAGCAAAAAACACATCTTTTTAACGTTGTTGCTTTTTTAGGCTACAACTAAGAGGGTCTCACCCCTAAACAGTAAACAGCCAAAGGGTTTGACCCAATTAAGGCCTTCTTTCATATATTTTACAAAAGACAATCATAATTTCTTTAGAAAACTTCAACTGCAATTCTTAGTTAACTATAAATTCTATTTAAATGGGAGGATCTAAGCTAATATATTTGTCTCTGTTACTATTTTCCATATTTTTGGCAGTAAATGGTCACATTGGTGACTTTGATGAGGTGTGGAGGAGGAGAGCCCAGGAAGCAGATGAATGGGCCCTTAAGGCCTATAAGCCCGACCCGTTGAATGTCACCCTTGCATTTGCCAAGCAAACTAGGGAGTACGTTGATTAATTTCCTCCCTCTCTTTAACTTTTTTTTATATGTTGTGGTGCTTATAAGCCTTGCAATTATAGGAACATCAATAATTAATTGGGTGGCATTTGTCATAAAAGATGCTTCAAAGTCTTGCAATAGATTTTTTTTTCAAAGACGTGTCCCTTCAACAAGTTTTCCAAACTTTTTCTTCCAAAATACTCTACTATTTTCTGCAATACTTTTCTTTTCATTTTTTTCTTTTTACAAATGGTTTACTCTAATATATTCCATTACATTCCACGTGGAAACAACCTCTTGAGAAATGCAAGGTAATGCTACATACAATAAACCCTTGTGGCCCGGTTCTTCCCTGAACCCCGCGTATAGCGGGAGCTTAGTGCACCGGAATGCCTTTATGACACCACCACAATTTGGGGAGTTAACATTTGTTGTTTCATTTATAGCAATCTTTACATAGTTTCTTGTTATACATAATATCCTTATTATCTCAAAAAATTTAAAACTTTTAAAAAGATTAAGAAATGGATGTTCGAATTGAGACCCAAAATTAGAATGTTTGACCGTCAAACTCCAAAGGCTTTAATGTTTTCTAAAGAGAGTAGCATTTTAGGAAATTTTAAATATTATAATGCAAAAAAGGTCCAGAATGCAACTTTAAAATGCAAGAAAAAATATCTTTCTAGCATCACAAAATTCAAATTCATTCTAGTCCCAAAATTTAAAACCGGCTAATAATTTAATTTCTCCGACATGATTCTGATCTTCCTTTCTTTTAAAAAAAAAACTATAAAAACAGGACCTTGGAGGAAATAAAAGAAGCGAAGCTGGCAACAAATGAAACAAGGAGGCAATTAAAAGGAGGCAAAAAATACAATGGGCCTTGTTTAGTCACCAACCCAATTGATAGGTGCTGGAGATGCCAACCAAATTGGGCCGATAATCGTAAAAGGCTGGCAGATTGTGCAATGGGCTTTGCAAAAGGGACCACTGGTGGAAAAGCCGGTAGAATCTACGTTGTTACCGACAATTCGGACGACAGTAGTAACCCAAAGCCAGGAACTCTCCGTTACGGTGTAATTCAAAAGGAGCCATTATGGATTATTTTTGTTACAAGCATGAACATTAGGCTGACTCAAGAGCTCATAATGCAAAGTGATAAGACCATTGATGGACGTGGAGTTAACGTTCATATTGCAAATGGCGCAGGTATTAGGCTGATCAAACTATCTTATAAACATTTTTGGTTTATATACGTGTTAAATAAATACTAATAGAGGCGTAGCTAAATTTAAAGTTTATGTGTTATGAACTTACTATCGAACCCATAACTCGTTTTAATTACTAAAATCTCAATTAAATATACGTATTTAATAATTTTTCTAATACAAATACTCTATCTAAGCAAATTTTACTGAATTCGTCAAACCCGTACCTAATAGCACAGCTCCGCCCTACATACCCAAAATGCTTAAAGTCAAACTCGATCAAAAGTATTAAGTTTGGTCACCCTACTTATGATTTGATCAAATCATTTATTTATTTTATACCAAATATTTTAACCCTGTTTACGTCATTTTTCCTTTTCCATACAAAAATATACTCCCTCCGTTTCAATTCACAAAATTTTAATACTTTTAAATTTATATTTTTTTTGTAAAGAGATAATTTAATGGCATTTTAGTTATTTTAACAAAAGAATTATTTATTACATCAGTTTCGACATTTCTATTCAAACATAATTGCTTGTTAATTGATAAAAAAAGTTGATGCTTGTCAACTGTTTTTAATCAGCTACAAAGCCAACAAAATATGAATTATATTATGTCTGGACAGGTATTATGTTACAGTACGTCAAGAACGTGATCATCCATGGTCTCCGCATACACGACATTCACGAAGGCAGTGGTGGGATGATCAGAGACGGCGTGGACCACATTGGCATACGGACAAAGAGCGACGGAGATGGTATTTCTATATTTGGTTCGTCCAATATATGGGTCGATCATGTCTCAATGTGGCGTTGTTATGATGGTCTTGTTGATGCTGTGGAGGGATCTACTGCTGTTACGATATCCAACAGTCACTTCACTGATCATAACGAGGTGATGCTTTTTGGTGCAAGTGACAGTTCTTCAATTGATCAAAGGATGCAAATTACTGTGGCTTTTAATCATTTTGGAAAGAGATTGATACAGAGAATGCCAAGGTGCAGATGGGGCTTTATTCATGTTGTTAACAATGACTATACTCATTGGAATATGTATGCTATTGGTGGTAGCCAACATCCCACTATTATTAGCCAGGGTAATCGTTTCATTGCTCCTCCTGACCAGTTCAAGAAAGAGGTAATTAATCAAACATTCCAATTCAAAATTATTATTTTTTGGATTATTGGTCAACCTCAACTAGTTTTGGGGATAAATATGGAAGAATTCACATTTTATCACTTAAAAGATAACTATTCTAACCGACCATAAAGAGTGAGACTAGTAACTTGGAATATTTTTGCAATATCAGGTCACCTAAAAGATAGGTACAAATGACGTCCTATAAAAAGTAGGAATCGTAACATGAAAAATAAGATAAATTGTCTTATTACAATAGGTTAAAATAAAAGGATAACGTAGAAACTCTGACATATCGGTGCATATAAATTAAATCCTTGAAAGATAAGGCAGGTTATTTGATAGTACAAGAATCTTTTACGTTGTCTGTGTATACAAGTTACGTCGATTTGGGGTTGATGTGTAATAATTTTTTGTTTCCATACGATTGCTGATCTTTGCATTTGTATTTTTTTCTTCTTAATGTGGACATGCAGATAACAAAGAGGGACTATGCCCCAGAATCAGTGTGGAAACAGTGGACATGGAGATCACAAGGTGATCTATTCATGAATGGAGCCTTCTTTGTTGAATCTGGTGATCCTGATTGGACCAGAAAACACATTGACCTTTTTGATGGGATTTCATCAGCCTCAGGGGATCAAGTCACTTGGATTACAAGGTTTTCAGGGGCACTAAATTGCAAGCCTGGACAAGCTTGTTAGAGAGTTTTGTCCTATATATATTTTATACCACCATATCAAAGTCATTGATATCATATGTCCTCAATTTGACGTTGTATGCACTTATTGTATCAAAATTCTTTGTAATTTTGAGTTGTTAATGACTACAAAAGCACAACGAAATAAAAAAGAGACTAAAAGTTGCAAATTCATACCAATTAGTCAATTACCTTGTACTGGCTATGCAACTCCGTGTTAATGTTTTGGTTTGGCAACTTAGATGCAATTTCTATATCAGTATGTAGTTTGTTAGACACTAAAAAGAAAAAAGAGTCGCAAACCATTCAACGAGTTTGAAAACAAAGAAGAGACCGATACTTATAACTACTAAAAACAATATTAGCGTATTTTTAGTAGTAGTATTACTTTATATTTCTTCTGTTTGGGAGGGATATTAGTTGCTTGTCCGTAACTAACAATTAGCATTGCTTGAAGAGGAGGAATTTAACGAGAGCTAGTTGAAAGCAATTTCTTTTTTTGGAATGTAAAGTTAGGGTTAAAAACTAAAATTTGCTAGTTGATTCATGAGAAGTCATATGATAAAGTCCCTCGGGAGGTTTTTTGGAGATGTTTGGAGTCTACAGATGAGCATGTGACCTACATCAGGGCAACTAAGGACATCTACGAGGGTGACAAGACCGGGATTAGGACAGTTGGAGGTGATTCAGAGCACTTTCCGGTCATGATGGGGTTGCACCAGGGATCAACCCTCAACCCATTTCTATTTGCCTTAGTGATGGTCGAGTTGACACAACATATTCAAGAGGAGGTGTTGTGTTGTATGTTATTCGCAGATGACGTAGTTTTAATTGACGAGACGTGCAATGGAGCTAACGATAGGCTGGAAGCCTGGAGGTCGACCTTCAGCTAACTGAGGACATGACCTTTAGATTGGAAGATTTGGAGGTCGAGAATTAGGGTAGAAGGTTAGTGGGCCCTAAGTTTTCATTTTTTTTCTGCGGAATGTACTTCAAAGGCACTTGTCTTTAATTTTCCCCCCTCAAATTTGAAATCTTTAAATTCATGGGTTCCGGGTTCGAACCCTGCTCAAGCAAAAATTTTAAAAAAAAATCGCAGTGCAGAGACCAAATTAGACCTATTCGGGCAAAATTAGGCCTATAGTTAGGACTATATCGACAGAAGTTTGTCTTTAATCTAGAGGATTGCCTTAAAACCTAATTTGGGATAAAGTTTGTCTTATGGCAGACCTCTGTCGAATAGACCTATTTTTTTCCGAATATGCGTAATTTCACTCGAATACGCATAAATTGTCTACACAACCTCTGCCTTGTGAAATTCTTTTTAATTTTCGCCTGAACAGGGGTTCAAACCCAAAACCTCAGGGTATTAGGTGAAGGACAAAAATTAACTAGGAAAATGGCCTTATTTACCCCTCTACTTTCAAAAATTGTCTACATTTGCCCCATGTTATGCTATCGGCCCACTTAAGGGCCTACCGTTACATTAGTATTAATATTTGCCCCTAATTTTGACGTCAGTCTACCGTGGTTAATGAACTGGGTCAGGCATGTCCACGGTGTCTCATTAAAATGCCACATGGGCTCCATGTTAGCATTTTAATTAAATTAGTCATCCCTCAAAATCAAAAACCAAACGATGCCTTCTTCTCCACAATCAAAACCTAGGGTTTTCTTTTCTCACTTCTACTCGAGCTCTTCTCTCCTCCCTTTATCTCTTTGTATCTTGAAAAATATCGGAAGATAGCACGTCGTCGCAGTTGAAGTGCCACTACTATACTTTGATAGCCAGCCACTTAATTTGGACAACTCCTTCAAATTCGGGAAGGAAGTTCTTTAATTGTCCTAAGTCAAAGGTTAGTCATTATTGTTATTCATATTGAACTTTGATTGATAAAGTATATTATTTTGGTATTGATCTAATTTTCATTATTTGGACAGATTTATTCTTGTGGTTATTGGAAATGGGAAGATGAAGTATTTTCGAATACTCTTTTGACTGCGATTAAAGAGCTTGTGGATGCATTGAATGTTGTTGAGGAGAAAATGGACAAATTGAGGGAAGAAGTAGCTAAATTGGAGGCTCTAAACCTCAAGTCATTAAAGTGTCAAATTTTGAAGAAAAAAAAAAACACGTGAATGATTATTATGGTTTCATTGGAACTTTTCTTAGTTCTAATTACTGCTCCAATGATAAAGTGATTGCCCTTAGTTGACTAGTATTTATGTATTTGTTGTAATATTAAAAAATCTTATCATGAAATAGTTGTGATTGCCTTTGTTTGGATGAATTATTGATGTACTTTGTCCATTGTAAAACCTTTGTTTGGATGAATTATTGATGTACTTTGTCCATTGTAAAACCTTTGTTTGGACGAATGTAATGTCTTACTTTTGCATTGAAGTATTGGGTATATTTGTGTTTTGGGTAGCATAATTATTAAACTAATGTGGTTTGAATAGATAATGAAATAGATGATAAGTATAATAACATCACTACCTGAATGTATAGTCACAAATGACATAATTCACCTACATCAAAATATATCAACAACACATCACAAGCCAAGTTTAAATCAACATATTTCAAGTACTAAAAGACTAAACATTTCAATAACTTCATTCCAACACCATTTCAGTAACACATTTTCAACACCATTTCAATAACTTCATTCCAACACCATTTCAGTAACACATTTTCAACACCATTTCAATAACTTCATTCCAACACCATTTCAATAACTTTCATTCCAACACCATTTCAATAACTTTCATTCCAACACCATTTCAATAACTTTCATTCCAACACCATTCCAATACAACTATACAACCATTTCAATAACACATTTCCAACCTAATTCAGCAACAATATAATCCAACAACATTATATATAAACAAGACTATAAACTAGTGAACATTACCAACAACATAATATATAAACAACAGAATTTTAATAAGCATAAAACTGCCAACATTAACTAACATAAAACTGTCAAAAACTGTCAAAGTGCAGTTACATTGCCAAAGGGGATGTCATATTATAACCCTATGACATCCATTTGCAAGTTTCAACAGTTAACAAAACACCTAAATAGTTAAAGAGTAATGTCACATGCAGCAATTACATTATATCAACTTCAAAAAACAATCAAAATTTCACAAGTTCACAACTTCAAATATGCTTCTTGCCATTTCCCTTCTTTGTCTTCAACTTGCGCATCCTCTGAAGCTTGTTTCTAGTTACAACAGTCTTTTCTTGACATTTCAGCCCCCTTGGTGAGAATGGAAGGTTTGTTGGATAACTAACACCATTAGCATCATCAACAAAACCAATACACATTGTCTCAATTGCTTCTCCAGCTTGCATCTGCCTTTGAAATCTAATCTTATCCTCTGAAATACTCATTAACATTATAGTTGGTTCTGATTCTTCATTCGATGGAAACTAAAAATCTAGTTCAACAAAGGATGCATTGTTGATTGGTTGATGTCTTGGCACTGATGTTGTTGTCATAAATTTATACTTGACTTGCATTGCTGGTGGCATGACTGGGCAGAGGTGTTGTACTTGTGCTAGCTTGACTTGTTTGTGTAGGCTAGGGTGCTATTAATTCAAGCTCTTCTTCAAGTGTGAGCCCTACAGGAGGTGGACTTCTGGCCACACCTTCATCATCTTCATCAATCAAGGATCTAGTCCTCTTCTTTGTCTTTCTTCCAACCTTGGTTTGCTTTCCTTTAGTTACCTATAAGGTTAATGAAATTACAAGTTAAAATTAATAATTCAATAAGTGATAAAGTAACAGAATTAAGTTAATTATTTTACCTTCTGACAACCCCTTGCATTGTGGCCAGACTCTCCACATGTAGAACAAGTCATCACCCTACCTTTTCTTGATTCAGACCATACCCCTTGTCTATTTATACACACATTTTTTTGCTCTAACCCTATTTTTTGCCTTCCAGCCAACTTAACAAGGGGTGGGGGGTCCATTGCATGTGCAGGTTCTATCTTCCAGATCTTTTCTCCTCGTACTGGTTGTAACTTATGTGAATAAGTTATGAGGGCAGCTTCTTTGGAGTACCACCAGTGAATCTGAATTAAAGGGTTGATCTTCTTGTACAGTAAGGCCCTGATAGCATGAGGGCATGGGATCCCAGTGAGGTCCCATGTCCTGCAAGTGCATATTTTTAGTAGAATATTGATCCTATGCCTATCAATACCATGAGCCACCTCATATCCATCATCACCATTGAAGTGAACAATACACTTCTGTGCAATCTTCAGAAATTGGTTATACAAGAGCATGGTTTGTGGACTGAAATAGTATGACTTGAACTCTTATCTTCTCCTAACATAGTTATCACTTGAACTCTTATCTTCTCAAGCATCTTACTGATGGGCTTGTGCCTAGCATCCAAGACCCATGAATCGTATGACTCAACAAGATTGTTCTCAACTTATCAATTCTTGCACTGTGTCAACATATGCCATGCACCATGCCTGAGGTGGTACTTACTCAACAACTTCTTTACCCCCCCCCCACCCCCCACCCGTATTTTTAAATGGTATTGAAACTCTTCTTCATAAGTACACCATCAAAGGTGCTTATTCATCTCCCCAACACCTCATATCTTGCATCAGTTAACCTCTATGTGCCTCACACAATATCCGTGGTGTGCTTCTTGCAGGATATTCCAGAGTGCTTCAATCAAACTCTGCATATGGATTAAAAATAATTAAAGATTAAAGTTATAAAACTGATTTATAATTAAAAAATAAACAAAATTATAATTAAAAAATAAACAGAAATTACCTTCTACATGTTTGACATGAATGTGATATCTTCACCTTGTTTAAGGTCTAAAGACCCTCACAACAATTTCAAGAACCAGCTCCAAATGACCTTAGTTTCTTTATCCACCACAGCCCAAGCTATAGGATAAAAATGTCTTGATGTATCTAGAGCAACAGCAACTAAGAGCTGGCCTTTAACCTTTCCTTTTAAGAATGTTTCATCCAAGCCAATAAAGGGCCTTAGTCCACTCTTAAAGCCCTTCTTCAAAGCATCAAAACAAACATACATCCTTGAGAATTTTCTCTTCCCTTCATCAAGTGCATCCTTTGATATGTTAATGACCACTTCACTTCCTGGATTGCTCAGATTTAATTCATTTGCATATGCCTCTCGTTTGTTATACTCATCAATAAAACTACCATCAAGAGTCTCAAGAATCATCCTCTTGGCCCTCTTACATTTTGATTGACTAAAATTGATGTTGAATGTATCACTCAGCAATTTCTTCATCTTCTGAACCTTAATTTTTGAATTCTCCTGGAGTTTGTTATTAAAATAGTGTGCTACTGTATGGTAGTCAACTCTAATACTATCATAGGCAGGGTTACACTTATGTTATGGATTTAGTGTTTTGATACTAACTCTATTACCATACTTATCCTTTGAAATCAGATAAACAAAGGGACACCCAAGTTCACAAACATATCTATACCTCTTAGTGTCACTTTTCCTCTGCTTTAAACCTTTACTGTTAGCTAAACAATACAAGTTTATGACTTTTCTAGCTTCAGGATTACCTTTGAAGGTAATACCTTTATACAGTTCCTTATAATCAGTCAACTTATCAGAAATTTCTCTATTTTTTTGTAGGAAAAGTGACTCTTAACTCCTCAAAATCATATCCAGAAAAATATCCACCTTCAGTTTTAGAATTCTCACCAGAACTACAATCAGAAACAACCTCAACAACTTCAGCAGTGGCTGTCTCTGTCTCTAAGTGGTCAACAATATTAGGAACACTAAATCCTAATACATTTTCATCCACCGCAAACACATTAATAACACTAAACTTATCAGAAACCAATGCAAGAAAAGTTCTAATACCAACATCATCTACTACTTCATAATATCTATCAGAAGGATCACACACTACCAACTGTTGAACACCAACATATCCTAACTTAGAAACAAACTCTTCTACTAGGTCTAAGTAAGACAAAAGATCAGAATCATACTCTTTCCCTGTGTGCACCATATTTCTTGACTACTTAATTTCTGATTGAGTAATCCATTCACCTCCATGATGGAATAACAAGTCCACATTAACCATCCCTACCATAAAAAGCAAGGAATATAACATTAAAAAGTGAAAAGTGACATTATGTGGGACCACAAAATTAAATAATATTCAACCCCCAACTAACCCCTACCAACCAGCAAAGCAAGTAGAAAGTGCAGGCATATGGAGCATAAATAAACAAAAAAATGAGTTAAAAGAATCAAAAAACAAAGAAAATGGAGGACCACATTAAAAGGGAACAATAAAGAATCTAACAAAGTGTTTCTTGTCCACCATCTTAAAGGTACAAATTGACAAATTAGGGTCCATGTACCCTCAATGATGATAGAAAACCTACCCCTTTTCCCCAAAACATATACAATAAAAATCCTAAAATACATTACCCCAAAACTGAATCAATAAATAGCAATTGAACCCTAAACCCTTTTTTCCCCAAAAAAGATGTCGTGAAACCCTAAACCCCTTTCCCCGAAACCAATATGACAGAAAACCCTAAACCCTTTGAAAATCGAATGAAACCCTAAACTAGAAACAACAATACATTCAAGAAGCATAAACCATCATTATCGTGCAATAATAACACAAAATCACAGTCATATGCTAATAGATAACCCTAAATATAGACTTAAAACAGAAACCCTAAATACAACTTCAACAAGCAATACAAAATAGATGAAAACTAAATCGAATATAGACAGCAAAGTAGTGAAATTAAACGAAAACAAAGTTCAAAGAAAGAAAAATGTTTTATCTTTCAAGATTTTTAAACTAGAAGTCGGGGGATTTTTTAAATCTAAATCGCCACCGTTGTTTACTCTCAAACCATGGTAAAATTATGATCCTATTAGGTCAAAAATACGGGTTGGATGGTTTATATTTAATGGGATATGGGTCGGGTTATCGGGTTAAAAGAAGCAGGCTTGGGGCTTTATTTTCCACCGTGGCTTTTATTTAAAATTAGAATTACCACTGTGGACTGGCGTTAAAATTAGGGGCAAATATTAATACTAAAGTAACGGTAGGCCCTTAAGTGGGCCGATAGTATAACGGGGGGGGGGGGGGGAATATAAACAATTTTTGGATAGCAGACGGGTAAATCAGGCACTTTTCCCTTTTAAATTTGAGACAAAAATTAAAGACCACCCGAAATAAGATCATTTGTGTGCATTGCCGGTAAGTTTTTGCACTGGGAGAGGGGCTAGCCTTTTCATCTCTTCTCCTTCTTTTCCTAGTAATATTATTTAGATACCACATAGATCCTTACTCTTTATGTGTATTACTATATGTTGCTTCTTTTGCCTTGTATCCTGATATTTTGTTGTCTTATTTTCCTTACAATCTTGCATCGACTATTTTTCTTTTGAGCCGAGGATCTACGGAGACAACCTTTCTATCCTGCAAAGGTAGAGATAAGGTCTGCGTACATCCCACCCTCTTCAAACCCCACTTTGTTAGATTACACTGGATATGTTGTTGATTCTTAATTAATCTACCCACTATGCTACAAAAATGTGAAAAGATGGATATCTTGGTTACTAATTGTTGTACATATTTTCGCAGGACTAGCTTGTTTAGGTTGATTCGACCAAAGACGATATAACGGTCGAGAGTTGTACTACTCCATATATTTCCCTATTTCCCTTATTCCCTTATTTGCTTTTTTACTTCTTAGTTGTTCAAACTCAATTCCTGTATCTAAACACTCATGTGTTAGCATTAGTCTATTAAGAATCTTCTGGCCTATAACAATTCTTGTTAGCCTCCCCCTTTCTTCCGGGATACACTCGTGTTTTACTATTTTCCCTAAAAGTCCAGAGATTTTTCAAACTTGCTGCCGTTCACAAAATTAACATTCAGCTAAAAGGTGTTTCAACAAATTATTGGCAGCGATTATCATGTATAGGGCAGGGCCAGATCAACAATGTTAACTGATTGGTTCACGTAAAACCAATAACTATTGCACGGAACCTGTATATGTATTAAATAATTCACCAAATATATTTAAATATTTAGCTATAAATCCATTTAAGTATCTATTAACTTAAAGATTGTCATAGGAATACATAAACTTTAAATCCTAAATACACCTCATTAAAAAAGCACACCAAAATATAGAACTGACTCGTAATATTCTGAAAACACAGGGCAATGATAATTTATGCAGTTAGCTCTAGATTATGTTGCTACACATTCAAGAGGAATATCTAGAAATACTCAGCATGCTGCGGACAATTGGATTTGTTACGCTGTCGATTGAAAGTGCCTTAAGACACCTATTTCTCATCTGCCCCAAAACTTGAGCTTCACATAAACATTAACAGCAAGCACTTCCGACTACGAACTGCAATTGGTGATTAGGCACGTCGACCATCTAAGTTCCCACTCTCGGTCTAAAAATGATTTTGCACTTAGGAACTCCCAGATTCATTCCCAGAATCCATGGCAGTAGGCTGAGGGTTCTTGTAACTACTGATCTGTTCACTGTAGCGCTTCTTATCTTCCTTAGCCATCGCCTCATAGGGTTCTTTCTCCTCGGCTGCAAAATCATTAATCCAACAATGTTTCAACTGCCCTTAAATATCAAATAATTAAAGAAAATCGAAACACAAAAACAAACATGACCAGCATTGTGTCAACCACCCTTACATACAAAATAACAGAGACAAATAAGACATACAAATTGCCAAAAAAATAACCAACCTGACAGCTTATTCCATCTCTCTCCAAGAACCTTCCCAACGTCAGTGAAGGAGATTCCAGGATTATTTTTCTTCACATTCTACAAAACAAACGAAAGGCAAGTGAATGGAATGTTACAACCATGATGAGCCTTAAAAGGTTATCTCAGAGCAAGAAAAGCACACCAACTTAACAAGGAAGCAGGTTACCATAGAGTTACAACGCGTGGTTGTAATTTCCATCAAACCCAGAACAAATTATAAAAACTCATCAAGGGAAGTTCATAAGAAATGAATACAGAGAACTTATCACACTGATACACAGATAAAACAGGTACACCACTATAGAAATGCTTCCCGAAGGACTACAAACAGTCACCATTACTACTGATCGGTAATGACACTCGCTACAAACATATCCGATCCACTGCTTTAAGAACTCTCATCCGATCAAAGGAATTGGAGGTTGTGCATAAGTCTACTCGTGGTTTGTTTTTGAATTTGATGGTGAACTCTGTTTGTTAGTCCTATAGTCCCCTATAGAAACATCCAACAGACAAATATTGGTAATGTGTCCCTTGTTAAGTATCAAGGATCCAAAGCTTGGGTTTCCTCTGTACTTCCTATTTTCTCTTCCACCTCCAAGCATTCTACTCTATAAAACCACTAAATCTCTCAGTCAACCCTGCACGAGGAATAAGCCCTTTGCACTAGTAGACCGGAAGGCTATTGTCTGTCTTGGTTCTTATCCATCCATGCCTTTGTCCTCAAGGACCCAGAATTTGTTAATTTAGGAAATCAATGTAGTACCAGAATGCTTTTAGTATGGAACTCCCCCCTAACCATGTATGCTATATGTGCTACTGCCCATGTGTTCGATGAAAGGTACCGGTTCAAGGAACTCAATTATTTCAGGATTTATAAATAAAGGGATTCTAGAAAGGGAATAGGGTACTTAAAGGAAATTATGGGCTCTGGCACTTTTTCAGTTTGACTACAATTTTATCAGCTTGATGATGGGCTAGATTTTCTAGTTAATAACACAATGATGCATGGACTGGTTGTTTTGAGTAGACCGGACTCCAAATACATTCATGTGAGAAAAGCTAGACCTAGATATGCAGCACTGGGTGCTTGTTTTTATTCATCTGATGAAGAAAGAAGACCTTGTTTCCTTCAAAATGAACATTATATTTTTCAATAACCCTCATCACAAAAAGCTAGAACACAGAATGCAGGGAAAAGTCATTGATTTACTAGAACTACTTAACTCTTTATCATCAAAGTTCCATCGGCATGAGAAACACAGAGATAAGAAATCCTGTAACAGAATGCCTACCTCTCTTTCACGCTGCGAGAAGAACATGAAAGCACTAATTGCCCTCTTTGGGGCATTTGGATCCTTCTTCTTTTTCTGTTTTTTCTTCTTCGATCCATCATCATCTGCCTTTTTCCTGCTTGTGGATGGCTTTGACACAGTAGCCTCCTTTTTGGGCTTCTTCTTTGCAGGTGTCTGAAGCCACCATACATGAACGTCAGCTCATATTTTTCCAATTTGCAAATTAGAACTCAAAAATATATAAATGTGAAAGGGCAATTTTACCTCCTCACCACCACTACCACTGGCATCAGATTCATCCCCTCCAGAATCATCAGTAGGAGACCCTCCATCATCCTTATCGAGGACAAAATCTTCATCCTGAAAAGGTTATGAATGTCAGACAGCATTTCAAGAATTTTCGACAACACAAAGGGTAAGGAAAATATACAATACAACAAGAAACTGATGATGACTTAGAAAAAGACGATCATGGAGTTTAAGAAGGTGAAATTTACAAATAGGCATGTTTACCTCTTCATCACTATCATCTCCACCCGCTTCATTCTTAATACGCTCAAGATGTGGATCAACAGCATCATCGTCATCATCGGGCAAAACAGGAACACCTTCTGTAGCCCGAGCTTCATTAAGGTTCAGTATTTTCAGACCCTTTGAACTGCATGACTCAGTAATTGTGTCAGAAAGACGAAGAAGACTTCTTCAACCCAAATTGAAAAAGAAGGCGGCTTGAAAGTCAAGCTAACCTGATGAAATCAAAAAGATTGTGGTACTCATTTCTCTGGATATTCCGGAAAAGATGTTCTTGTTCAGTCTTCAATCTAATGAGAAGATCAAAGTAATGCATGTTGGCTGTACCCGCAGCGTGCCTCTCAAACTCCACATAATCAATCTAATTGCATAATGAAAAAAGTCAAATTTTCAAGAATGAAACGTATAGCTCACAAGATTTTGAGCCTTGTAGCAACTTGAGTATACCTCCTCATGCAATATAAGAGTTGGCGGTTTAGGTAAAAAGAAGAAGCTCTTCTCAAGAGGATAGAGGAGTCCGTCTTCAGCTTTCAATGAGGACTTCACCGCATACCCATCTTGACTGCTACGGAACTTCCCTGGTTTAGTGACTTTGCCACCAGACAAGCCGCGTAAAATTTGAGTGAAGATGTCATGGATAAGACCCTGGTTCATAAGTCAAACTAAATGCTAATAAGTAAGCAACACCAAACACGTGTCCTAACTTCAAGCAACAAAAACTAAATATAATGAACTTGCATTTCTTTTTTCACAGTTGATGCAAATCCAAATGACTATAATGCAAAAGAACTAATTACCTTGTAACCCATTAGCAGCCTATCCTTGTATTTCGTATTTAAAAGATCTTCGCTTAGAGCCAGTGAAAGGTCTACCACATTGTCCGTCTCAAACTGGTAAGACAACAAGTCAGCAGGTTGATACCAAATATAGAATGTACGACATTATCAAATATACACCAATCGATACCTGCAATACAATGTGCGGATACAGAGTTTGGCCCTTCCTAATCGGAGGATCAAGAGTGATAACTACTAAAGTGTGCGGTTGGTTATGCTGCAAAAGCAGAAATCTCATTTCAACAATACAATAACTTAAAAGTTCAATAAAGACAATTTCAAAAGTGCATGTAGAAATTAAAAGGAGCAGGCATAATAAAAACATAGATGAAGGTGCTAAAGGGGGATGAACATAGAAATAACCTTCGGCAACAAAAATATACGGACTACGCTGCTGTACTGAATTTTAAAGTCGTTGGCTTGCCCTTGCAAGCGCAAGAATGAGAGATGAAGCTCAACATTGTAACGACCCCTGCAGCATATGGGCACATGTCAATCACTCTGAAGCAAGAAAACAAATAGTAATAACGAATGGCATGAAAAGCGCTTAACCAACCTTGGAGTAAGTATGGCAATGCCGTCAAATGTGACAACAGCTTCCTCACCTCCGGCACCCACATCAGCCATTGACATGATTTTGTCACGAAAAACCTAATAGGTACAATCACATTACTCAATTTACCAAGAGAAGTTACCGTTTCATGGAAGGGATTAAGGATCCTCTCCAGTGAATTCAAAGAATTGAATTGATACGCCTTTGCTTACTTGAGCAGGAGGTCGGTTTTCATCACCAACAAATTGAGTGTTAGAATTAGGGATGTGAAAGCTAATTTCCATCAGCGAGTCTTTCTGCAATCAATAAAAGTGTGGCTTACTAAGACTAGAGAGCCTTCAAAGAATTTGTCAAGAAGTGTGCCATTCAAGTAGGATTGGGCATGACAACCAAATTAGGAGCATATTAATGTCAAATGGGGGGGGGAATCCTCAAGATCATTAAAGATAGTGAGTAACCTCATTAGCCCCAGTGGTATCATCTACATGGAACTCCAACATGACATCATTTTTTCCTTGAAGCTGTGTTTGAGAAACATCTGCTAATGATATCTCAAATGCTTGTTTAGAGCCAACCAGAAAAGCAAGCATATTTCCTGCAAAAAGTGAAGCAGAGCGAAATATGTGTGCATGCATTCCAAATAAAATTGATGTTCCAAGAGAAGATCATCTTCAAAAGTATATACCAAAATAGAAAGAAAAGTAAATATCAAACAAAAGAATAAAATTATCAGTAAACACACAGGTGGAAACAAATAAATTACACCATTATGCCCGCTTTTTAATGTCATATATGAGTTGCCAAACTCGTAGAATAGAGCTAAATAGGGGGTTTGGGGGGGGGGGGGGGGGCTTTTTGCCTTTGAGTTCAATATTTCCTCCTAACCTTCAACTTGCCCATGTCTATTTCAAAAGAGAGTCCTTTGAAGATTGTGTAAAACCAATAATGTCATTAAGAGTGCCCCATGTAGACAGAAGAAATACTATGATAACAGCTCTCTTCAGTATTAAATCTTGCTTCCATATATAATCTGTTGCAGACCTATTAAAAGCAATATGTGCGAGTGTGAATTTTCCATTTAGACCACTCTCATTCAACCAGCTAAGTTGAGGCATAAAAAATGAGTTAATTGTATAATTAAGGTTAATTTCAATTACAACTCATTTAAACGACAAGAAAAAACGCGTATGTCAAGCATAAGAAAATCAAGCCAGTGAACTCATGAAGAGAACATATCTACCAACCATTTAGATCAACTTCTCCCCAATTTTTTCCACTAACTGATAGCTGTTTTTCCTCCGGAGATATCTCGCATGAACTCTGGAAATAGGTGGTCAAACTCGCAACATCCTGCAAAGCAGTAAATACACAAAACCAAGGGACATCAAAAACTGATAACACAAGATAATAATGCACGAATGTGCCCTATCCCACAGGTTCTCCAGCTATCATATACATTGCAAAGATTCAGAGGTAATAAACTTGTATAAAGAAGTTAGAGATCGACAGCCACTTTTCTTTGGCTTCAATAAACTCAAAACTTTGCTCCCCTTGTTTTTCTTTTCCTCACAGCCTGTAATTACAGTAGTGGAACTGTGAGACTAATGACTTCCAGTACCCAGTTCCAAACTAGATGTGTATTAGGTGTCCGAGTCACCCCTACTTCAATTAAGTTACCAGTCAATGTGTAAGACTGGAAACCATTACGAAGGCTGAGGTGTCAATTCCTTGGATTTACTTAAATCAAATTGTTCTTAAGTTGCTAATTACCATGTACTGAGTAAACCTAGTACTAAAATTTACAAACTTATTATGGCTAATCGTCTATGTCTCTCTCCATTGGTTGAGCTGTTTCTACTCCACTACACCAACAATGAAATAGTTGAAGAAAACAACCTTGGTTTATTGCGATAATATTAGTGTCATCTACCTTTCTGGTAATCCGGTTCAGCACCAACGCACTAAACATATCGAGATGGACATTCACTTTGTCCGCGAAAAGGTTGCTCGTGGTCAGGTACGCGTTTGTCATGTCCCGTCAAGATATCAAATTGCAGACATCTTTACAAAGGGTCTTCCCACGGTCCTTTTTGAAGATTTTAGGGACAGTCTCAGCGTTCGAAGACCGTCTGCTATGACTGCGGGGGTGTGTTAAGCAAGGTATATACCCGTGATATACACTTGGTATACATGGGTGTATATCACGGGTCCTTTAGGCTGAAGCCCAACACGGTATAGGGCATACCAACCCATCTCGGGTTGGCCCATCACGGGCAGTATATTGTTGTAATATTGTAGTGTAAATGTTACCTTAATTAGTCTTGTATACTTACCATAATTGTATATTTAATATCTAAGTAGAATAAAATTTTAGGAGTAGAATAGGAACAGAATTCTCCTATTATGAAAATATGTAACTTCAATCAATGAAAATAATTAAAGGATTATTTCTTTCCATACCATTACACCTGAAAGTACATAACAGTTTTAAAATGATACTACAGCATAGCTCCAATAGAGAATATCAACACTTAATATTTTTAATGTCTACAAAAAAGGCATTAGTTGTTAATGTCATCCTCCTCTCAAGTTTTCATTTTTATCTCTACTTTATATCTTTCTTATCCTTCTTTTCTTTTGAGAACTAAGAAATAATCAACACATCAGTTCTGGATATTAGCTAGAATATGAACATGAGCTAAAAGATGTCATTTAAACAACGGAAAAGGTCCCCTTGGACTATTCAAAAAGGTTTAACAATTCGCACGATTGTCCCTTTTTTAGGGTGTTCTTTAATTTTTGCCCTTCAAATTAGTGTTCTTTAATTTTTGCGCTTCGCCTTAAAAAATGACCGAAAAATACCTTGAGTTTGTGGGTTCGAATCTTAACATAATCAAAAGAAAAAAATTCGCAAAGCAAAATTTCATTAGAAATTATATCTATTCGGCCAATTTGTATAGTAACTATGCTTAAGGGGCAAAATTTCTATGTAACTACAAAGCAAAGAAAAAATTCGCAAGACAAGATTTCATTAGAATTAAGCATATTCGGCCAAAGTTATATAGAAACTATGTCTTAAGACAAAGTTTCGATGTAATTATGGCTAAAGACAAACTTTCGTTGAAAATTAAGATTATGCCTTGTCCGGCTAGTTACATAAAAACTATGTCCCTTAATGCATAATCTCTATGCAACTTTGGCCGAATATTAATAAATTCTATGAAAATCTTGCCATGCAATTTTTTTGTTTTTCTGACTCTGCTGAGATTCGAACCCAGAATCTCTGATTTCGCAGATCAGTGAATAAATTATATTTTGACCCATAAATTTTTATTAAATGTGAATTAGGGGCAAAAATTAAAGACCCGTGATTTGATGGACAAAAATTAAAGACCAGCTCAAAGGAAGGATAATTCGCACAAAAAAAAATACCCTACATCCATCTATTCGACTAAAAATACTCTTCTTCCACCTATTTTGGCTCACTTATGCCCTTAAAATTAACAACTCGCTTTTTTATTTTTTATTTTTGTTATTTATTACATGACGCCTCCTTATTGGTCAAAATTAAAACTCATCCCCAACGGATCTTTTCCCTCCGCCCCGACCCAAGACCCATGACCCACTACCCATTTCCCATTAAAAAAAACTTGCAATCAAAGACGATCCCTTCCAAACCTGCACCCATGGAGAATTTGGCAAGCAGAGTTTTTGGAGCTTCAACATTCGACAATTCGTGCGTTCGAAAAGCATTTGGAAAGTACACGAACTCCACTATATGGATGTTCTCTACTGTCTTTTAGTTCCCAAGCAAGCCTGGGATTCTAATCAAGCCGCTAATTACCAAATTAATCTTCATTAGATAATGTTAATTTCACTTTCTTTAAAAAATGAATTAAGGATTGGTGATATAGTTGTTGATATTGGTAGTGCAATTTTTATTTTATAAAGGATCATATAATAGTTGGTTTTAGTGGAAGATAAAAGTTCAGTACTATACCAAAGATTCCAGCAACAACCCTTACTTATAATTTTATGTTTTTTTTTATATCCAGCTTCCCGGCTTATGCCAGACTATTCCTGGAGATAGTTGTCCCGATTCCCCAGCACTACTACCAGTAAATCGCGGGATGTGCCTGAAGGACCAGAGTTTGAGAACAGAACAATTGATATCACCTACAAGGTCCTATCCCAGAAGAGACCAAATTGCTCCCACCACGGTTCGAACCCACGCTGCAGGTCTCTAGCTGGATTTTAAGTTCTCCTCCTTTGCCATCCAGCTATGCCCGGAAGGACTATGTTCTCTTGATTCTTGAAATGTCAACTAGCAGCTTCGGATCAAAACAAAATTCTAATTAATTAGTCTAATTACTCATTTTATGTACTGTCTTTTGTTTTGAACTAATAGTAAGTTGGTGTGGCTGGCCTTTATTGACTAAAAGCAAAATAAATGACTTGCCTGATCACGAAAGCCAGTAAATTTGTAGTAAAGACCATCCTTAATCCGCACACCCAGCTGATTACTTCGAGGAACCTTCATCCAAGTAAGGCCCACTATATCATCCTTGTCTACTTCCACAGCCTTACCACCACCTTGTTTCTTCCATAATATACCTCCAGACTGAACCTTGAGTTGTCCTGGATTCTGCATTTCATTACCAAACATGTTAGGCATGTACCATTAATCCCACAAGTGGGGTCTAGAGAGGGTAGAGTGCACGCAGACCTTACCCCTACCTTGGGAGGTAGAGAGGTTGTTTCCGATAGACACTCGACTCAAGAGAGAGCATATCAAATCAGGTCAAAAAGGAAATAACGAAAGCATACTATAGAAAGCAAGAAAGAGCATTTCGAAAAAGGACAAGGAACATCAAATAATAACCAAAATCAAAGGACAAAAACTACAACAGAAATACTACACTAGACGACACCCTACTACTTACTAAGTAATAAATATATCTTTCTATCAAGGTAATACCCACGCTCCCCTTTTACGTGTGTATCCAAGAAATTCTTTTGTTTTTCCTTTTCTTTTGTTCAAATGGATCCAAAGCATATGGAAATGTACCATAAAGCCATTAATTAGAATTTAAAATTAAGAAAAACACTAAACATACAGAGCACAAAAATTAGGGTTTACAATCACATTACAATAAATTCAGCAATTAATAGGAGCTAGGGTTCCAAGTATCCATCTAAAGACAACAAAAATGACGAGATTATAACAAAACGAAGAAAAATAGGCTTTCAAAAGAAATTGTTACAGCGATTATAGCATAAATAGGATTTAGGGTTTGAAGCGTGCATCTAAAGAAGCAAAAATGATATAGAAAAACATATTACACTGAAAATTAAAAAGCGAGTAGAAAATTAAAAAAAAAAAAACTTACGGTGCCTCCACGGCCGCCGAGAGAGATGTTGTTGAACAGGTGACCGTCCGTCATTGTTGCTCTGTATATGAAAAATGAAAAAATACACACTGCTGCAATGGAAAAGGTCATATATATATGCACAAGTATCAACCTCCTCCCGCGCGAAAACGCATTACACGGTTTGGGAAATTTCGACCCGACCCGGAACCGACTATTTGCAATTTGCTAAATTGGAGTCTTTTATAGCCTGATTGGCAAAGCTTATTTTTCTTCAAAAGTAGTATTTATTTTTTCTAATAAGTGTTTAATTTAAAAAAATGAGTTATTTGGCCAAACAAGAAAAATAAGTTTTTTTCTGGAGTAGCAAAAATAAATTTTCAGAAACTAAAAAAAAAATTAGCTTTTAATTTTTGTCTTCGCAATAATACATAATAACCCTAGTTTAATTAAACATAGTAATACTATGGAGTTGTTGACTAATTAAATTAGGGATGATATTTTCAGGAGCTCTTATAATCATGTATACACATTTCTCTTCTTTTAGGGTAGATTTCTAATATGTGATTTTTTTTTATATTTGTGGACTAACATTTGACATATTTTAGTTACACTGAAAGAATCAAGTAATTTTTAATTTTATTTTCATATTTTACTTAAATAAAATGAAAGCTTATACGTGGAACGAGCGTCCGACCGCGTATTACGACAGTTTGGGCATGTACAAAATATACCTGGGCCGGTTGTTTGGGAGCACAACCATTGTACGTGGGAACGTTCGACTGCCACTGATGCATATCAGGCCTTTATGCAGAACTAGACCGATCATTGAGCTCAGAAGCTTGAGACGTTAGCGGTGGTCGGACATACGACTCTGAGCCATGTTTACATGGAGTGGTACCGGCAGATCATACGCAACTTGATTAGCAACCCCGAAAGACGTGATCCAGACGGCCGAGGATATGCAGCACTCGCGGGACAATATGAGGTATTGGTAAATTTACCGCACTTAAATTTAATTAATTGTCTTAATTATTACGTTACAAATTTATTCAATTATTAATATTTGCAAATGCAGATATGGACCGTCAGTGCCGGTTGGGCATGGAGCATATAGCTATCCTCGAGACAACGGGATTTGCTGTCCAGATATTATAGGCAGCCAAGTCGGGTATCCAACAACACAAGAGGTCAGACGTATGTATGAGCATGTTTCAGAGGTCCCGTATCAAGCAATATGTGGTCGTAGTCGTGAAGGCGGTGGTGATAGAGGTAGTGGTGGTAAAAGGAGTAGTGGCATAGGGGGTTGGCCAGATGGACTGGTGGCCGAGGGGATCGTGGCCGAGGGGATCGTGGGTGAGGTGATGGTAGTGGAGGCCTCCGTCTAGTAGATGAGTCTGACGAGCATGCTACCGTTCTCGCTCCAACCTAGCAGTATCCGTTGACTTCAAGCCACCCGTCGACTTCAGACCGGGCGCCGTCTTCTTACCGACCATCAACACCTCTATATACGCCGGTGCAGATATTTTCTTATCACATAGATTGGGATTTATTGGTGGCATCAGTGTCTACGCAACCGCTAGTTCGTGATCCACAGGGTAAGCGGGCAGTTCCTGATCTACAGGGTGGCAAAGAGATGGAGTACGACTTATCATTCATAGACTTCGAGATTTTTCAGAGTCTAGAGGTAAGTGTTCAAAATACTTATTTTAGCAAATTAAAATATTTATACTGATTATTTTATAATTTTTCATATCTTAGAATCCAGCTCCAGCTCCGACACCATCTCCAGCTCCGACTATGACTATGGTTCAAGCCATTCAGGAGTCCACTCAGAAGCCACGGGAGCCAGCTCAGGAGACAGCTCAGGAGACCGTTCAAGAGCATGTCTACACGCACGTTTGATGTTTTACTAAAAGATAATGTATTAAATCTAAATTAAAATTAATACTAATTGTTTATATATTATTTCAGGTTCATCATTCAGTGCCTGTGGATCCGTCTCCATAGGAGGACAATGTTGATGATTTTGATCATACTAGTCCCGAAGGTTGGTTCCGATTATGCCAGTTAAAGGCGGTCATGTTCACGCCGTGGTCCGAACACCGAAGAAGGGCGGCAAGAAAAAAAGGGTGGCGGATGATCATGGCTTGGAGCGTCCTGCTATTAAGAGGAGAAAGGGGGATGGAGATGATGGTGAGGGTGGTTGGGATCGCCTTAGGCCTCGAGTTACTCTAAAAGCTCCCACATGTGGGACCCATTAGAGATTGTGTATATGTAATTAAGTTGTACAATTTAAGTTATTGTTTATTAATAACTAGTGCGACGTCTTAAATTAATTATGAAAAAAATCTCGACATATTCGAAATAAAGTAATGCCTTGACTAAATAATAAAACACTTAAATCAAAACCTTAAAAAATAAAACACTTAAAACCTAATGATAAAAAAATTCCAAACAAAACTTACTTCAGGCACTTTACAACCCCTAAAACGACGATCAAAACATTTAGGTATCATTGATGTATTGAGGTTATATTATTGTTCGCAGAAAAAGATATCAGATTCTATATAAAATATTGATATTCCGGAGTTTTGAGACATGACTAATCCAGGGTTAAGGTACTGAAATAAGTGAATTTTAAAACTTTGAAATTATACCAAGTGTTGGGCAAAATCAATATACCCTATTGCGCAGGAATTAACACCAACATTAATGTGAAGTCCTTTTGCGCAATAATTTCATGAGCAAAAGATACTTATATCACTTTCTTTATTGTGGGGTATTTTGGTTCAAAGATCCACTTTGTGGGTTATTTAAGTTCCGGACTCAGGTTAATGCACTTCTATCATTGCATATTATTTTTGAGAAGAAAAAAGATATCGTATATACATTAGTACCTACTCGAGTTATACTTGGGAAAGTGTGTCACATATATGTTGGAACCGAATTTTTAGCAAGCATGCCTCTTGCTATAGAAACAAGTTCGTATAATTTTTTCCCAATGACGAGAAACAATTGAAAGAACCAAATCGACCATTACAACTTCTGATTGCAAAGCCCGAAACAACTTCATGCATGTTCAATCCTGATGCAGAGATTTTTTCTTTTTCAGAACAACAATTGTTTTTGCACTTCAAGTTCAATTATAACAGGCTCTTTTTTTTTTCCCAGAAAAATAATCGTCTCCAAAGCATATTTCCTTTGAAAGTATTCAGCCTTAAGAGCTGCATAACATAAAGGCAAGCGGAAGTACCACAAGAGCAATCATACAATTGCACCAACAATTCAGGCATCTTAAAAAGCAATGTAAAATTGTAACTCAAAATCCTCAATGTTATAGGTAGAGAAAAAGAGTTGGAGTAAAATTTTCAATCCGTGTCTCAAAGTTACTCTTTTGCTTCCAATAATCACACCACTATATGAACATCCTTGATTAAGATTTCTAACATGTGATGTAAACTACTTTGAAATCCCAAAGTTAGACATCTGTAGTAGAGCTTAGTCATTTCAAATTCCACTTTTATTTCCAAAAGATGAACAATTTGGCGCACAATCTTGCACCAAAAGCTGGTAAAAATGATCACCAGGAAGCAAAATAGGTTCAAAACAGGACCAGCCAAACTGCCATTACATCCATATGTATCATATTCTTCCTGATTTTCACTACTTTCTCTGGTCATCATAGAAAGGGTACTTAAAAGAGCAGAAGGGGTAAAGTTACCCAGATGAGGAGCTGAGAAATAAAAAATAGTATAGCAAGAATCATGAAATTATCATTTCTATAAAATAAAATAAAAATCTAGAAACTATCATTAGAGATTTTTGATAGAGCAATAGCATAAATTAGACATAGTTCTCTGCCCAAGATCAAAACACTGATCACTAAATCCAGCATAAAATTCTTCTCTTTCTTTAATTCAATTTAGAGATTATACATGGGAGGAAGTTGGCACATAAGTTAGTTGATGTGTTTATAATCTATCAAGTCTTCAATGAACATCCATAGGAAGTTAGACCAAAAAGCTCATATGATCCAATTGGCAAGCATGATCCTGACACTTCTAAGAAATCCATACATTAATCAAGATGATTTGTGTTAAGTTGAAACTGCAGTACCTTTTCTTAACAAAATGAATTCTAATTTCAGAGCTTGCAGCCAGTATGCTACTCATAGATACAGGCGTTGTATCAACTCAGATCTTACAAAACATCCTTCAGAAAATATCAAAATTGTTTTCGCTTGTTGGAAAAGAACTTATCTCTCTTTACCCAAACATACAAAAGGAAAATTAGAACTCCAGCAGTCATTGAAACTGACGCCCAGGGAAATGGCGGGTCCTTGAAACAGACTAGCGATGCTTCCAGCTCTTGAGAAGCATGATAAACAATAGAATGAATGGCATATATGTCGTGATCCGACGCCCTCATGTAATACAAAGCCATTTCATAGTCAAAGTGTGAGAGCGCTGAAACTGCTTTGTCTAGCTTGTACTTGAACAAGTTCCACCTTTGCATGAACTCAGTAAGTTGATTATGCTTGAGAAGCTTTCTCTCCCCGCCATGTGCAGAAATGGATTCAAGAACTTCAAGAGCACTAGTAATACTGAAGTTCAACGATGTCAACAATACATTTCTCCTTGCAGCATCCTTCTGTACAAATGACAACGAAGAAACCTCCGAAAACGGACCAAATGGTGTTTGCCCGACACTCCACGTATAATCTACTAGAGTACTATTGTGTCTCGGGCTCCACATTAAATGTGTTGGTGAGACTCCCCACATGCTCTGTAAAATGGAACCTATAATAGGCCTCTCTAATTCGCGAGTCTGAGTAAACACATGACGCCCATTACAACTATAATCACTCACAGTCTGTGTACTCTTTGTCCTGACTGCTATAACCATATCCTTAAAGGCCACAGACAGATGATAACGATCAAGCAACAAAATCGAACTTACATCCAAATCAAAAACATAAACCGGAAGAATCCTACCACCAAAGTCCTCTTCAGGAATCTTAGCTACCCTTCTGAACTCACCAGCTGATTCAGACAACGTCTGGTGTAAACGCTTCGAGTCCAGGTATTCACTAACAATCAAAGTATAGTTATCAAACAAGTACCTAGAAGTATACGAAGTAGCTGCCCTCGAAATGGCAAAAGAACAAATGGGACACTCAGCTAAATTCACTTCATACTTCTTAAATCTCAAAGATTGATCACCAAACAACAACCCATTTTCGTTTACTTCATCCATGAAATTCCTCTCTATCGACTTCCAATCTAACCCAAAACTATCCTTATTATCTAAAGAACCAGATATATGTATAAACTCAACTATCAAAGAATTCTCAAACGGTACAGGAATTCGCAAAGAGGGAACCATAAGAACCTGATAAGCACTCCAAACAAGCGACGCCAAATCAGAAAGCAACGCCTTTTGTGACTTTGGTCGACCGTGCAATGTTGCAAACGGATGAAACTCGCCACGTGGCAGCACACCGTCACCCGACAACCCCGGCCCATAATCAACCGGACCAGCCCCCAAATCAATCCATAAATACCGCTCTTTCCCCGTCCATACAGTACCCAAACACTTGGTAAAAGCAGGTGATGCATCGCCAGGTGTGTAACTATAAGCAAAGGGTTTTGATTGGGTACCTAAATTGAGTATATATATATAAATCCCATGAATGGGTTTCTCTTTTTCGTAATCTTGTTTGATTATTTCATCGATTATTCCGTGTGGGACCGATGCAAGTACGGATCTGAAAGATGAAGGAACCGTGTTGAGATGGGTTTTAAGGGTTTCGTATAAACGTGAAGAAAGAGATGAAGGAGATAGAGATACGTCGAGATGAAGTGAATGAGATATCGTGAGATGATGAGATGGTTGAAAGGAGAAAGGGGTGATGACGTGGAACTGATCTGAGGTAATAGCAGATGTGAGAAATGAAGAGAGTTGAGATTTGGCGTTAGAAGAGAAGTTGGTGCCGACGAGTTTGACGGTTATAGGGACGGAGAGTTGGAGGTTGAGGAGTGAAGAAGGGGTGGGTGGATGATGTATGGAGGGATGAGAGAGATGTTTTTTGAGGGAAGAAGGGAGAGAAGGGAAGGAATCGTTTGTGGCTGTTGGGTCAACCCGGGATTGTTGGTTGAGGAAGGAGTCTAGACCCAGGATTGGGGCGGAGGTGGTGCTGGTGGTGGTGAGAAGGAAGAGGAGGACGACGGCGGATATGGTGGCGGTCGGAGGCATTTCGGATCTTTGGAGGGTTGAGGAAAATAGGATCAGTTGACGGAATTGCTAAGGAAGCTGGTCAATAACTCTTTTTCGACACAAAAAAACATAATCCTTTTTAGTAATTATTTACTCACTGTGTAGTTTAGTTTGTTCCATTTTAGTATTTTACTATCATGATACGATACTTTGAGATTATAGGGTAGTTTAGTTTGTTCCATTTTACTATCATAATACTTTGAGATTATAGTGTAGGGTAGTGTAGTGTAGTGTAATTTGTTCCATTTTACTATTATTATTGCACGTCTCATTAGCCTATCACATTATTATTTTATAATTCACTGTAATTTGATTTCTGTTGTTTTTTAAGATATTTTATTTAGCTTATTTAGTTGTGTTAGCTACTACTCGCTTTTGTTGCCAAATGCTCATGTTATTCCTTTTTTCTTATATACTTTTGTATAAGGTGGAAATTAGCACTGGCGTGGTTTAATTGTGAGGTCGAAGGGAGTAATGCTAGTGTGCACCGGGTGTTCGAGCAAGACCGGGTAGTATTCGAACCAGGTGACACCGAGAGAAGGTTGAAGAGTCAGCACATAACCGTTCCGGTCATGACGCCGTCAATTACTGTCAACTCAAAATAGCTCCACAAGCATAACAGACCTCGATATAGACGCATTGGTTCACTGTGCAAGTTACTTGACTTTCCATTACCTATCGAACATGGTTATGTCTAGTAAATACCTTCAGAGAGCCACATATTCCGACTCAATCTGGCAATCCCTTTTCAGGTTATACTTTTTCTCCAACTATTCATTCGGCCTAATTGTTGCAATTTCGGGTCACCTGATCTATCAAGATGTAAACCCCTGCTAATTATTTGATAACGGCTGGTTAAAGATGCAATCTTTATACTTTGGTAGTAATAGTGCTTCCCTATTTCAAATCTGCAGTGTCAATGTGAATGACCCTAGGAGCACTATTGTCCATCTAATTGAAAAGAAAGCATTGTTTATCTCTTTGTACAGATTTGAGGGTCTCAAAATTTATGCATAAACCTGATTATAGGCATTATTTCCAAGCTCCCAATCCACACAAGCTGCGGCTGTGAGCCTAATTTGTGTGGTCAACAAGAACTACAAGATTGTTTTATGCTTTTCAGTGACGCATGCTTGTTAAGTGTCTATCTTTTGAATCTTATTAAGATATTTCTTAGCCAATTAAGTTGGAGAATCAAAGAGAAAAAAAATGATAACAAATTATCTCAAATAAAGGATAATTAAGGAAAACTAATCTATCTATCAATGAAGCCTCAAATGGAAACTAGTGGAGGTCGGCTATCTAAACCCTCTGTACATTAAGAGGATTCATAATTTGACTATCTTAAAGCTTCCCTGCAACCTCCTCATTTAGCCCGTCTAGAACCAGATATGCTTAGTAGAACTCACATCGCTAGAGTTATAATTCAGGAAAACCATCATCTATCTGTATAGAGGCAGAACAGGTAATGCATACTCTTTCTGGAATTCCATCTCATTGTACTTCTGGAAAATTACCACCTTAACTTACTGCTTTGCAACTTCTTGCAGAAGAGAAAGAACTTTTATCTGTGTAAGCAGTATATGAAAGCAGGCACTTCCTTTTGCTTGATAACTTTGCAGAATAATCATTTTCTTTTCCTTTTTTGTTTGATAGATAGTATTATCTTCATCCTTCTTTCTCTTTGTTCAGTATCATTAGTGTTATCCTGCAAACATGAATGCGCTTTATAAAGCTGTCAGTTTCTTGTTTTGGGGAGGAGAGTAAGCAAACAATTGGTTATTGAACATGTCCTAGATTTTGTGCTTTGACATCGTGGATGCGAGAAAAAATGGACATTGAGTGGCCTTTATAACACTACAGCTCTAAAAGTTTCCTGTTCATTTTGAACCTTTTTGTGTGTAGAGTTTGTTGGTTAGAATTTTTGAAGGCAAGTGGTTTTGCGTGAACTTCTTAGAGCTTGTAATTGAATAACTGCGAAATCAAAATTGAAGTAGTGCAGATGCCATGACACAATCGAAAATCAAAGTTATTACTTATTACTCCTTCTGTTCCAAAAAGAATGATTCATTTTACTTTTTAGTCTGTAAAAAAAAACATTTTTCCTTATTTGTCAACAATTTAACTTTAAATTTTATTTTTTACGCAAAACGAGATGATTTATAACCACAAGGATAAACAAATATTTTTGGCTTATTTTAGACCATAAGATTCAAAAGTATTCCTTTATTTCTTAAAGTGTGTGTCAAATGAAAGTACATCACATAAATTGAGACGGAGGGAGTACTAAACTTTGGTGATGTGGAGCAAAATTTAACTGCTAAAGATATCTTATCTTCTTAGATATTGACTAAATTTATTGTCTGAGAACCGATAAAAAGGAAAATCTTCTTAGACATTGGGATTCTTGGTTTCTGAATAAGGATAACTAACACAAAAGTAGAATTACTGTTGCATTGGAAGCTAAAGAATATTCAGAAATAGACCTTTTCTCTTTTAAGCTAATTCTGAACAGGAATCTCGAAGATGCTACAAAAGTACCTATGATTGGAAATTGTGACTGGGTTGGACTGTTATCAACATATTCTCTGCTCTGCTTTTAGTATTTCATTGCTGGCCGGTTTCTCAGAGATTAGTACTGATCTCATGTTCCGCAGAGCAGTGGTCTCCAGTAGTACCTTCTGACTTTCCTCAGACATCAACTGCCAGGGAAGCATATCTTGCCAGGCGTACTGATTTGCTGCAATTCAAGTTCATTGACCCTCTCGATGTAGACTTTCTTACTGAGGCAAAACCTCATGAAAATATGCATCTTGACAAAGACAATATCATATTTTCTCAGGTAGTATATCTATCATTTGTCAAATGCTACAGCAATCTCTGAGAAACCGGCCAGAAATTCCCTAAACACTATCTCGCCCCCCCCCTCCCCCCTCCCCCTCCCCCCTCCCTTACTCCTAATTTTTCCGACGCAGGTCAACAGATTGCCTGGAATCCGTTGACAATCAGGCTTAATCAAGAAATAATCTTCCCCTTTCTTTGCTAAAGCAGCTTGACCGTACTTTATCGTAGGCTGCTCAACTTATCATTCCTCAACTCCCGACCAATAAGTGTCCCTAGCGGCACCGGAGTTGTCTTTTGCTTCATCCTCGTAATCTCCGCCTCACTCATTCTTTCACTCCCTG